>JARHVA010001301.1:2205000-2805000 GCA_037957365.1 Torreya grandis | reverse complement strand
AGATATACATAGAGTTTTTCATAGATCAAGGTACTGGAAATGGCTAAGCAGACAAAAAATATTTCATATTTTGACTTTTTTTGAGATATGGCTCTGGACAATAGCACCCATATTAAGAAATTAGTGTCATGTGGTGCTAGTGTCCAATTTTGGTGCTAATGTCCTTTCTGTATTGGGTAACTATAACTTTTATGGAAGCTACAAGAGTTTTTAGAGATCTTGGAGGTGATTATGTGTCACATAGGAACTCGTCTATGTTAATGTTTTTATTGACTCTTCTCTAAAACCCTAATAAATAATTACACACATGAAACAATGAACTAATAAAATGCAAAAGGAAAGTAAAAAATAGGTTGTGGGATGTTACAATTATGTGAATCGAAACCCCTATTATCCTGGCCACTGCCTACATCAACCCAAATGTTAGGGGTCTCACATCACATGTAGTTATCCTTTAGGGAACGTGCTACAAAGAATTTTTCCTAGGCCCTTCTTTGATCAAGCATGAAAATGTCTAGGTGTGAATGTTGAGTAGTATGCAGAGTATTTGAGTTATATTATTGGTTGATTTTATGTAAATAAGTGCCAAAATAGTAATTGATAAATATAAAACGTCTTGTGAAGCTTTTTATATAGGAGGATCTTTATTTTTGATATAATACCTTGTTCATTGGTTGGCAAGTAATGAAAAATATATAAAAACATAAGAGAAGGGCTACAGAGGGGTTAGGACTCAAATACAGGTAAAAAGGCCTGTTAAACACTGAAGCCACAAGTAGACACTAACACCATGTGGTGATACCATCATGAAAGTGGTGTTAATTTCCTAAGGCTCATAATAGAGCAAAAATCATGGATGACAGGTTAAGGGCCCCTAGGACTAGGATAAGGTGACCTATGACTATTTGGGTTGTCAAAAATAGGGAAAATAAGATAAAAAAGACTCAAGATAACCATGCAAAAAAGGAATATAATCATCATTAAGACCCTTGTGTGAAAGAGAAACAAAAGATAGTCTTGTGGTTGCTTGACCAAATTAGGGTGTTTACATTTGCCCCCCTTTTATTCTAGTAATGCAATGAAATGGAAGTAATAGAGTAAAATAAAATAGAAATATGTACCTATACTTTCTTATGTGAATGTAATCAATATTTGTCCCACTTCTTGGCTAGAGAAGTGGATAAGAACTAGAGTGTAACATGTGAAGTGAAGACATGTGATGTTAATTCCCCCTTTACTAGAACTGAGTATGTAAACTGAATGCATGGAGAAACAAGGCTCACTTACCCCCACTCTGAATCTGAGTAATGTAAACTTAATGTATGGAGAAACAAGGCTCACTTGCCCCACTCTAAATTTGAGTATGTAAATTAAACGCATGCAGAAACAAGGATCACTTTTCCTCACATTGAATCTGAGTATGTAAAATGAATGTGTGGAGAAACAAGGCTCATTTTCCCCCACTTTGAATCTAATTATTAAAATTGAATGCATGGAAAAATAAGGCTTGTTTACCCCCACTCTAAATCTAAGTATGTAAAGTGGGTCTAGTGTAATGTTATAAATCAACTACTATAGATAGTCATGTGACCCAGACTGGTAAAAACTTGGTGACAATACTAGTGATGATACTTGTGTAACCTGATAAATCTAAAAATGGGGACCAATAACATGAGCTCTACATCATGCCCCCTAATCTTGATATTTGAGTGATGTAGTTATGTATATGAATATCTAAATAAATTGGTATACCTATGTCAAATTTATATATCTATGTAGGGTGTACATTTGAATACCTGTGTAAAACCTATGCAAACCTATATATACCTATGCATCTATATATATATAAATTTGTGAACCTAAATGCCTTTGTAAACTTGTGTAGACCCATGCATCTATTATCTAAAAACCTGTGAAAATATATGTAAACCTATGTAGGCTTGTGTGCCTATATATTTGAAAATTTGTGACTCTAGATGTCTGTGTAAACTTGTGTAGACCCATGTGTCTATATATCTAAAAATATGTGACTTTAGATGCCTGTGTAAACTTATGTAGACCTATGTGTCTATATATATCTAAAAACTTGTGACTTTGGATGCCTGTGTAAACTTATTTAGACCTGTGTATCTATGTGTATCTCAAAATATGTGACTCTGAATGCCTATGTAAAATTATGTAAACCCATATGTCTAAAAATATGAATGTAACTCAATATGTCTAAAGTAATCTATGCATATTTATCCCCCCTTTTGGTGAGAGAGCTGAAATTGTGATAAGGATATGTAACCAAAACTAGTAAGGGTCGATTGTGTTGGTTTTATTTTGGAGTTTTAATGTTTTATTTGGTTTGAAATAATGTATTGATTGTGTTAGAGTTAATAATTTAGTGTGTAGTTGGATAAATGTTTGGTCTATTATATTATTAATATAATGTGATTCTTTTTGTCATTTTTTAGGTTTTAAAATGATGAGGGGATTAGTTTAACCAATATGTGACATAGCGTATCATTATCAAGTCCCATGTGAAAGAAATGACTCGTGAATCAAAGTTATGATTTAAAGATATGGAAATAACAAGAGAATTGTATTAGTTAACAAAATTGGTGCATAGGGGTAACCTTAATAATGTGGCATTGGGTAATTTATGACTTAAATAAGTCATATTGAATCATTATAAAATCATTTACATCATTTGAGTGGAAATAATTTTGAGTTTGAGAGAGAGAAACATGCTAAGGAGATAAGTTTCTAGTTTATTGCATTATGAGGAGGTCGAGGAACAGATTTAGGCTAGGGAGGAGATTCACCTAGTAAGGGACTCAAAATTTTCCTATTTTTATCAATTTGGTTTTCTTTTTTGTTGGTTTTGTTGGAAAAGGATTATTTTATGGCTATTTTGGAGAAGCTAACACTAGTGTCCCATTCTGGGTGTTATTATACAGAGCTTGGTGTTACTATCTAGAGTGTGGTGCTATTCTCTAACACTATTATCCTATGAGTAGTGCTAGTGTCTAGTAAGCCCAAGATGTGATTTTTAGCATGGATGACTAAATTTGAATGCTTGTTATTATTTGTTGGTTTTAGATTTTGTTTTACTGATGTCAAATTTGGTTTTAATTTTGTAAGTTGATACATGTATGAGGGAGTTCCATAAGGGTAAGATGATGGAGACTATATGAGGTTTGCCCTTGTCTAATGTGGAAATAGAGGTGCTTGAGATATCAAGCCTATGATATGTTACTTTCCTAGATCTTATTCCCTAGAATAAGCACATGATCATTTCAATATGTGAGAGGTGGAATACAGACACATGTACATTCTAGTTACCTATGGGTGAGATGACTGTGACATTGGAGGATGTATATTAGATCCTACAGTTGTTGATCTCTTGGCAATGGGCTATATTATAAGATGTTACTAGTCCTTGATTTATATAATGATCATCTAAGTGCTTCTCTACCATGGTGGCATGGACTCATCGCACAAGGAGTTAGAGTGACATATTATTGATAATGATTATGATGGCTAATGTTCTATGATTGTAAAAATTTCTAGTTATGTTGTTGTCATCATTTTTTGATGTGGACAGGATTGGTGTCTCGATTTCTTACAAGATACATGAGATAGTGTAGTACATCGAGCATCATGGCACCATGTACTCTTAGGGTCATACCATGTTTTCTCATTTATACAATGACTTGTACCACTTTACATAAGAGATGAGTGGTAGGGGTATCACTGCATCAACATTATTACATTTTCATGCCTACGAGCACATCATTATGAGTAGGCCAATGGCACATCTATGAAATGTATGGTCTCATCCATAGGTATTTATAGAGAGATGGACTAGGATAAGGCATGCACCAAGGAGGATTAATACATTTTTTTATAGTTACTAGATATTTTGAGAGTAGAGGATACCATCTGGAGACCTTACAGGGGCTATTAGGGATGGCTTGAGGATAGCACATAGTTGAGGTAGATTCAAGTTAATTGTTGGATATATTATTATTGAGATAATATATATGAGTAGTTTTAGTATGAGAGGGTTAACCAAAATTTTGGTGCTATATAAGATGTACCCCATCACCTATGGTGTGGTTAAGGAGTTATCAGGCTCCTACGAGGCTAGGTAGGAGGTTGAGGCCATCAACTACTAAGCTAGCTCCTATTCCATTGACTGAGCATGATCCTAAGATTGAGATACCATATTTGGATGATTTTGCAATGACCAAGGCCAATGTGGCCTGGTGGAATGAGCACATATGGGCACCTTTGTTCCTAAGAGGTGGTATGATCATAGATGAGGTATTGGATGTAAAACCCCTAAGGGTTATTGATGGTAAGTTAGATAGTTTGTTTGTATGTTTTGTGTAAATTTGATTGTGTATTTTAATATAATAGGATTCTTATCAATTATATGGATACTTATAGGTACAAGAGATTACAAGTATTGGGAGGTCACCATTGAGTTGGTGTTGCATGAGTTGACATGGCATATCCTATTTGATTTCATGGAGGATGGATTGGTGGACCAGGCCACCAATGTAGATGAGGCGCATGCCCATTTTTTTGATCAGGTATTGATAGAAATTTTGGCATTTAGTTGAGCAAAAATAGATAAATATGAGTTATGTGTAGAGTTACAGAGGCATACCATGCCCTCTCTTGATGCTCTAGGTGGGGTTAGTAGTCATATAGTAGATGACTACATATGACTTCAATGAGAGTATGCCAAGTGTAAGGTTGATCTTGTCATGTAATAGGAAAGATATTAGGTGTATCCATAGATTGAGGTCACATAGATATAGTGGAGCCTCTAGTTCTAGTTTTGATGTGTTTGATAGTGAGAGTGAGGGAGTTGGTCCCAAAATTCATGTTTGTATCATTGAGTGATACACCATATTTGTATTGAAATGATGTTCTAAGTTTTATATATATGTGGTTATTGTTTAATTTGGAATTGTGTATTGGCAAGTGGATTTGGTTATATATATATATATATATATATATATATATATATATATATATATATATATATATATATATATATATATATATATATATATATATATATATATATATATATATATATATATATATATATATATATATATATATATATATATATATATATATATTGTTATGCATTTAAATTTGTTTAATTGGTTGAAATGTTGGTATGTGTAATTTTGCTTTGATTAGAGTAAATTTAATTCATTTGTATATGTTGTATGAATGTTTTAGGCATATGTGAATGAGTATTGAGTTTTTTTATTTTATTAGTATGTTGTTTTTTGTTTATATTTCATAAGATGTATGTGTGTATAACATTTAGTGTCAATATGCCCTATTTATTCCTAGGTGGCATGGAAAACTAACGACCATAATGTTCATGTTGTGTTGTTGTGGACATAGATTGTGAAACTAGAGCTGCCTATGATGCACTAATTATGTATGAATGTGTAGACTTTGATGTAAAAATATTGATTAGTTAATGCTCTAAAACTACACTCTGAGTTGTATGATTTCTTATAAATATTTTGATCATTATACATACTAAAGTTGGGTTCTGATCTCTATAATAATTTCCATATATCTCTATCAGTTATTGAACTTAAATTATACCCTTGGGTTCATAATTATTCCCAAATATTTTTATTGATGTGCATACTAGAGGTGTATTCTGAGCTATGTAATTATTCCCAAAGATTTTGATAATTGATTGTACCAAAACTATGCCTTTAGGTTTGTGGTTATTCCCAAATATATTAATCAGTGTACGTAATGGAGGTGCATTATGAACTCTATGAACTAGTTGCCATTATTTTTGGGGTTGTGATGTATGGGACTGATAATAAATGGTTTTCCTAAAAGTCATAGGGCTCATACTATGAGTAACCAATGGTTCCTTAAAAGGAATGTCCTGGGATAACTCCATTGTAGAGGGGTGTGATCTAGGAGAGTATGGCAAATGAGGGCCCAATGCTTCTTATGTGAACTCTATGATGCCTCTACTAACTTATTGGTCAATGAAAGCTCATAGTGTATAGTAATGGTCATTTGAATGTCCATTTATCTAGTGAAAATGGCAATAATGCTTATGTGGTACCCAATGCAAATGGTATTGTGGATGATGATTAGTCAAAGTAATTGTGATCATCCCCTTATCTAGTAGTGTAATCAATAGTTCATGAGGCCTAGCCATATCTTAAAATTATATAACCCCTCTGCATATATCCTTTATGCTACTCATTGTAGATTGTGTTGTGTAGAGTGGATCTTTGCCCTTACTAAGTATTTTTATTGGTTATTTTTGATTCACTAGTTTTTGAATTGGAAGTGGAGTAAGATCTTGTAACAAATTTTATGACTAGGGTTCTAAGGGGTCTATAGCCAAATCTACCTCTGATTATGTAATTACTAATCCCAACTATGCCTCTAATGATATAGCTATGTTGCATAGATGTCTGAATTATTTATATGTTTGATATAGCAATCTATCATTAAGAGAAGAGATTAAACTTATGTTAAAGATGTATTGCACTTCTAAACCCATTATTTGATAAATTATCTGATGTAAACAAGCTTTGAACTATAGAATTTGTTCTGATGTAGGCTCTATTTCACACTAGTGTAGTGAAGGTAACCTCTCATGTGTGACTAGAGGTCCCTTGTTTTGTATGTAATGTCTGAGAAAGACTATCTTTATCTCCTCATATGTATGTAAAGATCCACTAGGGATTATGTGGTGGAACCAATCTAGTGCTTTCCCATTTGTGACTTAGGAAATACTTGTAGTATAATTAACTTATTTTTAATATGATTTGTGACTCTCTCATAAGCCTAAAGTGTAAATATGGATGTTTGTGTCCATCAAAGATAGGTAACACCAGTATCTAAAAGTTGTGCGGTAACCTCATAATTGAGATTATGCATGGAATAGGGTTATTATGTACAATATTGGCATCAACCTAATATTTGTATGATTCATTCTCAAAAGTGAGATGATGTACTTATTTTTTCAAAGGACCCACAACATGCATTAAATAAATTAATACCTATGAAGGTATATTATCATTATCAAGGGATTTGTTTAATACTTGTATTTTATTATTTATTTTAGCCATTAGTACATTATATTATAAATCTTGCTTAGAAAGGGTTAGTGTGTTCTCAATAAGTCTTAGAGGTGTGATAGCATGGACCTAGTTAGAGGGAAATGAGTTATCACCCTCGTTTGGGTTTGTTTGAAAAATAGGTTCTATTGTAGTAAGGGGGTTTAAGGGGGATTCATTGGTATCTTTTATATTGTTAGGTTGTGAAGGAGTATCACATACTTGTTGAATAGAAGGTATTTTATTCTATAGTGAATGGAAATTATGCATATAAGAATAAGTGTGTGTGTGTGTATATATGTATTTTTACATGTGACCTATTATTTGGTTGAATAAGAGAGATATGTGAGGTAAGAGAAGAAGTAGAAGTTTTAGATTCTATGTCATCTTCATCATAATCACAATAATCATCATTATCCCATGGTTCATCAAAATCATAATTTAATTCATTTGAATAAGTAAGAGTAGAAGAAGTATCATCCACATGCTCATTAGGAGAAAGAGAGGAAGAATATTGTAACTCTTTACTATTATGCAATGTATCATCATGTGTAGGTGTAATGCAAGGCATTTGTTCACTGGTCATTTTTGAAATGCAAGCATGATTATCACTTTCTATTTTAGAATCAAGAGAAGGAGAAGTAACAACCATGTTTTCTTTTTGCACATTATGAAATATAGGAGAAGATTTAGAAACATGTGCATTATCTATTTGTTGTAAATAATTATTGCATTGACCTTGAAATGTGAATGAGGGTGATAGAGTAATTTCATCTACCTTAGTTTGTGTATTGTTAAAAGGTGTACTATCTTTTGTATTTGCTTTTTCAAATGTAATTGGGAAGGGTAAAGAAGATGCATTGTTCCTATCTAATTTACATGAAGCATGTAGAAATGATTTTTGGGTAGTGTACTTATATTGATTTAATTTGAATAATAAATTATCGAAAGTAGTTGAAAATCTAGGATCACATTGGAATAAAACACTACCAACAAGAGGTTTTTTGGGCATTATATTGTTAATTTATTTTTAAGAGTAAGAGGAAAGAGAAGATGATGTATATAATGTATCCTCATGTTCATTTGTATTGTCATGTTCATATCAATCCTCATATCCATCATTATAACAATAGTCATCATCATTATAAATGAAGTCATTATTATGCTCTAATGTACAATATTCAAAATTAGTCCATTCATTATTATAATCATGAAATAAATTTAAGATTGCATTAATTGGATGAGGGTAAGAAGAATTTTTAGATGCGATTTAAAATTTCCAAAGAAGATAGCATAAATAAGGAAGAGTAAACACACAAGAGGTAGAATATAATCTAATCTAAGTATATGTGCAATGTGAGTAGTAACCTCAATAAAATTTTATCTGATAACGAAGGAAAATATGAACTACTTTTACCCAATAACACACATGCATGCACATGAACCCATTTTATATACCACTGTAATTTCCCAAACCATAAATTAATGAAACATAACCATATCTGAAATGATTTATAAGCAACTCTCAAAATACCCAATTTTCTCCTCACCAATGGACCCCGAATTTGATAATTTGTTAACCGACCCAAATGAAAACTTATTTAGACTTAAGAGAATGATAAATATTCATGAATAATATTAATTTCATGGCCTATTTCTGATACTTATCATAAAACAACATATTTACACAATAAACATGAAATTCAGGAAATATGTCTTCAAACCCTTACACCCAATTTCTATGAATTGCACAGAAAATATAAAATAAGAATCTAAGATTATAATATTAGATTTTATTATGAAATTATATAAAATTATACTTATACACAGCCACAATAATAGCATATATAGCAGCAATAAAATCTGGAAACACATTATCAAACTCCTCACCTGAAAATCTTGTGAACATACACAAAATTGAAATAACTAAATATATAACTTATTGAAGCTCTAATGAAATATCTGTATGATGTTACCCACATGAAATCAAAGGGGTTCATCTTATTATTTATAAGAACCCAAGGGGTATCCT
This sequence comes from Torreya grandis, assembly GCA_037957365.1. Lineage (NCBI taxonomy): Eukaryota > Viridiplantae > Streptophyta > Pinopsida > Cupressales > Taxaceae > Torreya > Torreya grandis. Next base: position 2,795,844 of record JARHVA010001301.1, on the reverse strand, counting down.
CCTTGAATATTGTTACTAAATCACAAGTGTAACATGCATAAAAAAATTGTTAATTTGGCCAAAATATATCCCATAATGAGATCATCACATATTAATACTCAATATTACAAAGAGGGGTGCCACAATCCCCACTCCTTGATTTGGAGACACATGAGTTGGAAAAAACACTAGTTTCCATATTTTTCCCCTTTCCATAAGTCGCTTAGCCCCACTTTTTCTTTCTTTGGTTTCTATTCTCAAACATTCCCAAATTTGACCCACTTATGAAATATAAAGTTTCCTTGGAACCCCATCAATATTATCTCTTATAAATCCATGCCCCATTTGGTAACTTTCCTTAGAAACTCTTCATCAATGACATCATAACCTCTCCATAAATTGTGCCTCCAAACATGCCACACTTTAATTAAATTAATTAAAATAAATTTATCCTTATGATTTAATTTATATGGATAACTTTTTTAAAAAATTGATTTTATTCCCTTTTAATGCCTAATTATAGCCTATGGGAATAAAATAGGCTAGTTGACCCTGTTAGATGATCACTCAAAAAAAGGAGACATTATAGTCCTCCCTTCCCAGAATTGTTTGCCCTCAAGCAATTGCAAATTTGGATGTTGTAGAATCTATTCACCTTCCCATGTAGCATCCTCAATAGGCAAGTCCCTCCATCTAATCAAATACTCCTTGATCACCCTGTTTCTCAATCTATGCTCCGTCATATCTAAGATATCATTAGGTACCAAAACCAACTTGACCTCTTCATCTAAAGGGGGAAGCTTTGAATAAGGTATAATGTGTTGCCCAAGTGCCCTTTTGAGGCAAGATACTTGAAATACATTATGAATTTTGTTATCTTAAGGCAATTCTGGCTTGTAAGCAAATTCTCCAACTTTCTTCATGATCTTGTAGAGGCCATAAAATTGAGGCTTCAAATTTTTTACACCACTCTTCTTTAATTTAGATTGTCTATATGGTTATAGGTGCAAGAAAACTAAATCACCAACCTCAAATGTCCTCTCAACCCTATGTTTATCAGTGTATACCTTTTGTTGATTTTGATCATGGTGAAGATTTTCCTTAAGGGACTTGAGAATATCCTAGATATCTTGCATCAATTCTCTTGCCTTAGGATCTTGGTTGTCATCAAATTATAAGTCTACAAAATACATAGTGTCATACCCATATAAGGATCTAAATGGTGGCATGCCTATCAACATGTGATAGGTGGTATTGTAATAATTCTCTCCTAAATACAACCACCTAATCCAAGCCTTTTACTACCCCACAACATAATTACATAAATACCCTTCCACCCATCTATTTACAATATTCATCTATCCATCTATTTGTGGGTGGTAGCTAGTGCTTGGGATCAACACAGTACCAGCCAATCTAAATAGCTCCTGCCAAAACACACTAAGAAGCCTACTATCATAATTATTGACAATGGTCCTTAAAATCCCATGAAGTATAAACACCTCTCTAAAGAATAACTCTGCAACCTGGGGTGCTTTATAATCAGCTAAAATAGAAAATAAATGTTCTTAGTCAATATGTTAACAACCACATAAATGCAATCTTTGCCTTGGACTTTTGGAAGACCTATAATAAAATCCATAGATATACTCTCCCACTTCTACTTACGAATAGGCAATGGCTGAAGTAATCCTGTAGGAAAAGTATGCTCAAATTTTTTTATTAACAAGTTATATACTCTTTGACATAAAGCAAGACATCATCCTTGAGACCCTTCCATGATAATCTCTCCCTAATCTTCATATAGGTCTTGAAGAACCTTGGATGGCCCACTATAGGAGTATCAAGAACATCCCTTCTAATCTTATCCTTCATCTTAGATTCAGATACCAAATATATTTTGTCCTTATAATATATCACATCATTAATCAACTTATACTTATTATCCTGAATCTTACTATCCATGAGCTTGCATGCAAATGTATTCTTAGAATAATCAATTAAAAGGTGAGCCTTCCAATCAGCTAAAATCTTTGACATAGAAAAAAGTGTGGGTTTCCTGGTAATACATTTGCTACAAAATTCTTATTACCCTTAACATATTCAATATCAAATTCATATGCCTAAATCTTGTGTACCCACTTTTGTTGGTTTTCATTCAAATTTTTTTTCTCCAAAAAGTATCTCAAACTATTGTGGTCTGTCCTCACCACAAATTTTCCACCCACCAAATACTGCCTAAATATTGTAATACATGCATGATGGAAAGCATCTCCTTATCATAAGTGGAATATAATCTCTTCGCATCTCTCAAACTCCTACTCTTATAAGCTATGTTATGTCTATTTTGTATAATCATGACACATATCCCTTCATTAGATGCATCACACTCTAGTACAAATGACTGAGAAAAAATTGGTAAGGCCAACACTGGACAAGTGCTCATCACCTCCTTAAGTCTATCAAATGTATATTGAGCCTCATCCAACCATATTAATGCCCCCTTCTTAGTGAGATCTATAAGAGGCACTGACAACTAAGAAAACCCCTTGAAAAATCTCTTATAATAACTACATAATCTGATAAAACCCCTCAAATATAAAACATTCCTTGGTGACAACCAATCTAAAATGACAAGTATCTTCTCTTGGTGCACCTTCACTCCTCCAGCACCAATCACATGTCCCTAATATATAAAAACTGTCATTCCAAATTCACATTTAAAAGCCTTTACTAATAAGGATTGTGTCTCCATAATGCCCAACACCTCATCAATGTGCTTGAGGTGATCATCCCATGTCTTACTATATATCAAAATATCATCGAAGAATACCAACACAAACTTCCAAAACTATAAATTAAAGGTGTGATTCATAAATGAATGGAAGGTTATAGGAACATTAGTAAGACCAAAGGTCATAACCAAAATCTCATAATGTCTATAATGGCATCTGAATATTGTCCTATGTATATCCTCCTCATGGACTCTGATCTAATAATACCCTGAATGAAGATCAATTTCTAAAAAGTAAACTACCCCATGTAATTCATCCAATAACTCATCTATCATGGTTATAAGATACCTATTTTTTATGGTCTTTTTATTCAAGGCATGGTAATTAATGCACATTCTCATCATGCCATCCTTCTTTTTTACCAAAACCACTGAAGATGCAAAGGGACTAGAGCTAGGTCTAATGTGTCCCATATCCAATAAATCCTTTATCATTTTCTCAATCTCCTATTTGAATCTTTTGGGGTGATTATAAGGAGTAGTAATAATGGAATTGGATCCCTCCTCTAACTCAATCACATGTTCAAATCCATGATCAAGAGGTCTACCAGGTGGAATGTCTCCAAATTCCATATTGTGCTTATCCAAAACTAACTGGATGTTCACATGATAATGCCTATCAACATTAGAAAAAGATTTTGAATATAAAAAGCATTGGGCTTTGGGCTGCCCATGAAACCTCATCATGTCTAAACAATGCTCCCTTCCTCTTGGCTTTCACTACCCTCGATGCACCATCCACTAAAGCTCTCAACACTATCTTTTTCCCATCTAACATAAACTCAAACTCCATCTTCTAGAAATCTTGACTATATCTTTAAAGTGAATATAACCTCTGAACTCCAAAAACAACATGGGTCTCACCAATCCTAACTATGTAAAAATCATTAATAATCGTATAATCCCCAGACTAAATGCTCAACTATGAAATCTTCTTAGTGTAACTCATCTTGAAGCCATCATCTACCATGACACTAAAACCAGGAAAATCCTCAACCTATAATCCTCTCTTCACCACTAGACCCTCATCAATAAAATTATGAGTGGCCCCACTATCATCCAAACATGTAACCCATTATCCTTTAAGTACTCTCACTTGGAAAGGGTGATACTTAGGAACTCCTGATAATGTAACAATAACACCATGATCCATGTATCCTATAGTAGTACCATCATGCTCCTCATGTTCACTATCTAAACTAGTGTCAACTATATCCTCATCAATGTCAGAAGTGACCTCTATGTAATGTGTTTTGCCTTTCCCAAGGCATCTATGACCGGGTCCCCAAGGCTTCTTTTAAGAGAAGCATAACCTCTTCCTATGCAACTCATTATTTGTCTCAAAGTCTATCTTAGGTGGTGGCTTAGGCTAATTTAAGGTTCTCCTAAATGGTTTGTTGCCCTTGAAGATCTTATTTTGGGATTATATGTGGGAGGTGTAATCTCTAGATCAAGTGTCATTTAGATAGCATCTTGTAGTGTACTAGGCTTGAAAGCCTTCACCAAACCCCTCAAGTTTGCATTCAAACCCTCTATGAACAGCATTACCACTCTCTTTTTTAACATGTCAAGAACCATAATAATAACTTTTTGGAATTCATTGATGTAGCTATCAACATCCCCACTTTATCTAATTAATTTCAACTCATGAAAATACATCTCTACATATTTCTAATCAAATCTAGCAATCAATTTTCTATTAAACTCATTATAGAATTGAATCAAAGCATGGTTTTGTGTCACCAAACCATGATGTCACCAATCATACGTTGCTACCTCCAAATGCAAGGTTGTAAACTTAATTGCTTCCTCTTCAATCATGGGATTAAGTGTCAAAAATGTATCCAACTTGTCAATCCAAGCATGTGTTGTGCTCGTCCCACTACCATCAAAAATTGGGAGAGTTAGTTTTTTTAATTCATGTTGATACTCCTTAGATTGAGTTCTTAGTTTTTATTCATGTTGTGATTTCTTCTTATCCTTTCATTGATTCATATATTGGTTCAGTGATAACTCATTTCTGGTCATATGAAGAAGTGTATGGTACTCATCATAAACTACTACCACCTCATCAACCAATGGCTACTCCTCCTTAGGTTGTAGTGCTTCTTTTTATTACCTAGGTGTGAATGTAGGCATGAATTGTCTATTTGAAACACTTGAACTATCTCTCCTAGGAATGTGATTATGTGCATTGCTACCATCACCTGTATCATTCCGATTTACCCTAAGAGTATTCATGTTTTATGACATTTGACCAATGGTTGTGATCAACTATTGTTGTGACTACATAAATTTTTGCATAATCTATTATTATCCTCATGTAAGGTCATTCAATATGTTTTCTACACTCTTAGCATCATACCTTCTCTCATCCCTATCCTGAGGACTCTCTGAACCACTCATTATTTCAATCTCTACTACAGCTGTAAGTGGCTACCTTACTTCAAGTACTACTGTAAGTGTATCTTATTTTAGATATGGACCTAAAAACTAAAATTACCTTCTTATTTCCTCTCTTTTTTAATACCTTTTAGCTTGATCACTAGTGCTCATTAACCCTTCAAGATGGAAGGAATGTGGCTTTGATACCACTATAGTAACCCTAATAAAATTTTATCTGATAACGAAGGAAAATTTAAACTAATATTACCTTATAACACACATGCATGCACATGCATCCATTTTATATACCATTGTAATATCCCAAACCATATATTAATGAACTATAACCAGATCTGAAATGATTTATAAATAACTCTTAAAATACCCAATTTTTTCCTCACCAATGGACCACGAATTTGATAGTTTGTTAACCAATCCAAAGGGAAACTTATTCAAACTTAAGATAATGATAAATATTCATGAAAAATAGTAATTTTATGTCTTATTTTTGATACATATCATAAAATAACATATTTTCACAATAAACATGAAATTATGGAAATGTGTCTTCAAACCCTTACACAAGATTTCTATGAATTGCATCAAAAATATAAACTAAAAACCCAAGATTATAAGATTGGATTTTATGATTAAATTATATAAAATTGGACTTATATAAATCCATAACATTAGAATCTATAGTAATAATAAAATCTAGAAACACACTATCAAACTCCTCACCCGAAAATCTTGCAAACATACACAAAATTGAAACAACTAAATTTGTAACTTCTTGAAGCCCTGATGCAATATTTGTATGAGATTACCCTCATGAAATCAAATTGGTTTTGTCTTATGATTTCCAAGAACCCAAGGGGTTTCATCCTTAAATATTATTACTAAAACACAAGTGCAACATGTATAAATAAATTGTTAGTTTGGCCAAAATATATCCCATAATGAGATCATCACATATTAATCCTCAAGAGTCCAAAGAGGGGTGCCACAATCCCCACTTCTTGCTTTGGGGACACATGAGTTTTAAAAAACACTAGTTTCCATCTTTTTCCCCTTTCCATAAGTCACTTAGCCCCACTTTTTCCTTCTTTGGTTTTTATTCTCAAACATTCTGAAATTGACCCACTTATGAAATAGAAAGTTTCCTTAGAACCCCATCAATATTATCTCCTAGAAAGCCATGCCCCATTTGGTAAATTTCCGTATAAAATCCTCATAAATTCCTCCAAACATGTTGTAATTTAATTAAATTAATTAAAATAAAGTTATCCTTGTGATTTAATTTATTTTGACAAATTTATAAATATTTTATTTTATTTTATTCCCTTGTAATGCCTGATTATAGCCTATGGGAATAAAATAGGATAGTTAGCCCTACTAGATGATAACTCAAAAAAAGGGGACATTACAATGTCGAAATTTGTTGAACAAAGTTTGTAATAGAAAATAAGATTATTGTTGAAACCCTAAGTGCTAATGTTTTAAGTGTATAGTGACCTAGTATGTGAATCTAGGGTTTTGATTTTAGGGTTGTGTTGTAAGTAGTTAAATTAAATTAAATAAATAAAACCCTAGTATAGGAGTAATTAAATTAGCTAGGTTAATCCAAAAAATCAAAAAAGTAAATTATTATAACCCTAATTTAATATACAAAATTTATAGAAGGTAAACCCTAAGGAAAATTAGGATTTTGAAGTAATATTCAAAGTAAGTCAAGTTCACCAAATATTTTAACCTTTTAGGGTTTTACTATGTGAATACTAAGCTAGATTAAAGGGTTGGGTGTGTCACTAATTTGGAATAAAATTATAAATTATTGATTCTATGGAACTTTTCAAAAATAGTAAGCACAAGGAGAAAAGGAACTTACCTAGATATACACAAATTTTTTGTCAAGTTAGGGTGCTAAAAATGACTAAGCAAACACATAATAATCTTTCATCTTTTGATTATTTTTCAATCTATGGCTTGGGATAATAGCACTCCTCTTAGGGTAGTAGTGCCATATGGTGCTAGTGTCCAATTCTGATGCTGATATCCTTTCTATAGTGATTGTCTATAACTTTTATTGAAGTTATAAGAGTTTTTAGAGATCCTATAGGTGATTATGTGTCATGCAGAAGCTCATCTATGTCACTATTTTCATTGATTTTTCTCCAAAACCCTAATGAATACCTACACACATGAAATAATCAAATAATCAAATTCAAAAGGAAAGTAAAAACTAGGTTGTGGGATATTACAATCATGTAGAGTAGAAACCCTATTTTCTTGGTCATCACCTATATTAACCCCAATGTTAGGGGTATTAGATCACATGTAGTTCTCCCTTAGGGAACACGCACCATCAACTTACACAGTATGCTAAAATGAATTTTACCTAGGCCCTTCTTTGAGATAGCATGTAAATGTCTAGGTGTGAAATCTAAGTAGTATGAAAAGTATTTGAGTTGTACCTTTGGTTGATTTTATGTAAGTACTAGATGTAAAATTCACTATGACACTCTTTATATAGCAATATTTTTGTTTTGAATATAATACCTTATTTGCTAGCTGACAAGTCATGAAAAAAATATAAAAAACATAAAATAATGGTCATAGAGGGGTTAGGACTCAAACATGGGTGAAAGGACCTGTCAGACACTGAATTCACAAGTGGACATTAGCGCTATGTGGTAATACTATCATGAAAGTGGTGCTAATGTCTTAAGGCTCAAAATAGAGAAAAAATAAGGGATGATAGGTTAGGGGCCCCTATGCCTAGGAAAATGTGACGTGTTACTATTGGGGTGTCAAAAATAGGGAACATAAGACATAAAAAAGATAAAAAAAACTCAAGATGACCATGTGAAAAATGATTATAACCATCACTAATACCCTTGTGTGAAAGAGTAACAAACTACATAGTAATTGTCATTGCTTGACCAAATTAGGGTGTTTACATTCTCCTACTTGTGTAGGTAAGTCCTTGGGAACATTTCACTTGTTCCCAAAAGCTTTCTTCATTATATAATACCAACCCTTCTTTAATTTATGAGTGGGGTTATAGAACCAAGGTATATGAATACTTTAAACATTATGGATCGAGACTTATTCTCTAGAGGGTAAGACCAATTAAACTCACCACTAGTGTACTCTGGCACACCAATTTCATTAAATACTAATAATAAAATAATCATGCCCTAAGTAAATTTTTGGTTAGGCAAGTAGTGGGCCTTCTCTGCATCTACAATAATTTTCCCTATGAAATACTATGAATAATTAAATTTGATCCCTAGGGTTATCTGATGGGTAACATACAAGTTCACCATGTTTATATATTTCCATCTATCTACACCCCTAACCTTGATCATAACCAAGTGCATAGCCACCCAAAGGGTGAGATCCTACAGACTAGTTATATACAATGTTGGTCTTCTTTTTTATACTCAAGTTCCATCGTAGTATTTTCAATTTCGTCTTGATATTCCAAATCTCCATTAAGGTCATCACCTAAGCATTGTAGACTTGTAACTTTGATAAATCTCTGGGTTGTGATTGTAAGATTCATCCAATAATGGACATCTAAGATCAATGAATATAAGATCAAACACACAAATTTATTGAAGCTTGGAAATCAATAAATAAGTATAATATACAATACATTTATTCATATAATAGAGATGTATTACATACAAAGATTCAAATCTTATAGCTCACATCTCTCACAACTCTCATAGTTATTACAACTCAAAACATACATAACTCCTAGCTAAGTATCACAATACAATCTAGAAGACTCCAAATATTCCAAATTAATAAATATTGTAAAGGGATGTATATATAGGTGGATGTTATGAGAATCTCAACCATATCATGCATGTGGGACTAACTTCCCCTAAATAGGTGGAAGAAAGGCAAGGAACCAGCATCCCAATACATGTGGGATAAACTTCCCAAATTTACAAACATAATTAAATAAGCTAAATAGTAGGAAAATTAATATCCTACACCAACATCTCCCTTTAAGCATAACTTAGGTGGGTAGAAGAATTAGGTCTCGGCAATGAGGCTTGATGAGGTACCCAAGTACATAAAAACTCTCATAAAGTAGAGAAAGGGAGAAAACTCATAGGAAAATTACCCCCCAAAAGAGAGAAAAGAAGAAGACTAATTCTACTTGATAATGAGCCCCATCACCCTAACTAAGTCTACCTTTTTTGTGCATATGATGAGCTCCAATTCGAGCAAGTGATCAATGTGAGCAAGAAGGAAGGAGAAAGATTGTTTGCTTGTGAAGGGGTTTGGCCTCCTACTAAACTGAGACTCATCCTCTAGTCTTTATCAAATAAGATAGGGAATGTGACAAGAAAATACCTTTTATAATCTCCTTATATCTCCCAAAAAAATCTCAAAAATATTATTTTTATATAAAAAAACTAAAAAATATAGAAGATTTTTTTTAATAAAAAACAATCAAAAAATACAATATATTATTTTTAATAAAAAATAATCAAAAAATCCCATGCCTCATCATGATCATGTCTCCCATTTAATAAATTAAAATCCACTAATTTTATAGAACCACATGTATTATCTAAAAACCATAAATTGTATGGGAAAATCATGATTTACCAAAGAATGTAGTTTTCCAAACCCATTTTTTGTGAATAGTACAATTCAATAAAAATATAATAATTCTTTCAATTCTAAATGAAATTTTAAAATGATATGAAAAGATTAAAATGAGATGCACAAAACCCATAAATTATTTATAGTTATTATTTACAATTTAAGATCAGTTTGAAAAAGAAAAAGCATTTTTATTAAAAAAAATAGATTTGAAAAAAAGTGATAATTAACCTTGATTAGAGACTTGGGGAGAGAAAACCAGCTGAGTGGTGGATGGAGAAGCTATCCAAAAAAAAAAATCCCAATGTAAAGGTTAGAAACTATAATTCAAACCTCAAAAACTAAACTTAATTTTCCTAATATCAATACATACAAAGAGGAGAAAAACTACAGATGAACACATTGATCTATAGAGTACCTCTTAGCAATTAATAAAGAATGAATAAACGAATATCTGGTCAAGATTTCAAAATATACAATATATGAAATGATGATTATATTCCCATCCTTGAATCTCTGATACCATGTAATATTCATCCAATAATATATGTCCAAGACTAATGAATGGAATATCGAACACACAAATTTGTTGAAGCTTAGAAATCAAGAAATGAGTAGAATCTAAAATACATGTATTCATGTAATGGATATGGATTACATACAAAGATTCCAATATTATATCTCACTAATCTCACAACTCTCACAAATCTCAAAGTTATCACAGCTCACAACTTACACAAATCCTAGCTAAGTAACACAATATAATCCAAAAAACTCCAAATATTTCATATCAATAAAACTTACTAAGGGATGTACATATAGGTGAAATTTAGGATAATCCAAACCATACCATATATGTGGGAATAACTTCCCATAAATAGTGGAAAAAATTCAAGAAGCTAACATCCCAATACATGTGGGATAAACTTCTCAAATGTACAAACATAACTAAGCAAACTAAATAATAAGAAAAGGAATATCTTACACCAAGAGTGATCCTCATCCTATGCCCTACAAAATAAAATTAATATTTATTTACACACAAGATAAGGAACCTCATGATCTCCATGGTTTCCTAAATTAAGGTAGATTAAACAGCTAAAAAATTCTAACATCATTGAGGTTATTAAAAATAGTAAGATCATAGACAAGATCATTTTGGGTATTCTATCACTCAACCCTATAGTCACATTGTACCTCCACTTCATTCCCTAGTTGGTGGTGATTATAGTAAAATACTTGGAAAGTTAGCACATTAGACTCCCACTTCTCCATGCACAACACCACTTAGTATACTACATTTCTTCAATCAATATTGGGGGTGGGGCGGTGATGCTACTTTATTTTTCACCTTACGTGTCATCTTAGATTCTTTCTCATTTATTCTCTCAGTCTATTGTGGAAATATTTTCTTGTGTAGGTCAAATTCACTAGGTAATTCTTATCTTTTCAAAACTAAATGTATTCATCTGCCCTAAAACTTTTCTTCTTCACGAATCAGAGGTAAGGACTCATTTCATTGGGCCTTCTTTGGATGCATCACCCTCAAAGGAGCCTAAATATTGAGGTGAATTCATCCAACCCTCCCTAAAAAACACATGATTATTGAATTAACTCCCTCAGCTATGCTACCTCAACACCCTCTAATGGTGAACGTTAATATCTTCAACCTTTAATTCCTTCAACTAAACCTCTATAATCACTCTTCCACCACTTCCTCTATTCACTATGATCACCTTACTTCACAATATTTGAATTTGTCACTAAAATTTGATAAACACTCCTTTGATATCTTGAAAATTCTCTACTTGGCTCTATAAATTTATGAATTAGCAATAGTAAAGTGTTAAAATGATGACTCACTAACCTTTTATAGCTTCGAGGAGTAATCCATATTTAATTATTCATGACCTCATCCATCGTATCACATATTTAATGTCTCTAATGGTATTGACATGATTTACATTCAGCACATTTTCCATTACACACATGATTTTATCACATTTAACACATTTATCCCATCCTACACTTTTCTCAAAGTGCATGACAATGGTAAAAAAAAATTTAAAAATTAGTTCTAAATTGAGAACCTACTTTATTTATTTTGACTCTTCATAGTGGTTACATGTTGCATCCTATAAATCTATATGTCCTTATGTGCTTCCACTTATGCACCCCTTTTTGACATGCATTCTTGTGCACTATTTCCTTCGTTCTTTGTAGCTTTACTTCTCTCACACTTCTTACCCCACACTAGAAGATGTTTTTTGTCCTCCATGGCATTACAAAGGAAAATAATAAAGAACCAAGTGTTGATTTAAACCTAAGCAAGGGTACACAACCAATTTGATGCCTTATTTTAAAAAAAACCAAAATCCTAATCTAATTTAGTGGCATATGCCTTATTAACAAAAGGGAAACATCACTCAAAATGGTAGGGGAGAAGTTGACTACCATTGAAATGGCCTAGAAGGAATTGGCCATCTAACCTCTTCAACTTACACACACCTATGGGACAAATACTATGAATAATAAGTGGACCATCCTAAAGGACATAATTTTTTCCTAAATGGTGCGTGAACTTGGAGTCATAAACCAACACATGCATATCCAGAGAAAAAGTCTTATTCTTAAGATGTCTATCATGCCAAGACTTTTATTTCCATTTCTCCACTCCTTGAATATAATGTGTTAGAAAAAAGGTTTCATCTAACTATATTAAAGAATCTAAGTGCACTTTTAAATATTCCTCATCATCCAAATAATCAACATGTGTAATATGTAAAGAGGGTACAAGGAACTCAACTGGGAGAATGGCTTCAGCACTAAAGACAAGATTAAAGGGAGTATTCTTGTTTAACTATTTATACATGGTATGATATGCCCATAATAACATAGAAAAATGATCATCCTAATCAATGTAACCAATATTAAAATTCTTTATCAATTCATGACCAAAGATTTTGTCAAACGCTTCAGTTATACCATTGGCCTGAGGGTGATAGGGTGTAGTCTTGTGGTGTGAACTAATGAACTCAAGCAAAAGGATGTGGATTATCTCATTAAGGAAATGAGTTCCAAAATCAATAATCAAGATTAACTAACATCCATACATTGTAATAATATTCTCCCATAGAAATATAGTAGTAGTGGTAGCAGTATAATCTTAAGTTACTATTGATTCATCCTAATGAGTGGGGTAATTAGTAATGGTTATGATATAAATCACTTTAGTACACCTCCCTGTTGGAGTAATGAAGCCAACAAAATCAATATCCCATTTCTCAAAAGTTTCAAGATCAAGTATTGGGTGAAGGGGAATAATATCCCTTAAGTTCGATTTACCCATGCACTGATAGATGTCACATTGGTGCACGTAAGCTTTGGCATCCTTAAATAGAGTGGGCCACCATAACCCAACTAATAAAACCTTATACACTATAGCATGATTGACATAGTTTCCTCTAATGATTCCCTAATGAACTTTTTGAATAGATTTATCATACTCGTGCTACATGATGCATCATAATACTTTTCCCTATCCAAGCTTATAAAGGTCACCTCCAATGAGCCAGAAAGGAGCAACATGAATAGACAACTACTTTTTCTCTTGAGTGTTTAGGTGGGCTGGTGTGAAACTTGTATTAAGAAAAGATATGATATCTTCCAATTCCTCAGGCACACACATGACTTGAAAAAGCTTCACAGCAAGTAGGTCATCCTTAATGGCATGCATTGGTTTACCAAATTACATACTTGATAAGTGATTATGTCCATAATTAACCTTACATGGTTTCACCACCATAGAAAATTAAAATTCATAAAAGAGCATAATCCATCGGTAAATGCATCCATGCAACACCATTTTATTCATGAGGTATGTAAGTGTTTCATGGTTTGTAAAAAAAATGAATGGGGGGGATAATAAATACTGACAAAACTTCTAAAGTATGTATACCATGAATAAGGTTTCACATTCTATAGTTGAGTAATTTTATTCAATTGGAGTGAGATTTTTATTGGCAAAGTAGATTAGATGATCAAGACTACCTTTACTAGGTTGAGCAAGGATATCTCCCACTACCATGCTTGAAGCATCAACATGCACATGAGAGGGCTTCATTTAGTTTTAAAACTAGAGAATATGGGTAGTGATTACCTTGTCCTTGAGTGCTATAAGTGTCTTCTAATGAGCATCTATCCATAATAATTGACCATTTTGTTTAAGGAGTTCCTCAAATAACACTATAATCTTAGCATATCCCTGAATCAACTTCTAATAGTACCTTGTTTGTCCTAAGAAGACACGGACCTCACATTGGGTGTTTGATATTAGAAAGAAAACAATGACTGCAATCTTAGTTGGATCTACCATGAGTCCATCATAATAAATAACATGACCCAATAAAATTCTAAATGAAGTAGCAAAAACACACTTCTTCATATTTAAATAAATCTAAATTTTCTAGTAGTTCTCAAGCATGAGGCAAAGATTATCATAATGATCATCTACCAAACCATAAATGGTCCAATCATCCAATTATACTTGAAATAACTTATGAATAAAATCCTTAAAACATTTTACCATAATCTATGAGAACGCGATCAAAGCATTCTTCAACTCGAAGTGCATCAAATTATAAGTGAATGAACCCAATTCAATTTCAAAGGTGGTCTTCATTTTATCTTCCTATGCAATCTGGACCTAATGATAGCTACAAAAACCATTAGTGAAGGTATAAATCTCATACCCAACAACTACTTCTAAGATCTCCTCAATGAAAGGTGCCAAAAAAGGGTCAATTACATAAGCAAAATTGAGAACCTGATAGTCTACATAAATAGGAATATGGTCATCTTTCTTGATAATAGTCATTATGGGTCTCACCCATTCATATTCATTACTAGGGTTGATAACTCCATCACATAATATACTATGAATCTCCTCTTTAACCCAAGCATGAATATTAGGATTCATCTAATAAGGTCTCCTTCTGACTGGTCAATCACCCTCAACTAACTTGATGTGCATCTTACCCAATGAAGAATTCACTCCTTTCATCTTAGTGTAATTGAGTGGAAAAATATCTTGATACTCCTTTAATAGTTCAAAAACCTTGGTGATCTCAGTATCAGACCAATAATTCCCCATAATGGCCTCTTGGGTACATCCTCTATGCCAATATTATGCTAAACCATCTAAAGTGGATCTAAATATAGTTTTTAGTCATTTTTTATGGTGTGTCAAACATTGTATGCTCCATACTCAGTATGCAAAGCCAAGTGATCAATGGATGGATCTAGTGAGTTAGAATTGGTACCTTTGTCAACTTGATACAAAATATTTTGTTTACCTTTCTATATTTTTTCACTCAATGCATGGTTTGGTTGACATTCAATCAGTGAAGTAGATGAAGCTTCCATATCATATTATTATAAAATGAACAAGCTATCCTCATGTACACCATGTATATGTCATATGTGGTCTTTAACTAGCATTTTATCTCTTATAATAGCTTGATGCATGGCTTGTAGGGCCAAACATAAATCCATGTTAGGAAATGAGTAAGATAGTTCCAAAATAATATTACTTCAAAGGGGAATCCAATAATCCATGTCCACGTGTTATTCTTGATGTATATACCATGCTCTAGTCTAGGTACATAGAGTACCATAGAATGCATGAACCCATTAATAGTCAGGCAAAGATGTTTCATCAGTATTCTATAGGTTTTCATAGGCCTTGAGATGAGATCTTGGATTACTAATAACATCATAACTTAGAGTGGCATGTACATGATTATCATGATGAAAATGATAGTGCATAGTATTTCACACTCAGTCCCAAGTGAGTAAATTATGGTGGTGATTTATCTACCATCAAGTAGTTATCCCTCAAAAAAAATGTCTAAATGAGCACATTCATTCATCTTCAAACACATATAAATATTCCAACTATTACACATACTCTCAGACTTCCATTTGATCATGAAATTTAGGTGATTCATCTGACCACATGGGTGGTGTAGCCATAATACATCCATAAAGAATATGAAAAAACTTATGGAGTTTAAGAAGCTTACACAAAATATCATCTTGAATACCAATGGTGCCATAAATTCATCCAGTTAGATCATACTCACCACGATCCCAATGGTCACAAACAATACTAGTAGTGTCAAAAATAGACTGTGCATCCAGCCAATGCAATATACCATCTGGACTAAGATCAAGGCATTCAGTTCCTCGAGATGTGACATTATAGATATGATTGATGTCCTCATAAGTATTAAAGGCCTCAACAAAAGAATGTCCTTAATCATGGTCTAAGAGAATTGCAATCTGTTGATCATCATTTTCAAATTTGATGTAATGTTTTTTGAATATCAAGTTATCATTGTTTACATAGCACCATGGACAACCCAAAAGAGCTAAAAAATCATTATCTTCCACCAACTCAATTACTTCAAAGTCAGCCTTGAAAGTGACACCTATAATGTCAATGGTGGCATCCTTAAGAAATCTGATGGGTAGTGCATGAGTCTTATTATCCATGATTAATTTATATGGAGATGGCTGGAAAGGATGGCTAACCATCTTTCTCTAAGCATCATTAGTGAGTATATTTACCTTTATGCTAGTGTCAAATGGTATATCCTAAATGATACAACCATCAATAGCTATGTTTACTAAGATTTATTTATCACCCTTCATATTATGTTGGATATGAGCCTCTTGTTGTTGTGCATGGTTCAACCGATAATCCTTTGTAGGATTTGGTTCTTGATTACATATCCAATTCCTCAAAAGGGTAATGATGTCTTCATCAAGAATTTGTTTTCATAATTCATGAAACTAATCATGCATCAAGTCTTGAAGATCCAAAGTTTTTTGCATTTTAGTGTGCATAGCAACATCTCTATCATTAAGGAACCAAATTTCAACTTGCAGCTCCCACATCAAATACATTATGTCATGTAATGATTCCTTTTATTGTTGAGCATATGGATAATGATTCCCAACAGGTTCTTCCTATTGAACCTTATCAGTATGTGGATTTGAAATGGACTAGGAAGGAAAACCACTTCATGTAGTAATATTTAATTTGGGACCACTCAGAGTATTAGGGCATGGTCTCCATTGAGTAATTAGAGTATTTTTAATCTCTATAATTCCATCACCCTTCTAATTTTACTCCTTAGTGATGGTGTTATACAATTCTGGGCATTCCTATAGATGTTTCTCATTCTTACAAAAGGCACAAGTTAGATAAACTAGGAATTCACACTGGTAATGCTCTATAGATCCAAACTTGTATCAGGTTCTAGGTGTAAAATAACCATCGGACCAACCTCCATTATTGTTCTAGTTATTGGTAACATAGATATGATGAGTACCATGAATGTGTGCCTCATGAATCTCACTAATAAAGTGGCACTCATTGGTATAATGAGTATATGCATCACATATTTTAATATATGATGATACTTTAGATTAAGTAGTGCACTAAAGTAAGGATCCTTCTCTCACATCATGGTCTTCTTGGTATATCTCATAGGACTGTTTTACCATGGAATGAATACTCTTTATGGGATAATTATTCTTATTATGACCTTAAATTTCATATTTAACACACCACACACTGCTTTAATTATTGTATATGTTATTCATAGTGAGATTCTCTAATTGAGATGCCATAATAGCAATCTAGGATTCCATAAAGGGACTAATCCTTGTATCTATACACCCAATGGATTCAATGCAAAGGGCATATTCCAAGGCCCCGTGTGGGTTTCTAAAGGTCTTCTAGGACAATGTGTATCATAAGGGAAGTAATAAGCCTTTTAAAAACCACTGGGCATGTTGATTTTCATTTATCTCAAATGAATACTCATAAAGAAGAATTTTAAAATGTGCATCATACTCATGCACACTCGCAGTGAGTTCTTTTTCAATATCCTTTAGGGTAGTAATACTTTGCTATTCAAACTTTGGGAGATTAAATTCCTAAAGAAAAGTTGCCTTCAACTACTCATAGTTCACCATAACCTGTTGTGGGTCAAACTTTAGGTACCACTTATACACGTGGTCTAAAAGGGTAGTGGAAAACTAAGTTGCCTTCTATTTAGTATAAGTAATGCCATGTGCTTACCAAATAAGTTCACACTTGTGACTATGTTCTACTACATTTTCCACACAATGGTATTCAGGTAGATGGATTGTCATCTCATAATAAATGGTGGGAAAACTAGGTGTTGGCAATGGAGCTTATTGGAATGCACCTCTAGTCCCTCCTAGACCTTGTGGGGGAGGTCCACCAATGCATCATGTACCATCTTTGGATCCTCCAATCAAACCACTATAGGTACTACCTCTTTCACCTCCTGTGGAAATAGAAGCACCTAATACATTGGGTGCATAATTAGGTTGATTAACTATGGAAGGGACAATACTCTACGCACTGGCTATACTTGGTCCACTAGGCATTCCCAATTGAGCCATAGGGTTGAATTGTAATGAAAAAGAAATTAATAACAAACTATTATCTTGATCTTGTATTGCAAAAGTTTCTTCATAAATATTAGTCTTTGAATATATATATATATATATATATATATACACACATATATATACATATATATACATACATACATACATATATATATATACATACATACATACATACATATATATATATACATACATATATATATGTATATATATACATATATATGTATATATATACATATATATATATATATATATATATGTATATATGTATATATGTGTGTGTGTGTGTGTGTGTGTGTGTGTGTGTATATATATATATATATCCCAATTTTTAATAAAAGCATCATCTAACTCAAAGGCATGAGCATGCGCTATGGGTGGGAAATTGGTCTTATCCATATTAAGTTCTACAAATGCTAATGCTTGACTTATTTCTCTCGTATGTACCTATGTTAGAATAAGGTGTAGTCTTATGGTTGGGGAGTCCTTGTTATGTCTTTCTTCCTCCTTATAGATCCTTATGACACTTCCATAGTCCTCTCGATCCCTCCCTAGATCACTTATAATCATAGCACTTCACCTAGTCTCATCATACTTGCACTCACACAACTCCCACTAACTAGCTACCATGCTAAATCAATAATATTATATCAAAGTGTGCTCCTTCATTTCCCCACCAACTATGTTTCTCACACAAAAGAGATTTTAGCCATCCATGTGAAATTTTTTAAGTCATTCAAGAATTTTCCCACCATCATGAAAATAAGTGCGACAGGTCCAGGTAATAGAACCAAAATGTTGGGCTCTTTTCCTTTAGTCTAGAATATATTTTTTTTAGTTGCACGCCAAACAAAACAAGAGTTTCAATGAGTAACTATATCAGCATATCACGTGTATACACCTTAATTTGTCCAAGCAACCACAAGTAATATTTATTTTTTTACTCTTTCACATGAAGGTATTAGTGATGAATATAGCCCTTGTTCACATGTCATTTTAGGTCTTTTGATCTTTCTTTTGTTTTATTTTCCCTATTTGTTATACCCCTAATGCTCTTGAGTCACCTCTTCTCAGTCACATGGGACCCTAGCCTATCTTGCCTAATCTTAACTCTGTTTATAGGCCTCAAGACACTATCACCCTTATCTAGATAGTGGCATCATGTGGCACTAATGTTCAATTATGGTGCTCATTTTCTCCCATGTTTTAGGTCTTAACCCTACCTTAAGATTTCTCTTATGTTTTTTATCCCTATTTTACATTTTGTTGGCTAGATAACAAGGTCTTACATTCAAATCAAATTTTCTTATATATAAAGAGCCTCATAAGGCATTTTAAATCTAAAACTTACTATCTTGTCACATAATTATATAAAATCAATCAATAGTATAGCTCAATACTCTGCATATTACTCAGCTATCACATCTAGACTTGCATGTTTGATCAAACAAGGGCCTAAGCGAGAGTCATTCTAGCATATCATGTGCATTGATCATGCACATTCCCTAAGGGATAACAACATGTGATTTGAGACCCATAACATTGGGGTTAATGTAGGCAATGGCTAGGACAATAGAGGTTCTACTATGCATGATCATAATATCCCACAACCCAGTTTTTTCCCCTTTATTTTTCATTTGATATGGTTTATATTTCATGTGTGCAAGTATTCATTAGGGTTTTGAAAGATAATCAAAATAATGACATGGGTAAACCTTAAAACATCATAAAATCACATACAGGTCCCTCAAACTCTCTTATAGCTTCCCTAAAAGTTTCATACAACTTCTCCAAGGACATTAATGCCATAATTAGACACTAGCACCACATGATGCTAATTTCCTCATAAGGGTGCTACTATCTTAAGCTTGATTTTAACTAGAGTCACAAAATGATAGATGCCTAGCTGATTTTTAATCCTATTTCAGCCTCTTGAGTCACATAAACACATGTTTTGCTCTAGATAAGTACACTTTCTTTGCAGCTTTGTTATTTTGGGAAAGGCTTGTCAAATCAATTATTTATTGCTTTCATTCTAAGTATTTACTATAATAAAAACTTTAATAACTTATTATTTACATGCACTAAGTCCTAAATGATTAAAACATTTGGTGAACCCACCTTACTTAGAATATTTCTTAAAAACCTAGTTTTGCCTAGGGTTTAACTTCTTTAATTTTTGTGCACTAAATTAAGGTAAAAAACTTATATTTTTTCTTGATTTTTGGAAAAAACTAACTCACTCAAATCAATCCTATATTATTGTTCATTAATTTAATATAATTTATTTATTTTTCAAATAATCCTCATCAAAACCTTAGATCTGCATACTAGGTCCCTATACATCCAAATACTACAAATTAGGGTTTCAAGTATAACCCTGATTTATAATATACACTGCATTGAATATTTACTATAGTTACATATATACCTATGTTATATTACATTCTACCTATTGTGTGCTTGTTATTCATTATTTACACTATCTTCTTTGGCAAGTTTAAAATGACATCTAAGAAGCCTTTTACCCCTCACCAAGTTGATGAGTTTTTTATTTTTTATCACAAGTATAATAATGAATAAATAAATTTTCAAAATTGCACATTAACACATGATAATGATTTCATTTATAATTATGATGATGACTATTATTGTAATGATGGATATGAGGATTACTATGAGCATGATAATGAAGGTGTTGATGAAGATATACTAGATGCATCTTCTTCTCTTTCCTCTCCTTCTCCTACACCTCAAAATCAAAATAACAATATAATTCCAAAATAACCTATTATTGGTAGTGTTTTTTTCCAATGTGATCTTAGATTTTCAACTACTTCACTACCTCCTTATGCAAATTAAATCAATATAAGTGCAATATATGAAATCAAATTTCAGATGATTCAAGTATCTAGAAAAGAGAAATGCATCTTCTTTACCCTTCTTAGTTAAATTTGAAAAATCATGTACCAATGATATTTCAAATTTTACTAATGCACAAACTAAAGTAGATGAAATTATTTTATCACCTTAATTTACATTCCAAGTTCAATGCAATGATTCTTTGCAACATATTGAAAATGCAAATGTCTCTAATTCTTCTCCTAAATTTCATAATATGCCAAATGAAAACATGATTAATACTTATTCTACCCTTGAATCCAAGATTTAAAGTAACAATCATTCATACACTCCACACATATCTAGTGAAGAAATGCATTGCATTAGACCCACACATGATGATATATTTCATAGTAGTAAAAAGTTAAAACCTTCTCTTACTCTCTATCTTAGTGAGCATGTGAATGATACTTATTATACTCTTACTTATACAAGTCAATTAAACTCTAATTTTGATGAACCTTAGAATAATTATGATTACTATGATTATGGTGAAGAAGACATTGAGTTTACACCTTCCAGTTCTCCCCTTACTTCACCTATTTATCATGTCAAAACTAATGCTAGGTCAAATGATAAAAATATACACACACACCTATTCTTATGTTCATAATTTACATAACTTACATTCACATGATGATAAAGTACCTTCTAGTCCATTAGCATGTGATACTTATTTGTAAATTAACAAAATAAGAGACACCAATGAATCTCCCTCAACCCCCCTTACTACAGTAGAACCCATTTCTCAACCTATCCTACAAGAGGGTGATAGGTCATTTCCCTCTAACCATGTCCAAGATATCACCCCTAAAAAGGTTACATAGGGTAAACCAATCCTCCTTAAAATAGGTTCCCAAGGCAATATACCAATGGCTAAGATAAATAACAAAATTCAAGAGTTAAATGAACCCATTGTTGATGATAATATACCTTCACAAGAGGTAATATCCTTGGTGCATGTCATGGGTGCTTTACAACAATAAGTACACCATCTCACATTGGATAGTAAAGCATACCACTCTTGGGATAATGCTGATGACATCCATGGCAATCCTATTCCATAGAATTTTCACCACAAAGTTGCCACCAAACTTTTAGATACCAGTGTTACCAAAATTTGATGGACATAGAGACCCCTACTTTCACCTTCAATCTTATGGAAAATCCATGACACATGTCACTAACAATTTGACTCTACTACAATTATTTCCAAAGTCCCTATAAGGGGAGGCACTAAATTGGTTTCATCATACACTCCCTAGTGGGTCACTACATACATGTGATGAGTTAGAAGAAGTCTTTCTTAGGCACTACATATAGAATAAGGGACCTTGAGTCACATATGAGAGGTTACGTTCACTACACTAGGGTGAGACAAAATCATTAACTATGTATATTCTAAGATTTAAGTCATGTATGCATCAGTTGATTTACCAATCGATAGATTTAGAGGTAAAATACATCTTTGTTAGAGGCCTCATTTTTCCTCTTAAGGAGAAATTATTATATTAGACATCAAAATCATTTTGGAATCTATGTAACATGGATATAATACTAGAGATAGAGTTGGGACTAATTACTACACATTCAGAGGAAGATTTAGATGTAGGTTTCCTAGAACCATGGTTATCTAAATTGGTATAATAACCTACTCCAATTTGATTAAGAAACATGTGGAATAGAAACAACCAATAAAAATACTCGACAAGGGCAAAGTGCCACTTCACGATACACCTCCTACAGTGAGTAGAGCATAGGACACAAACTAAAGGTTTATATAGTTTTTAGATAGAGATAGGTTTTATGATATCTTACTTGCATTATTAGATAAGGAGATGATCATACTTCCTTCTACTCATCACCATCCAACACACCATCTGCATAGGATATGAAATAATCCATATTACAATTTTAATAAGATAAATGGAAATTTAGACAACACCTATTATGTACTTTAAGATCATATTGACCAGTATGTCAATAGATGCATTATAACATGCACATAGGGGGCACCAAGATCTCAGTCTCCTAGATCACACTCTTATACAATCATGTTATCCCATGATGTTCCCTCTAAAGAGCCATTGGTTACTCATCATATGAGTCATGTAGTTTTTATGACACCTATTTATGAGAGATCTCATGCACCATGGATTTAACAAAGATGGAAGCCAGTTCATAGAGATTAGAGCATAGAATCTATTCACATACCAATTAAGATATTTGGACATAGTCACATAGATCAAAGCATAGTCTCAATTTGCCCACCAATTAAGATGTTTGTAAAAAATCATAGATATTAGAGCATAGTCTTGATTTTCCCACCAATTAATATGTTAAGAAATAATCATAGAGATCAGAGCATAGTCTAAGTTTGACCACCAATCAAGATATTTTCAAGAGATCACAGAAATTAGAACATAGTCTAGTAGCCAATCAAAATATTTGTAAGAGATCACATAGATCAAAACATAGTTTAGCATCCAATCAAGATATTTTCTAGAGATCACGAAGCTCAAATCACAATTTTAGTATGAAATCCAATCAATATTTTTGCTACAGAGTCTACACACCTAGCTACTAGTAGTGTATCACACATAGTATCAGTTCTAGATTATACTTCTACACCAACATAACATGAGAAGTATGATCATTTGTTCACCATGCCATCTGAGTTTAGATAGGTCATATTGCAGTTACATGATCCATACGTAAATATCCTATGAGACTCTTATAATACCTATACTAATAAATAAAATTCTTAGTCCACTATACATGTCTACTTAAACATTTATAAATAGATAAACAATTCATTACCATTACTTAGACACATGCCATATTCCAACATCACAATTTAACATAATGAGAACAATCAAACACATGTAAAAATGCACAATGTAACTAAATCAAGATACCAATATACATAATGCCCATATAATAATAAAAATCCATAAATATAACTCAAAACATAGTTTTGATATAAATAATGTAATTCACTCAATAATTCTAACTTGGCCACTAGGACCAACCCCCTCACTCTCACTCTAACATATCCATAATGGAAATGGAATCCCCACTATCCCTTTGTGACCTTGATCAAGGCCTACATAGACCCTCTCTCCCATAACACACCCAAATTGACCATACACTCTACATGCTCTTGTTGTATACATATGTAGTCATCCACTATCTGAATACCTTCCCCACCTAGAGATTCAGGTATGGACATGGTCCATCTCCATAACTCTACAAGTGCTACATCCTTGTCAGTAGTCACTCACCTATATGTCATAATAGTTATCATTGCTTGATTAAACAACTAAGCATGGACACTAGAAATATGTGTGGCCCTCTCCACTATTTCATCATCCATGACTTCATTAGGTATATGTTTTGTTAGTACTCAAATTATAAAATCAATGGTATTTTCCCAATACTCATCATCACCTAAACCTACACATACCAATTCAATGCATCCAATACCTACCCAAGTAAATAAATAACTAAGTAAGCAAAATATATAAGCATACAATAATAACCTACCATTAATAGCCCTAAGAGGCTCCACATCTAGCACATCTTTCATGATGATCCTACCTCATGGGAATAGAGGTACCCCATCTATGCTCCCTCCACCAGGCTACATAGGCATCATTAGCTCCTACATCATCTATATTTGGTATATAAAACATCATTTCCCACTTTATTAATGGAATCAAAGCTAACTTTGTAGCTAATGGTTTGGACCTACTTCTTGGCCTCATTGGAACTTGATAACTCCTTAACCATACCAATGGTATCGATGGCACATCCTACATAATACCAAGTTACTGAATCACTCACTCATGTTAGAACCTCTTGAATACATTAACCTGATGATCATGTGGCTAGCACTTCACTCACACCCATCTTAGTTGAACATCATCCTCAAGCCATCCCTCATAGCCCCTTAGGGCCTCTAGATAAAGCCTTTGACCATCAACAAATCAAGCACATACCAAAACTACATCATGATCTTAAGCATTCATATCATACCAATCTACCTCTCTAAAAATGTTTAAGGGTGAGCCCAATCACCTCATCAAGGAAACATCAATCTACTTAATATTATATGTTTAAATGCCCAATAATGTAATAGTGTGGAAGATCTAATACCTCCTGCACACATTTCTTAATTAAATTAGTATAAATCATAATACAAGTGGGATAGTATAGTGTGACCCCATGAGTATACAATACCATTCTCCTTTATGTCTTGTACTGTCTCATGTATCATGTTTGATATTGATACCCCACTCCCATCCATGACCATAAATGAATTCAATAGAATCACTAATAACTTCCACAATCATAGAACATTCATTTTGACAATCAACAACAATAATATATCACTGTGGCTCCCTACCTGATGATTCCCCACAAACATCATAGAAAAATTCTTCATAGCCCTCTATATAACTTGGCCACTAGTATCCTCTTATAGTATTACTCTCTACCTAGTAATCGATAACCTCAAAATCATATACACATCCTCTAAGGTGATGGTCATTTCCCTAGTAGGTAGCCAAAATGTGCAGGTATCTACATCCTAGCTCTCACATAATGTTGTCATCATGTGTTTATCCTAGGTCATCATATCTAATGATGCCACATGACCTAGACTGGCTCTTTCTACCACAACCATCTATGCATATGTAAGGGTAAATCCTCATAATGTCTCCATCATCTGACCACTCAATAACTCTATCATGTACACATCCACCTATAAAATATAGCTAAATCTAGCATTAGCATCACATAATATCAAATAAATATAAAATAACAATCATCAAACACCATTAAATAATAATAAACATCATGAACTAGGCCTAGTGGACACTAGTGTTGCATATGGGATAGTAGCATTAGACAATAGTGCCATACCTAAGACATTAGCACCATGTCCTAGACACTAGTGCCATTATCAGGATAGTAGTGCCACATTTATAAAAATGGCCTTAAACTACTATATTTCTAATAAAAAATAGTAAAAATGTACATGTGTCAAAAATAGGAAAAGGAGCAGGCTCCTTACCAGGGTAAACTCCTCTTTGACCTAGATAAGTGCCTCCACCTCCTCATACCAAGTCAAAGTCACTTCTCATCTCCTCAACATACTCTTTAGCTCAGATCAAAAAACCACTATCAAGTCAAATGAGTTGTCAAACTAATTAACCAACCTATTTAAGTCATATTTTTAAAATTTCACCTTACTAAGGTTGACCTTGCATGCCAATTTCACAAACTAATACCAACTTCTCTCAAACGTGATATCTAGAGAACTGTAACTCTGATTTATGATCCTTTACTATGTGTGCGACTTGACCTCAATGTACCTCACCTTATATTAGTTATACTAATATCTTGATCACATTCAACTTTACAAAATGACAGAACTAATATTACCTTAACAAACTCAATATATACCAAAGGTCTATCCCATTACCAATTTCGACAAACCAACCCCATCACAATTGATAAAATATTCAAACCTAAAACATCATCACCCCAACTAACTATCACCATCATATTATTTGTTACCACTTTTGGTTAGACACCCTTACCCTCGCCTCTCTCACCAAAAGGAGGGGCAAATACACATAGATTGGTTCAAATATATAGATATTCAGACACACAAGTTTACTCAAATATAGATATTTATACACACATGTTTACTCATATATACACATTTAAACACATAATTTTACTTAGATACAAATATTCAGACACATAGTTTTACTCAGATATACACATTCAGATGCATAGGTTTACTTAGATATATAATTTGACTTAGGTATATAGTTTGGCTCATATATATAGTTTAACTCATATATATTGTGTGACTCAAATATACAGGTTGACTCAAATATATAGTTTGACTCAGATATATAGATGTTCAGATACACAGTTACATTACATAGATATTAAGATTAGGGGCATGATGTAGGGCACACATCCTTGATCTCTATCTTTAGATTTCTAGGTTACACTCAAATCATCACCAAGATGTCACTTGGATGCCATCAAGAATTCACCAATTTAGGTCACATGACCATCTATAGTGGTTGATCTATAACCTTTCATGAAACCCATATTATGTAGTTTGAATGATAATTTTGACCTCCAATTTTAGTTTATATACTCAGATTCAATACACATATCAGAGTGGGGTAAATTAGGCCTTATTTCTCCATATATTCAATTTACATACTCATATTTAGTACACATATCAGAGTGGGGGCAAGCAGATCTTGTTTCTCCACATATTCAAATTTAGTACACATATTAGAGTGGGGGGAAGTAGGCCTTGTTTCTCCACATATTCAATTTACATACTCAGATTTAGTACATGTATCAGAGTTAGGGTAAGCAGGCCTTGTTTTTCCACATATTTAGTTTAGATACTCAAAATTAGTCTAAATATTAGGGTGGGGGTAAAATAGGGTTTTATTCCTCATGATTCAATTCACTATTTGGATTATATATAGAGGATACCCACATTATGGATTTCATCTTCACATACTTCACTCCAGCTCCTATCCACTTATTTATCTAATAAGTAGGCTAGGTCTAAAGCACATCCACACATAAAATCACAGTTACATCTTCCTCTTTTTATTTTACTCTAGTACTTTCATTTCATTACACTACTAGAATAAAAGGGAATAAATGTATACACCCTAATTTGATTAAGCAACCATAATTACTATGTATTTTATTTATCTTTTACATGAAGGTCATGGTGATGAATATAACCCTTGTTTGCATGGTCATATTGGTCTTTTGATCTTTCTTACATCTTTTTTTCCTATTTTTTGAACCCCAGTGATTCTAAGTCACCTCCTCCCAATCACATGGGCCCCTAGCCTATCCTACCCAATTTTAACTAAGTTTTTAGGCCTCAAGACACTAGCATCCTTATTTGGACAATAGCACCATATGGCACTAGTGTCCAATTATGGTGTTAATGTCTAACAGTCATTTTCTCCCATGTTTTAGGTCTTAACCCTACCTTGAGCCTTATCTTATGTTTTTTATCCCTCTTTTATGTTTTGTCAACTAGAAAATAAGGTCTTACATTAAAATCAAAGTTCCTTATATATAAAGAGCCTCACAAGGAATTTTATATCTAACACTTACTATTTTGTCACATAATTATATAAAATCAATCAATAGTATAACTCAATACTCTGCATATTACTCAACTTTCACATCTAGACTTGCATGCTTGATCAAATAAGGGCCTAAGGGAAAATCATTCTAGCATATCATGTGTGTTGATCATGCACATTCCCTAAGGGAGAATTACATATGATCTGAGACCCATAACATTGGGTTTAATGTAGGTAATGGCCAAGACACTAGGGGTTCTACTCTGCATGATCATAATAACCCACAACCTAGTTTTTTCCCCTTTATTTTATATTTGATACAGTTTTTGTTTCATGTGTGCAAGTATTCATTAAGGTTTTGAAAGATATTCAGGCAAAATAGTGACATAGGTGAACCTTCAAGAGCCACAAAATCACCTTTAAGTCCCTCAAACTCTCTTGTAGCTTCCCTAAAAATATTAGAAAGCTCCTCCAAGGACACTAGCATCATAATTATACATTAGCACCACATGGTGCTACTACCCTCATGAGGACGTTACTATTTTTATCCTAATTTCAGCTATAGTCACAAAATTAAAGATGTATGACTAATTCTCGATCCTATTTCAACCTCATGAGTCATACAAATACCTATTTTGCTCCAAATAAGGACACTGTCTTTATATCTTTCCTATTTTTTGAAAGGTTTGTTAAATCAATCATTTCATGCTTTAATTTCAATTTATTTCTATAATCAACCCTTTAACAACTTAGGATTTATATGTACTAAGTCCTAAATAGTTAAAACATCACACAAGAAAAGGTTCTCATGCGCTCACCCTAAGCACGCAGCTTAAGACTGGTTCCCATTGGTTTTATCGTGCGAAGGTGTATTCATTTAATTTCTTAAGCTAGGGCACTTGAACAAGCACTTAGTCCTAAATTCATGCTTAGTTCTATGTCTAACTCTTAATATTCATGCATTACTTAATTAACCAAATAAAAAGAAGATGACACAAACTAATAACAAAATAGTAATATCTCTATTAAAATCATGAATAAATTACACAAGTATTTCATCAACATGTAATATTCCTTTCATTACATTCATAAGTCATATCAAGATTACAATGACTCCATTATTATAATGTTAAACAATAATAATAATTAAAACAAGGGGGTATTAATACATGATTTAACCAAACCATTCAGTTACAGAAGTAATTATAAAAAATATGACTCACCAATGACCATTAATAAAAATGAGTTGTTTCAATCCATTTATAATGAATTCCTAAGGACTCAGGCCCAATTTTCCTTATCTGTTCTTTCTATGATAGATCCTCATTGTCATTTGCCTATCTTCCTATAGTCTGGTGTTGGATTCATGCTTGACTATTCTTCTTCAACATTCATGTAAATTGTCTCCATTTTCCACACCTTTCTCAATTCTTTCATTGATATTTGAGTGTTACATTCTTAGGTTCTCTATGTTTCATGCTTATTTATTCCATGTGACTTGCCTCTTCTACACCATGGTCTTTCATGCCATGATCTTCTATGTCGTGTCTCTCTTGCTCCTACGTTTCCTTCCTCACCATTATCTTAAAAAATTACATAGGGAAAATATATTCAAAATTGAGGGCCCAAAAATCCCTTATAAGCATACCTAAGGTTTCAAAATGAATGAGGTTGATTTATGAGTTATGTGCATCATCAAGCTTTAGCATTTCACATTCAGAGCTTATAAAAATTAAATAATGTGATTTTATGCTCACATGTTTTCTTTTTTGCACAAGTCAATACCAAAAACTATAGGTCAATATCAACAGTCAATACTAACCCAGATCAGATGAAATTGACCCTACATAGATAGAAACATAGTTCTTGAATAGGACAAATCACATGCTTACTTTAGTCTATTTTCCACTTTCATAATATAGTCACAGTTAAATAATGAATCATAAAAACTAAGTGCTCATCACTTTGTTGTGCTTGTTATATTTAGCATATGACACTTGTCAAATCATTCAAATTAATTTTAGTAGTTTACATTCAGTTGTAGGATTGAATGCCATATTTATTAATCTAAATTATTCTACTAGTTTCTATCCTATTATGGTTGTAAAACCAAATTATGGTAAAAAACATGTAATAAAATATGCCTTCTTCAAAAATATATTCACAACCATGAAAATAAATTCATTCCATTTTTGCAATCTTGACAATCCAATCACAAAATCCATGTTTATGTCCTCCCATGGTTTCTCTGGAATAGGTAATTATTGATATAACTTTATATTTAGACTCTTTCCCTTTACCAACTAGAAAATTATACATTCATACACAAACTTGTGCACATCCACTCTCATCTTAGACCAAAAGTAATTTTCATACAATTACACACATGTGTTGTCATTAAAATTGACCTACTACACCTCTGTTGTGATTCTCCTTGATAAAATTTTCATCCATATAACCTTTAGGTGTGCATAATTTTATTCCTGTAAATAGAAATCCTTTTTACATGAAATAATCCAACCGTGGTATTTTACATAAAATCATTGATTTTGCACATACATTCCATGCATGTCTAACACCATCATCTTTCATGTATAACTCTTTCAAATAAATAAATCCCATGATTTCCACTCACATCTTATTTACCAAGAGACACCTTAAACTCAACATGTCTACAGCTCTATTTGGATTTCCACTTCTATGCTTCAAAACAAATGACTAACTTTACAGAATCTCAACTCACTTAATATGTCTTTAGTTCAACATCCCTTTGTAGACACACTAATTTGGTCGTATATACTTGAAAATGCTAATTCTTGGCACCTTCCAAACCACATGACATATGCTCAAATACATTACTCGTATTCACCATTCCTCTAAATCCATTTGTTTATATGTGGGATTGACCTTTTATTTGTCGTTATCATTACATAGAACCTTCAACATAAAATATTCAAATTGATTAAAACATCATCATATTGTCCTTAAATCAGGATACAAGTCCTTAACTTTTTTGGATATGTCTGTTCCATGCCAAATAATGGATAGTTTCCAAATTCAAAGTTATCCTTTTAGGTCTTCCTGCATGTTTCATAAGGTTGACTAAATAAAATTGTCAATGGATTTTCTTATAAATACATGTCAATATTCATTCATATTCCCCACTTAACACAAGCATTTTACACTTTTTCACATTGATCAAATCTACCCTACTTCTAAAATTTTGCATTATTAATAAGGAGTAATCATAAGCTAAGTCAAAATCGCTCTAAATCAATTCAAGATATATCATTGTCAAGTATCAAATTTGTATTCTAGTTGCATACACATATTCAAAGGAGCACAATTTCACATTCACTCTAGTGGGAGAACTACATGGGCTTGATTTCCCTCCTTGGAGTATTGGATACATTGGTAACAATCAATCATCAAGGGGGTGATTGAGGTTAGCTCATCCCATTACACTCCCATATTTTTATTATAGGTTCTCAAGCTATCAAAGTATTCTAAGAGTTTCAAAGTCAAGAGAAGACAAACAATAATTTCTAGTTGGTAAAACCTTAAGTGTGGTATCTTAGATTTCTCCTAATTTATAGGTACAATAATTAGTCAGGACACACTATCAACCCAGACAAGTTTATGGTCAACAAAATTGAGTGAATTGCATCATTAGATACCTATCTCAATCTTGTCTAGAAACATCTTATACTTCTACTCCTTTTCTGACATTTCTAAATTCTTATTTTCTTTGTCTTTTCCTACCTATTGTTTGTCACAATTAACTGATACAAGTTCATGTCAATAGATTGGAGTGCATTGCAATGTCATCCATTTACAATGGACCTATCTAGATTCCTTTTTGGTTCCTAATTTTGTTATTGAGCCTACACAATCATTTATTCTTATTTTCATCATCAAACAGTCAAAATAGTTAGCAGATATCAGTGTGCAAACTAATTATATTTATCTTTAGTGTTTTCCTAAAATATCAATATTTTATCTTTAGCAATTTTTCAAAATCAAAATAGTTAATTATTGTACATCTTTAGCATTATGATATTTCTATCTTTACACCTATATACATAATAAACCTTATTAATCATAATTAATGTTTTGTAAAAATAGGGTAAAATGTATTGGTGAAACCAACATGAATCAAATAATTAGTATATATCATAGATGAGAGTAATAGGGGAAACCTCAAGCAAAGATCACAACTTCATCACATTTGAGCATGAAGCTGAAATGGTCAAAATATCATGCACAAATGAGTATATTTCACTCGAGAAAATAATATAAAATAATTCTCTAGATATTCTTCCAATAAATACAGATAACACAATAATAACAAAAGCACTTAATACAACACATTCTGTGGCACATGAGATATCATAACATTCACTAGCACATTATGGTACAGTTGGATTTATGTATATAAATATAAATGATTGTCACATTATCACTATAAATTTACAATATCATGAAGATGAGTATAACCCTAATTCAAATTATGAAAAAGATTAGTATGACAATCCTCACACCTAGGGTCTATGCAAACGCATCCCATTTCAATTGGTGGATTAACACATAATTCAGATGGTGATTACATATGTTATGTAATAAATCCATGAGAACATCTTGTAGACCAAGTTATTGGTTTAATTAAACCATTCCAACTAAAAAAATCTAAATGAAAAATACAAAATTAAACCAATTTTTTGAAAAAATAAAAAATCAAGACCTGAGCATGACAAAAGATGCTAGTTATTTATTTTCATATGTTATTTATCATATATGTTGGTAGATATCACATTATTTTATATACACACATGCATTTCATGAGGTATTTAAGTGTTATGCATGACTCACATCACATATTATTTCTTAAATGTTAGACTTCCCTTCTACCCAGTGGCCATGGCTATGCTAGGGGCATATAAATCCATTAGTTACACTATAATAGGTTTTATCTATTTATGACCTTAAATGCAATTATGAGCTACATATATTACATGTGCCCTACTAAAACACTCATATTTTACATTGTACGAATATATATGTTACCTTGATAATAAATATGACATTGATACATGTGATGAAATATACTAATTTCACTTGTTCTATGTTCCTTCAATGTTATTTAATTTCTTGCATAATAGACTTAACATTTATTGCTTATTGTGTGTGTCCATTGGCCTTGTGTGCAAATTACTTAATCATCTCTATGAGATTTTTTTTTTTTATGTGTGACATTTTAACATGTCCTTCGCTTTTAGCCCATAGCCTTATGTGTATGCAATCTTTGCTTATGTGACATTTTAACAAGTCCCTTGTATGTGATCCTTGCCCTTATTGTATGACATTGTGTGACATTATTGTTTCGTGTGCTTATTGAGCTTGATTAGTGATTCCATGATCTTCATCATACACTTCTAGGGCATAATATACTTCAAAAATAATCTACTACATGCCTTAATGATATACCTATTTATACATGACACTTTTTGTGCCTCAAATTCAATATGCTGCATACAAGCTTCAAATACAATTGCATTTTACACAATAACATACTCTCCAACATGATTAAATATTACTATATTATCATATCTTTATCATGATACAATTAACTCTCCATTTGAGATGAATGACTTATAGGCTACATCCCTCATCTCAAAAGGGGGGCATAATAGTGGCATTGTATTAAGATATTCACACCTATATGAACATATTTTTGGATAGGATACAAGTTCAAAGATACAAAATATAGATTTAAATATACATAATGCAGGGTTCACAACTACAAAGTATAAGTTTTCAAAGATTCAAACTAAAACAAAATTAGATTTTATAGCAGAATACATGTTTCTAAAAGATTTAAATTGATTCAAAAATTAAAAAATATTATAGATATTGACACATTTATATAGATTTTGGGGGCATATGACATGCTTATTCACTTTTTTTTCAAGACTCAAAGCCTAGAATCATATATACTTTAATGCATATGTATGGGCATGTGCAAAAACAATTACAAGAGCAAATTTATAGGTTGTAAATACAATTAAAATTGAGTATATAAATGAATAGAATTTTATATCATTGGCATATATTCAGAGGGATCATGATACACATTCATACTCAAATCTTTTCCAAGATACAAAATTTAATATTTTAAGTTTCCAAAGTTTTGAAGTTGTAAAGTTCAAAATAGAAAAATATGCATATTCAAAAGCAAAATATTCATTTCAAATAAAATTATATGAGCAATGTGTTCATGATGTGGGAATTAATAACATTCATTCCATTTTTATAATGTAAATCTTGAATCTAGATCCATCTACAATGATGTGATTAAAATCTATTGTCAATGATGTACGTTTGAGCCTAGTGACACTCAACAACCTTGCTATCACTTTTACTGAACCTAGCATGGTTTCACCTTTTTGGGTTAGTATGTAAAGCATTATTCCCTTTCATAAGAGTTGGGATAAGTCATATTCCCACCTCAATGGATTCATTAATTATTAAAATTGGGATTTCAACATTCTCAATTCATCATGGTTCAAAATATCCAAATGCTTCCACAAGGAGGCATGGTTCTCCAACTTCAGTTACAAGTTATAGGGAAATTTGGTTACATCCATATAGGTGAACTCCTCATTTTCTCTCATTTTAATTTTTCAAATTTCAAAGTCATTTTTTTTTCAAATTTCAAATCAATAAAATGACTACTTCATGAGGTGTTGCATAGTTTGCTAAAATGAGCGCCCTACACAATTAAAGTAATTGCTTAAAGATAAAGTGTGTTGTACACACTTAGGTTCGACTCTTTTTTCCTTTACTCTATAAATTTCATTAATAAAATAAAGGGGGGAAAATGTAAACATGTAAATTTTATCATAGATACATGACAATGCTAATTTGTGACACCTTCCAAACCACATGATTTATGCTCAAATACATGACCCTTATTCGTCATTCATCTATATGCAAGATTTACCCTTTGTTTACCATTATTATTACATAAAACCTTCAATTTCAATTTTTCAAATTTATTAAAAACACCATCATAATATCTATAACTTAGGTAATATGTCCCTAACTTTTCTATATAGGTTCACCCTAGGTAGATAGGAGTGCAATGCATTGTTATTCACTTAGGGACGCTACATCCCACGCCAAATAATGACTAGTTTCCAAATCCAAAGTCATCCTTTTAGGTATTATCACACATTTCATAAGGTTGGATAAAGGAAAGTGCCAATAGATTCACCTATAAATACATTCAAGATTCATTCACTTTCTCCACTTGTTATTCACTTGGCACAAGAATTTTACACTCGCAGACATTGAACAAATATGCCCTATTTTGTCCAAAATATACATTACTCATAAGGAGTAGTCATAAGCCAAGTCAAGATCCCTCTAAATCAAATCAAGAGCTATCATTGTCATGTATCAACCATATTTTAGCTACGTGCACATAGTCAAAGGAGAATAATTGTGCATTTACTCTAGGTGGTAAAACTACATGGCTTTAGTTTCCCTCCTTAGAGTATTAGATATGTAGGTAGCAATCAATCATTAAGGGGTGATTAAGGTCAACTCTACCCAAAACACTCCCCTATTTTTCATGCAGACTCTCAAGCTATCAAGGTCCCCTAAGGGTTTCAAAGGCAAAATAAGACAAACAACAATTTCTATGTGACAAAACCTGAAATGCGATGTCTCATATTTCCCCTCATTTATAAGCATAATAGGTGAAATGATTAATCCAGATGCACAGTCAACAAACATAAGTCCATGAATAATGGACTCGAGTGCACTACACCCTTATTTATTTATTATACTCTTGTCTAAAAACATCTTTTTCTTTTGATCATGTTCTACCATTTTCATATTCTTCTTTTATATATATTTTCCTACATAATATTTGTCATAGTCAACTGAGACAAGTTCAAAGTCAACAAGCGAGAGCATATTGTATCATTGTCCACTTACAACAGACTTATCTAGATTCTTTTTTAATTCTTGATTTTGGTGTTGAGCCTACACAGTCCCCTCTTCTTCTAGTTTTCATAGTCAAATAGTAAAAATAGTTAGTAGAGATTAGTGTACAAGCTAAGAATATTTCTTTTTAGTATTTTCCAAAAATAGTAATTTTATATATTCAGTAATTTGTCAAAATTAGAATAGTTAATTATTGTACATATTTAGCATTATGATATTTCTAATTTTACACCTATATGCATAATAACACTTTTTAATCATAATTAGTGTTTTATGAAAAAATAAGGTAAAACACCCTTGAATATTGATGAATTTCAATGTTTGGTGGCCTATGTACAAACTAAAATATTTTGTAAATAATTAATGTCTACACTTCTTGAGTGCTTGCACTGTGGCATATAGATCTTAATTATAAATTAAATAGTTCCTCTTTACATCATTCAACTTCTCATTTAAGTATACCTCAACATTTCTCTATTTGTTGTGTTAATAACATCACAATCAACTTGAAATAACTTTCCAAAATCATGTAACACAAATATTGGATTTTTGTCACTTTCTTCTTCAATTTTAGACACTATGTTTTAATTCAATTATCCATACAAACTCTTTACTTTCACCTCTCATTATCTTGGTTATTATTTTGCACATCCCACTTAAGTTTATGATGAACTTCCTATAGAAACTTGCTAATCCATGAAATCTTTATGCTTCAAATGTGTTCCTAGATGATGACCACTTAATTATAACGAGCCCTTTTCTAGATCCATCATCAAATCTTCATAGGAAATCATAAAACTTGTGTATACCAACTGATCCTTCATGAAGCTAATTTTTACTAATAAATTTTATTTGTATAGTCACTACAACACACAACTCTCATGCATCAATTTCTTTTCTTTTATCCTACTAAATAGTAAAATTATATCTATAAGCACTAACAATTTTACCAAGGAAATCATTTAGTACTTCATTCATGACTTCATGAATTTAATTGTGATTTTATTTAACCCAAACAACACAACCAAATATTCATACAATATCACTTTCATTTTGAATACATTCTTCCATTTAGCACCTCCTTTAATACATATTTGTGATATCCACTCTTCGTCTCTATATTTTTTAAGTATTGCACTCCACTTATGTAATCCATAAATTTAACTATGTAAAATAATGAAAACCTATACTTGATAGTGATCTTATTATTGGCTCATGATTTTGTATACATTCACCATTCACTTTCATTTTTTAGTGCTAATATTATTGGTATTATGCACATGCTTAAGATATCTCTAATCAACCCTTTATCCAATAGCCCATGTACTTGCCTTTATTTCTCCTCATTTTACTTATGTGTCAACCTATATGTCACTTTTTTATAAAAACCAATCCTATAATTAGATACATGTGATAAATAATACTCTACATGGGTGCCAACCCATCTAATAGTTCACTTGAAATGATCTCTTAGAACTCACAGTTATTTCATTTGGTGTGGCACTGATTTTTCTTCATCTCTGGTGCATCAATATTACATGGGATTTATCATGATAACATAACATGCCTTTTCCTTCTCTATTTACTTTAGAAACTCTTTTATTGAAAATAGTAATATGCAAGTGTAGACACTATTATGCAACACTTCTCCCTTGTCTTCTAATGCACTTAAAGTAAATTTCTTACCATCCTTCTCTAGGTCATATGTATTTTCCCTACCATCATTTATATATTTTCTAACAAACTAATATGGCATCCTCAACATAACATCACACATTTATTTTCATTCTATCACACCAAAATTCATCTTTACATGTGCCTATTTGGAATTTCATTAGGTATTGTTCATTACTAATAGTTAATTTCCATTTTTTAGCCATGATACTCTACAAGGGTTAATATGTACTACCTTATTCAACATTAAATGTTATACCATGTTGCATATAACTAAATTATTAGTGTTACCACTATCTATAATCACCTTTCAACACTTATCTCCCAACTTAAAAACTAGTAAAAATATATTATTCCTCTATGTTGATTCATTATCCTTCATTTCTAGCTT
Organism: Torreya grandis; assembly: GCA_037957365.1. Taxonomy (NCBI): domain Eukaryota; kingdom Viridiplantae; phylum Streptophyta; class Pinopsida; order Cupressales; family Taxaceae; genus Torreya; species Torreya grandis. The sequence goes on along the minus strand of JARHVA010001301.1, from coordinate 2,757,416 downwards.
CAACATTACTCTCTTCATCATGGGAACTTCTCTGCACTCTAATTCCTTATGCAACATGAAACATGTACATTGAATCCATCCATTTATTATTTTCATTATACACCTAATGCTACTTGTATTCTTAATTCCCAAGTTGTCCACATTTGAAACATGTTGCAGGGAATCCTCTTCATCTACCAAATCTATGACTTATGGGTGGGTAAGATCCACATCAATACTCATAATGTTGTTTTCCTCTATATACATAACCTTTATTGTGTGTGCACGCATGAATAAGAATCACACTAAATTCCCCTTCATGATTTTTTGGCTTTTTTAAGCATCCTACCCTCTTTCACCTTCTCACACAAGCTTTCCCCTCCCTTATGTCATGTTTTCTATTTGTGGGATAAATTTTCCTTGACTTTTAGCATGAATTGATATTTTTCCTTCATATTACTTACTCTCACCATGTTCATCTCTTCTTATATACCAAGCCTCAACCATTTATATATCTTATAATTTTTCTCGATCTATTTCACATGGTAAAATATGATAGTGATATTGTAAAACTCTTCAATATAATCCTTAACACATCATTTTTCCTTCAATTTTGTAGTTTTTTCAACAACTTTAATTGGTAATCATTAGATAGGTATTTTATTTTTACTTTGGTGACCTTTCTATCCAATGTGGAGATCTTTTCTTTCCCTCTTCTTTTTCTTTCCATCTAAAATTCCTTACACCAAAAAACAATGACCTTTTAGCTTGGTCTACACAGCCTTCACTCTCTTTGGGTTACTTATATCATCAAACTCAAAATATTCCTCAATGTTTGTGATCCAACCTATAATTTCTTAGAGGTATAGGGTCCCTAAAATACATGGAACATCTACCTTCATTCCTCTACTAATCCTTGAGATAGCTCTAAAGTGTCTACCTTCCCTTGCATCTTTTTGTAGTATTTTTTCTTGATCTTCATCCTCACCTTCAACTCTTGGTTGGTATTATTCAACATCACTTTGGACATATATTGAGTTAAAACCCATTATTTTGTCTTCTTATACAACATCCAATCTATTTTACATAATCCTCAACACATCTAAGACTTTTTCTAGTCTCCCAAATAAATTTGGTATTGTAGCTCTACTTTTACTAACCATTCTCTTTGAAGACATCTCGACTCTTTGGTCTACCAAAACATACTACTAAAATCTCTAAAATAATAATCTTATTTAATTATACTCTCTACACTTTCACAAGGATTACAAACCTTTCACCCTAATACCACAATGGAGTAATTATAGGGATGGGGTTTTTGATAACGGAAAGCCCTAACCCAATAGTACATGAAAACATACACATAGTTTAAAACTTAAGGTATTCCTTATATTAAATTAAAATAATGGGTTGTATCAATTTCATATCACATGAGCTATAGGGTGAACTCTACTATAAGCTATAAAATACAAGCTCCTCCTAGCTATTGCAATGGAGTCTACTCACTCCTCCTAGTTATAAAATATAAGCTCCTCTTAGCTATTGCATTTTTCACTCTCCTTAGGACAACTTGATGAAGAAAGTGACTTCCTTGATTTTTATCTTATAAAATTTCTTCTCATGCCTCTTCCTTGATCCTCATTCATTTATATAGACTTATTTAAGTGAAAAATGACACTTTGGATTCATGTAAGCCCTTGTTAGATTTTATGTGTCCCAAAGCTAGCTACATGTCTTTCACACTATCATGGATTTAAGATACGAGTTTATCCCAATATATATCCAAAATTCTTGGAGTAAACAATCATATTTGTACTTTTATATATATATTTCCATCTACGTGCCATCCTTCTTGAATCCTTTCTATGTAAAGACTTTTGTTTCATAAATTGACTTCCTTCACCTATTTATGAAACATACTCATAGGTTCGGTGCATTCCTATCTCATATGTGTCTCACATTACCCTTGCCTTTTCATGAAACAACATCTACATAACCCATGACAAGTAAACTAGTACTTCCTCCATTTTATGCACCTTTTATATTATGTTTCTATACCAAACAACCTCTACATAGAATCTTTGTGCAAAGTTTGCCTTAGTTTAAAAACTCACCAAACAACCACAATAAAATTCAATCTCCTACATAGTCCTTAAACTATACAAATTTAATAATCCATACATAATGAGAACCATGTTTGAACCTTATTTAAAACAAAGATAAATATTTTTGGTGATGTGAGATTGCATTAAGCCAAGGATGATTCTGCATCATAAATTGTACCATATCTAGGATACATCATAAATATTTATGGTGTGTATGCTGACATAGAAAAGATCCAAATCATCAAATAATGACCATACTTAACAACACTTATAGAACTCATAAAATTCTTATGGTTAGCCAATTTTTATCATCAATTTTTGCTTGAATTCACTCATCTTGCAGGGTACCTGAGCAAAGAAACCAAATGGGTGAAAAATACCAAGTTTGGTGTAATACATCACAAAAAAAATATTTTAAAGAGTTAAAATGGAAATTTTACTCAGCAAAAACCCTTTGATATTGAAGCTAGTGCTTAATATTATGCACACAGTGTAATCCTCACCAAGTAAAAGTACCCAATTGTATAACATAGTGAAACATTCATAGATACAATATGTAGGTATCCTAAATATGATAAATAAATTTATGCCATTTTCCAAATGTCTAGGAAATGAAAGTAAGACATTTCAGGAATGTAGACCATCATCCATACAGATCGCCATCCTTTACAATTCATGTAAACCCAAGGAAATTTGAATAATGATCACCATCAGAAGTAATATACCTAACTAAAAAAGTTTTAATTCAATAATAAACATAATAAAATAAATTCCAATTAGGTTTCATACTAATTAATCCATCCTTTAATCACAACACTAACAATAATCCTAGATTTATGTGTCCATGAGGCTTATAAATGGCTTATTATCTAGTAATGATCCTAAGTTTTCCATCATCTATCAAACACAAAATATGGGATAATAATTTTCACCCTAACATCTACAATAAGGGCTTATGTGTCACTTGATACACCTATGTATTCTGATATTAGAGTGATCAAAGATGATTTAATAGGTGTACTAAAATCAAGTTGTAAGACACATCAAAGTGCAAAAGATAAAAGTAGTGCTCCATAAATACTTTTATTAATCAAATCTTTGTTGTGATATCAATATGTATATTATATCATGCATGAATTATGAAATAAAAAAACCAAACAATAAGAATTAAGGCCTATACACACCTCTATTAATTCATGATCGACTCAGAGAGTCAGTTTCCATGAATTTCTTGTTAGAGTTTCCCATGATTTGGCATGGTCTTGATTGTATCTTTATTATGGTTTACACGTTTTCTAAGATGGCAATTTTGGGTACCCTATACAAAGGAGATAAAAATTAAAGACAATAGACCATTATGTGAGTCAAGAACAAGAAATTTCTAGCTTACATTATGGTCCATGTGAATACCAAGGTAACCAACTCCACATCTTTTCATCCAAAGACATATGGTAAAATAGAAATGGTTAATTTCATGATGGTGCATCTACTTCAGATATATAAATCAAAACATCCACGGACATGAGATGGTATTTTACTATATTGTAGACACATAAATATGGTATTAGAAACTTAGAAAGAGTAGTTTTATCCTATCTTTGACATGCATGACTTATACCTAAATGTTTGACTCTTACTCACATTATGTTCTATAATTTACTCTATCTATGGACTTGGTAAACCCAAATTTCCATCTTTCATATTTAATATCTTCCTATTTTGTGCCTTAATGCCTATAATCCTAAGTAGGCTATCACCATACTTCAAATTACTATTTTTAGCTTCTTGGATAGTAATGATAATAGTTAGATGTTAGTGGTTACCGTCAGTGACCATCTTTCCCAACAGTGTCCTAGATTCCTTAAACAATTAATTATCAAATTCAAATATCTCCCTTGGGTCTACCTACATGTTTCACATTATGATTATACAGATAAATTACCCAAACATTCATCTATATATACAAAACAAGCCTAAGGTCTTATTCACTTGGTCACTACTTGGCAGTTACATTGAAAACCACTTGGATCTTAAGAAATCTACTTGCACATCCTTGAGACATTATCCAAAAGCATTAAAATATAAAAATACCTCAAACAAATAATACTAAAAGCTAAGTTTAAAACCAATCAAATTAAAAGTTTCATGTTATCAAGTGTCAAATGCCAAAGCTATTCATTACATTTTATTAAAACACTATCGATCACACATACATAAGTGGGAGAGCTATGTGCAATTTGAGCCCTATTCAGTGTATTAAAATATAGGTAACACTCACTCACCTACAAGGTGTGGTTGTATTTATCCAACATATCTTTCTAATCCCTTTTTATAGGTAAATAAAGTGTCAAAAATGGAGCTAGGGTTTTAAGGTAGAAGAATGCAAAATTAAAAAATGTGCACAAGGCAAAGGTCAAAAGAACACACATAAATAATCTTAACATGTAGTCATAGCAATATATGGCAAAATAGATTGGAAAAACAAATATGGAAATTCTACTAGGTAATGGATGTGAGCTCATTGTAGGTGTCTATCCTCTGCTAATAGTGTGCTCCCACATTTTAATATTTAGTTTCCCAAGTAGAGCAATCACATATCCATTTTAGACCATTCAAGATGATTATACACAAGAAATGAGCAAAACAAAAAAATATATCAACTAAGTGCTTTATCCCTTGTTCATTATTATATTTAGTAAGTGTAATTAATTAATTTTTAGCATCCATTATCAACATTTAATGATAGTGAAGACATGATTTCTTTTGAGAAGGAAACTTTTCCTACTCGAGATACTATAGATCAAAATCTCCTATTATTAATTCAAGTGAAAATATTAAATAAGGGAGTCAAGCATGTTTTAGTAGATGATGGATTAGGATTGAATATTTGAAATATCACATTTCTAAAAATAATAGATATCAATATGGACTCTATTCATAGATCAAACAATAATATCAAAGGTTTTGATAATATCCCTTACCAATTACAAAGGTTAATTACTTTGGATGTGCCAACAAGCACTACGACACTATCTACTATGTTTCACATGATGTCAAATCATTTGCATTATAACCTAATATTATATTGATCATGGATTCATGTTGTGGAAGTTATACCATCTACCTTACATCAGTGCTTAATTAAATTTTGTGCTTGAGGGATGTTTGCACACATGTCTTGCTAATGATCAACCTTTCAAGTATTGTAAAGTAATGGAACTTTGTGATGGATGTATTATGCAATCTAATTCTTTTCATTCCACCATAGTACCTCCATCATCCATTATAAATAATACATACATATGAGGTTGGAAAATCAATAAAAACTAATGAGAAATAACCAACTCGAAATATAATTTTAAATCAAGAGACAGTAAAAGAGTTATAGAATCATTATGAAGATTAAAAAGAGAAGATACCATATCTTCATTTTATTGGTAAATTAAAATGATCTTGATAAGATAGTTATAAAAGAATGTGATAGTGATGATGATGAGAATTAAATTTTAGTGAACATAGATGAGTATATTTCTAATCTGAATTTTACTCGTATTGGGCCATGAGAATATATAAATGATTCCAACAAGGTGACCAATGATAAATTAAGAGACTTATTTCATACACACTTAAATTCAAATAAATAAAAGTTACCCATTCTAAGTAATCATAATGATGTGAATGTAAATTTTTATTGCAATTTTAATTCACTACAAGAATATTTCACAATAAGTGCTCCATTAAGACAACATTTTGTGAGATCTAGTACGATTCGAGCACAAAAGGCACAACACATTGCATGATGTATAGAAGGTGACTATCTAATGTTTGTGTAATATTCAGTCAAAAATGTATAATTTATGGATATATAACCATATATCTAAGGATTATATTACAAATGTTACTTGACAAGTTTGATCAATCTACCTGTAGACATTTCATTTTTGTGACCCCAGTGTTGTAACTGTTCACCATAATCACTATTCACCAATCCATACTAATATCACTAAAACCTAATCTATTCATCATTTCATCCCTAATCTTGTCATTTTGTATTATTAATCTTGTTATCATATTCTATCATGCCTTGAACCCATCATAAACATCCCTAACCTAACCCTTTACTACTTGGCCATCACCCCCAATCAATTAATCTTATTACACATTAAACTTTGTCCAATCCCACCAAATGAAAATATGGATTAATAAAATAACTAATCATATTATGTGTTTTATTAATGTTAATAATAAAATCCATAAAAAATCTAAAATCCCAAATATTGAAAATCAACAAAATCAGTTTAATCAAATATACCTAGCAACAAATCAAGTCATCAAATCAACAAATCCAAATGATAAGGGACAAAATGAAAATCAATAAAATCCACATAATCATAAATAATTACATCCTAAACCCACATTCAATTTTTTCCCAACTCCTCTCACTCAATGAGGATTTTGACTAAAATCTAGACATCCATTTTGAATTAGATCTGACCATCCATTTCATTTTAAAAGATTTATAAATTAGAGGTCCCTCCTCCATTTCTAACAAACTCCTATAGCCCAATGAAAATATATCAATTGAGAGACAAATCCATCTAATCTATAAATATCTTTGTCAATCCAATCATCCATTAACCAAGGGGACATGTTATTGAATTGTTTGCATGTATTTTATTGAGTAACCACATGCATTTACAATCCGAAAAAAATATACATGATGAGGAACTCCTTATGGTAAGTGAAGGTGAATTTTATTTCCCTTTTATCTCACTTTTAAGTATGATGCTTTGTTAGAGTATGAATTATTTGTATTTGCTCATTTTTGTTGCATTTATTCTAACTTGCATGTGTATACTACCTTCCACTCAGCTTACAGTTGTTGGTCGATTATCGCCTTCAGAGGGTAAGTCATTTTGTGGTTATCATATAATAAATGGGAACAAAATAAATGGTTATGAAAATTTAAAACAAAAGGATCATAAATTAAGGCTGAAGGGATCATCATAGTAATAGAAGTAAAAAAAAACTACCAATAATTATTTTTAATATGAATCAACATATGACCAATTCACATAGAGAGTACTAGCATACACGAAAGGATCCATCGACTATTTAAGTATACATTGAGGATAATTATTGGAAAGAGATTATAATTGATTAAAAGGGAGAAAATACATGTAACATTTCATTTTTAGAGCAGTTGGGTCATGAGATAGATGAATTGCAACACACTATACATTGTGATGTTTTCATAGGTCATATTATATTGTTGATTGCTTATGGCCCAAAGGTTTCATATGCCTTGATATTTTTCATAATAACTATAGATAAATCATGTTTTATACTTGTAAAATAATTGTAAGAACACATGAAAGCTACAATTGATGTTCCAAATAATTGAATTACATTCATGTGTGAAGTTAGTAAAAGTAGAATTTGATATGATGGAAACAATGAGCACTAAAAGGTCAAGGATTAAAGGATGAGTGGAATTGTATTATTTCATAAGACACAACATGAACCCTCATATATATTCGAATAAAATTGAATACGTATGCATAACATCCATGAAAGATAAAAATAAAAGATAGAGGTGATTGGCATACATATATATGATGATGATAATGATGATAACATGTGGGAATTTAATATCATTTTATTATAGACACATAAATTAACATTTAATCCAAAATAGTGCACTTATGACCACTCCTTATACGTACTTCACTCATGCCTCATTCCATGGTTTTTTTACCACCCTTCACTTTATATACAGATGACCCATTCTTACAAGCAACTAATGATCTCAAAACATCCTTATTATTCATTTAAAACATCTCAAGATTATCCACTAACTGATCCATACTCCCAACTTAGTTTTATTTGATCCTTAGACAACAATGTGACATTTAAATTATCCTACTCCCCAGTGGTGTCCAATTCCACCAGCCATATCCTCTTGCCAAATAATGACTAGTTGATCAGATTGAAATTTGTATAATGAGTCACCCCTCATGTTTATCAAGTCCCATCCAAATTAATTCTTAATTGATCATTGATTTAAATTTTTAAAGGATTTATGGAGTTTAAAACCCTAGGTTTTAAAATGATGGAGTAATAAATCAGGGAAGAAACATGCAATAAATATAGCTACTAATTTGTATAATAATTGACTTGATCTAATTATTCTAAAAATAACAATGAGTCATGTAAGTATGTACGTAGTTGTAAATTTATTGAGATGAATGAATTAGATGTTAAAAACTAGTAAAGAAACTGATAAGAGTGTCATAAAATATAAATATGTCTTAGAACTCCTCCTGGATAGTAGCACACTGTGCTAGTGTCCTCCCTACCATGCTAGTGTCCTTTTGCTAAAAATTCTATGATCTTTTGGGAATAACCTCACCTAGTCTAAGATGCCTATGTTTGTGTGGATGAACCCTGATTCACTGCATGTGACCTATTTTTGACTAATTTGGTAGCAAACCCTAGACCTCCATATTGTTAGGGTATTTGAGGAGCATAAATATCAAAAGTGTAATTTTAGATGGGTAGACTTGGCATGACCTCAATAAACCATTGTGTTCAGAGTTGCCTACATACCAATACCTCAAGAGGGGATCAAGCTTAATGTAGTTCTCCCAACTAAGTGCTTGGTGCAAGTGCAAGTGAATTCTAGTACGAGTTCCAGATTGAGTGTTTTGAGTGTGTTTGAGATTGACAATTTGAGTAATATGAGATTAGGAATGCTATATATATTTATATGCAAAAGTAGGGGAAAAAAGGATTAATGACCTTGATTTGCAAAATTGTTTCTAATTTTGTTCATAAGTATTTGCATCTGATTTCCATCTAATGGGTAAAGGGATAAAATTGGTGTATATATATTGATTTTTTACTTTTTAGGATGTTATTTGAGCCTAGGTGCCTTAAAAATCATAAATATGTTTGTTGGGGTTAAAAAGAGGTAAGGGACACTAACACGGTCCCCTGGTAATTAGCATAGTGCACTAGTGTCTAAAGGGGTGTGCTAGTGTCAAAGTGGCATAAATTGGGGCACTAAGAACATGTATGCCTAGGGGAATGTATAGGACTACTTTTATAATGTATAGGGATGAGTTAAACCTATATGAAAGATGGGTAAGGATCAAAAGAGGCCCTAAAATAGGTATAGGGCTAAGCTAGGGGTAGGGTGGTCTCAAGTAACACTCATTGCACTCAAGTTACATTTTATATGACTAAATACCCCCCCACCTTATTCTATAAATGTAATAAATTGAAATAACTAGGATAAAATAAAAATAAGCATACTTAGACTTACCTAAGAAGCAAAGTCATTGAATCTAGGTTTAAATATACGAAGCATGCTCTATTTTGTGTCTTGTAAATGAAAGATGATTGAATCAGTGCCTACATATGAAATATCACAATTAAATATAAAATTGAATAAATAGATAAGAGAAAGAGGAAATTAATTGATTCACCTTATTGGATACATGAAACAATGCAAAAATCTAGTGACATCTTATGTGTGTAGTTGGTGATCAAATGGTGAATAACTTGGACTAAACTAATGGCTTGCTCAATCCTCATGTGTGGGTGGCTCAAGAACTCAATATGGTTTTTACTCCATTATTTCCCACCCCTACTTATTGGATCATGAATTATGAATAATTTGGATTTGATTGATGGCTTGTGCAACCAACCTATGTAGTTGGCTCAAGAACTTAAGTAGGTTATGACTACATCATTGCCTCCCCATGTGTATTAGATGCATATATAACTAAAATTAGATAATGTAACTAAAGTTATGTTATGTAACTAAAATTTTATGGGATGGCTCTAGGGACACTCAAAAAAATGAAATTAAAATCAGCTCATGGGCCTCTAAAGCACTCAGGTATGTAACTTAGGGACTAATCGGTAATGTTAACTACTACAAATGGAATAAGGCAATAATCTAGTGAAAAAGTGGTATATATGGTGTCTAAAGTATACAACATGTTGAATGACATGTATTTTCCATTCCATTGGAGAGTGTTGGTGTCAAAATTGATCATGTGGAAATAATGTACTATGCACATGCCCCCAATTTTAATATCTGTGCATATGGATTCTAGATTGAGTTATAGTAATTTTTATCTGAGCATATCTAAAACTAAAACTAAAGTGATCATGTCATGCATGATGCCCCCAATATGGTTAAAATGGTATGATTTTATGATAAAATGATAATAAATTGAGCATAACTAATAATCTATGATTGATACTATGCAAACCTGAACTATAACTACTATACCTTTTTGGCCAATCTATATTTTCATATTTCTAAAGCTAATGGATATTAGGATGGTCCCTTGGATAGTATCTCACCATTCTAGTGTCCACTAGGCTGTATTAATGTCCTTCTATACTATTTATATGCTAAACTATAATTGATCTGTGTTTGACTATTTTCCACTATGTTTTTCTGATTTTGAGCTCTGTATTCTATGTCTGCATACTAAAAACTATATTATGATTCTAATCAGATGGCCTGATAACTATGATAAACCCATAATAATTCCCCCTCTTTTGAGGGAAGTTGTTGAACCTATGCAATAATTGTCCTTAAAATAAAATCTATGCATCATGTGTGTTAGCCTAAACATATATGATATCTACGTAATAAACTAATATAATGTGTATACATGACATTATAATGTAGGATAATCTGATCATAAGTAGGTAATGTGTGATTTATGTTAGATCTACCATTCTCAAGGTTGTCAAGATAGATGTAACAATGTAAGCATGTGTATAAACAAAAAATCTAGGTATAATTTGAGTAACTACCTAGGGGGATGGGGCATGATGTCCATAAAGGCACCCAAGGAGGAAGGGGATATGCATCAGGTCCTTTGTGGCATCTAAAACCAAGTGTGAGAGAAACAAGCAAGAGACAAGTGTCATGGCCATGATGCATACATGAAAACATACATACAACACACATGAGGCACATAAAGTACGCCAATGGGTCACAATATAAGGGACATGGGCACATGTCACTAAGTCTGAGAAGGTAATACATACAAGGACATGCTCAAATGTCCACATATGAAAAGAGAAAACAAGGTTGGATTAGAGCCATATGAAAGGACATGTTCAAATGTTTGCATACATAATTAAAAAGTCACACACAAGGACATGGGCACATGTCTAAATTAATGTAAAGAATTGGCATAAAACCATAGAATAATGGCATATTCAAATTCCCTTGAATAAATGTAAAAGCAAAGATGCAAAATCAAATCTAAAACTAGGAAATCTATAAATTAAATAATGCATGAACATGTGGTACAAATTTGTATAAAATAAAATATGTACATAAGTTGAGTCTATGATAGTAGTAGTCAAGAAAAATTAGTGTAGTATAGAATGATATAACCTGGTAAAGTGGATGTTTTTAATAGGATGCCCCTAGTGGGTAGATAATAGTAAATTTGGATCTTTGTGACAGACTTGATTCCTCTAAGAATCTGCAAAAACTCAAAGAGAACAAGTGAAACATATATGATAAAAACTAACTATACTAAGATAGCTAGCATATGTATTATTTAGAAAATATAAGGAATGTAAACATGGAACTGCATACAATCTAAAAAAATTTATTTTGTGATCAATATTTGAAAGTTTTTATCATTTTGAACATGTTATATTATTTTTGTATTTTTTGAGTATAAGTTATGTACAAGCAACATGAGAATGAAACTATGTACAAGTAAAATGTGAGTTATTTATGTATAAAATCTCCATAGATGCATGATGTTCAATGGATTTTTTATTGCCTTATCAGTGATTGAAGCTAGATGGTATACCTTTGGGTTTATCTTTTTTATTATTAAGTAGGGTCCAAGTTAATTTGATTCAAAATTACCTTTTGTTTCTTCTTTTGCATTAACATTTTTGAGTTATCTTTTAGGATGAGATCATTGACATCAAATTATCTACTGTGAACATGGCTATTATAGGCTCATTAGATTCATTTATTGTATGCTCTAAGGTGTTCTACGGCTTCGATGTGTATGTGATCTAACTTTTCTAGTTCATAGAGATGTCGCTCTCTGTATTAGTTATCTGTAATAAGTCTTTTGAGGGATACTCGTAAGGATGTAATTTCCATTTCCAATAGGATAACTGCTTCAGTTTCATATACTAATGAATAAGTAGTGGCTCTTATCAGTGTGTGAATACTAGTTTGGTATGCCCACAATGCATAAATAATTTGATTGTGCTAATCATCACCAAATTTATTAATTATTTTTTCTAAGGTTAATTGTCTTAATTGTAGCTTCTGCTTGGAAATTACCATGTGGGTAGTATGGATTAGAGAATGTATGTCAGATCTTATATTTACCACAAAATTTCTTCACTGTTTTGTTCTTAAAATAAGTTCCATTGTCTGTAATGATTGGCCGCTGGTAGGTTTAAATGGGAAATAATATTGGTCATGATAAAATGACATATATCTTCTCCTTTTATGGATTGTAACAGAATGGCCTCTACCCACTTTATAAAATATTTTATAGTTGTAATAATAAATTTGTGACTTCTTGTTGATTTTAAATTTATTTTACCAATTAAATCAAATCCCCATAGCATGAATGGCCATAGGGAGACAATGGGTTGTAACTATTGTGAAGGAACATGGTGTAAGTTACCATGTCATTGACATCTATCACATAATTTAGCATATTCTAAACATTCTTGATCCATGGTGGGCTAATAATATCCCTATCAAAGTAATTTGCATGACATTGATTTGATTCTAAAATGGCCACCACATTCACTATCATGCACTTGGCTTATGGCTAGTTTAGCCTCCTCGACTGTCAGAAATTAGAGTAAGTATCCCTCAAAATATAGTTTGAATAATTCCCTGCTGATGATGACATAGTAGAGGTAATTTTGTTTTAATTAAAGCTTATCATTCATGATGAAAGTATCTAGTGTATTGGATTTGTGTAAAAAAAATTGTATATCAAAAAACCTATCAAATGTTGTTGTATTGCACGTGGTGTCTAGAACTGTTAGAACTATGACGTCAACATGGGATATTGATTGTGACTATAACCATTTTATAGTGAATATATCCTGATCATCATTGATGTCAATAGGGTTTAATGATGTTGCACTAGCCATTACATCGACATGACAATAGTCTTTGTTAGGAATATTTTCAATAGAGAAGTATTCAAATTATCCCTGTAAACATTGAACCATATTATTAAATGGAATTAGACATTCTTCCTTGATTTGGTAGACATTTTTAGCCTAATTTATGACCAAATTTGAATCCCTATAGACCTTAATATATTTTATTTGGAGAGCCTGAGCTACTCAGAGTCTAAGGATAAGGCCATAGTATTATGTGATATTATTTATACATGAAAAATGTAATTTATAAGCAAGTGGTCTTGTGTGCCCAAGTGGTTTGATAAAAATAATTACTACTGCGGCACCTAATGCACATCTATAACCATCAAATAACACTGTCCATGTGTTGAAATTTATATTGTAAGCTATTAAGTCATCTCAAAAATTATCATTTATGGGATTTATGTCTAATAGCAGTGTTACTACCAATTAATCTACAATTATCTGGCCTTTTATTGATTTTTGTAACATAATATTTAGGTCAAATTTCATGAGTAACATTACTAATTTTTTGATTTGGATTAAAATATGTGATTTGGACATGAGAAACTTTAAAATATCTACTTTTGTAATAACATGTGTCTCATTATTGATCATAAAGTGACAAAGCTTTTGGGTAGCAAATACAATTGCTAAACATAGTTTTTCTATTACTGTATAATTTTTTTTGTAATCAATAAGTATATGACTAATGTATTAAATGGATTGCTCCTTATGTCGATTATCATGTTGTAGTAAGAGTGTATCAAGTGCATGATCTATCATTGAGAGGTAGAGAAGTGGTTTGTTAGGGATTATCAGTATCAAGACAAGTGGGTTCAACAAGTATTGTTTGAGTGTTTCAAATATTTCTTAACATGTGATATCCCATTCAAATTTTATATCCTTATTAAGTAATATTGTGAATTATTGAGTCTTATCTTCTATTTATGCCATAAAGTAGTGTATTGTTGAGATTTTGCCCTATAAAGATCAAAGCTACTTTAAGTTTGTATGAGGAAGCATGTCCAATATAACTTTGAATTTATTTGGATCAAACTTTATGTCATGTTGGGATATTATGAAGCCCAAAATTTTACCAGATGAAACCCCAAAGACACATTTCTTGGGATTTAATTATACACTGTATTGTCTCAACCGTTTGAAAATATATCATAAATTTATCGCATGGTGTTGTTATTTTTTTTTTTGTAAATTATTGACATAATCTTTAATTGTCTTATGAATGAGATCATGAAAAATATGGCTCATGATTTGTTGGTATGTCACTCATATGTTCTTTAGTCCAAAAATCATGACTATATAACAAAAGGTGCCCCATGGTGTGGTAAAAGAAGTTTTTTCTTGGTCCTCTTTAGTTATTTTAATCTGATTATAACTAACAAAACCATCTATGAAAGAGAGCATCTCATATCCTGATGTGGATTACACTATCATATCGATGTTAGGCATAGAAAAGTCATCCTTAGAACTTGCTTTGTTTAAGTTTATAGAATCACAACAACATCAGATTTGGTTGTTATGCTTACAACTAGTGTAATATTAGTAATCCATTGGGGGTGAGTAATTAGTCAAATGAAATCCACATCGAGAATCCACTAGACCTCATCTTAAAGATAAAATCCACCTTTGGATGCATTTTTTGAATTTTTTGTTTAATTGGCTTTGATCTAGATAGAGTGTAATATTATGTATTATGATGGAAGGATCAATGTCAAGCATATCAAAATAGGTCCAGGAAAAAAATTTATGGAAGTCTTTAAAATATATCAAATATTTATATTATTTACACAAGGTGACAGTTAATAATATTATATGAGGATCAATGTCTATGCCATAATTGAATTAAATTATCTTCTCATTAAGGAATGTAGATTGATCAACAATGTAAGGTGTTGTAGGTATGGTATCATCTATGTTAGGTGGGATATTATCTAAAATATCTAAGAACTTAGAAAAGTATGCCTAGGCATTTATGCAATGAGGGAACCCATTCTTGTGATAGAAGGAAGGGAGATACTCGTATGCCCCTAAGAATTCTAAGAGAGTCTCATTGTTAGAAAAATCATCAAAAGTAGGTAAATATGGAGAGACAATATCATAAATGAGATCAAGGAAAATAAGTGAGAGTAAATAGACATGATTTACAATATTATTTGTTCATGTAATGGGCAGACAAAACACAATATGCTGAGAAGCATGGTGTGAATACTTAGCATTAGATGTGTTATCCTTATATCCAAGTTCATGTCTACATTGTTGATCATATGCCTCAATAGGATTAATAATTCCTTGTTCATGTTTTATAAGGCCTTGTCCTATGTAACCCATTTTTTGGAAATATTTCAATGTAAATGGAGAAGTAAATCTATTATCATTTACTTTTGAGGTGTCTAAGGGAGTTATATGTGATCTATGTGTGGTAGATTGTGGAGGTACCATAGCAAAATCCATGTGATGAATATAATTGTATGAAGGCTATATATGTTGACAATATTTGAATTTTTATTGATCCATAGGCATGTGTATATATGACCTTTGTAGCTAAACTTCTAAACATGCATATAATGTTGATGAAACTACATGCATATCATGAATCCAAGGTTTGCCAAGTAAGATATTATAATTGAGATCATGGGGCATAACTTGACATGTTGTAGGTAGTGTTTTAGGTCCCAATGTAAGTTTTAGTGTGATTTGACCCAAATATTTTCATGGAATATTATCAAATCCTCAAATGTTCATATAAAAAAGATCAAAATCCTTCGCATGTATATTGAGAATATAGAGAAAAGATATATTACAAAGATTCAACCATGGTATATTATCAACTAGTACAAATTTGGCACCCACCTCATTAATTTGTAATGTGATGTAAAGAGGTAGATGTTGCTCTATTATGTGCTAAGGTGGGAGATTTTTTTTTTTGAATGAGATATGATATTTAGTCCATTTCATAATATTGATTACAGAAGCAACATAAGTTGGCTCTATTGTGCTAGGCACCTTAGTATCACATAGTGTTACATAAAAAATATCTTTATATGAGTCAGAATGTTGCAAGAGCTCTAAAATAGAAACTTTGGTTGAAGGAACACTACTTTGGTTGACAAATTTGTATCCATGGGTTTGGCTAACCTACCATGGTTTGGGACCACTTATGGACATGATAACATGGACTATAGGGTCTACTATGAGCATAGAGTTGGTAGTAGAAGTGGGATAGTATCTAGATGTGTAGGGTTGAGAAGTAGGATGGATAACCAAAAATTTTGATGTTCTCTTATGTCTAATAGTGATATGTAAGGAATAAAATTGAACCAAAGAGCAAAAATTATCTAAAAGAGACTTGTTAAGTTTAGGTAATGTGTTTGTTATCTTATGTAATATATCCTCCATGCATGTAAGGACCTACTTCTTCATTGAATTAATTCCACATGAGAGAAAGTTAATATACTATAGAAAGAATGAAATGTGACATATATTTGAACTTATATAACCTAATATGTACATATGTGTTTATATCTTCTTTGAATTCATTCCAAATGAAAGGAAACAAGCATGCAAAGGAAGATATAAAACTTTTCATCAAAAAGTAATAAACATCTTATGTCATCATTATCATGATTAGACAAAGTAAAAATCAAAAGATGTTGGGGTTGAAATCAGAGTATGGGTTCTAGAAGAAAGGAAACATAAACCTTAAAGGTAGTCTAGGGTTAGGGTTTTTTCACTATTCAAAGTAAGTTAGACTCACCAAATGATTTAACTTTTAAAGGGACTTATGGAGTTTAAAACCCTAGGTGCTAAATAGGGTGTAACAAATTAGGGAATAAATATACAATAAATATAACCACTAACTTATACAATAATTGACCTAATTTGATTATTATAAAAATAGAAATAAGTCATGCCAGTATGTATTTAGCTAGATACTATCTGAGATGAATGAATTAGAGGTTAAAAACTAGTGCAAAAGTTTATCAGAGTGTCACAAACTAGAAATAGGTCTCAAAACTCCTCCTAAATAGTAGTGTGGTTCCCTAGATAATAGCACACTATGCTAGTGTCCTCCCTACTATGTTAATCTTCTCTTGCTAAAAATTGTGTGATCTTCTATAATAACCTCATCTCAGTCTAAGATGCTTGTGTCTATGTGGATGAACCCTAATTCATTACCTATGATCTATTTTTGACTATTTTGGGAGTAACACTATGACTCTATGTTGTTAGTGTATTTGAGGAGCATAAATAAAATATTAATAATGTTAGTCAGGTAGCCTGGACATGACCTCAAAACCTCGCTATGTTGAGAGTTTTCTACATACCAATACCTTGAGAGGGGATCAAGCCCAATGTAGTTCTCACACCTAAGTGCTTGGTACAAGTGCAAGTGAATACGAGTATGAGTGTCAACTTGAGTGTTTTGAATGTGTTTGAGACTATAAATCTAAGTAATCTAAGATTAGGAATGTCATAGATGGTTAATGTAAAAGTAGGGTAGAATATGGATTAATGAACTTTATTTGCACAACTATTTCTATGTTTGTTCATGATTATTTGCATCTGATTTCCATCTAGTAGGTAAAGGGATAAAAGTGGTTTATACATACATACATACATATATATATATATATATATATATATATATATATATATATATATATATATATATATATATTGATATGGGGATTATCAAGATGGGATTTGGGTCTAAGTCAACCCTAGGGTGCCTTGAGAACTAGAAATATGTTTGTTAGGGTTAAAAAGAGGTAAGGGACACTAGCACAGTCCCTTGGTCACTAGCACAATACGTTAGTTCTCAAAGGGGCATGTTAGTGTCCAAGTGGTAGAACCTGGGGCACTAGGGGCCTAGATGCCTAGGGGAAGGTCTGTGACTACTTTTGGAATGTCTATGGATGGTTTAAACATGTACAAAAGCTAAATAAGGATTGAAAGAGTCCCCAAGATAGGTCTAGGGCTAAGCTATGGATAGGGTGATCTCAAGTAACACTCATTGCACTCTGGTGACATTTTATATGACTATAATCACTATAAACTCACATTCTCAAGACATTTTATAGATAAGAGGCTCACACATTGAAAATCACAAGAATTTTAATTATATATTTTAAGTTCCTTATTTATCCTAATTTTCAAAACATACAACCCCAGTAGTCCTAAGCTAAAGTCTAAATACACCTCTAAGGTCACAAGTAACGGTTCAATCACTTAATCACACCAAAATTTCATAAGCATCTAACATTACACCATTCTTTCACATGCATAATTTTAGCATGGGATAACTACATGGAGTTTGATCTCTCTATTGGTATATAGCCAATGCTTAACACAGGGGGTGTTGAGATCTTACACTACTTCAAACACTAACCCCTTTTTCCATTTTATTTTATTTATCATTCATGGTATATCAAGCTAGGGTTATAAGAGAAGAAGATGGCACACATTGGTTTCTATAATATATCGAGAGCTTTCACACAGTCAGACATAACACATAGGCAAAACAAACTTTCTATATAAATCATGAAGCATAAAACCCTATAGGACGTCGACACACCCTAAGAAGACAAACGTATCATACCCTTATTTGATTCCAACAACCTTGTCTAGAGAGTAAGCAAAACATTTTTCTTGATTCATAGTTAGTTTTCTAGTCTCTATAATAGTTTGGCATTATGGAATTTCTAGCTAAGTACTTTGTCTTTGTTATTTCCCATTTTAGCTTTTTTCTAAATTTAGCAAGTTTCAAATTAGTTAATGCTTAATTTATGCATATATTTTACCTCCTAATTTTATTCAATTCATTTTATCTGATTAGAATATAACATCTTTTATTTCCCAATTTTTTATAAAATATGTTAGTGAACTCGCTTATTATTGAACATTACCAAAAAAACTAGCTTTTCATTAGGGTTTTCTTCTATTTTTATCACTTCAATTAGTGTTTTAGATTTCTTATTTTATGATTTTCATATTCATAATTATCATAATGACTAAATATATCTATTATATCTTGGTTCAAAGTTGCTTTGGGATATTTACATGTTGCTTACCTATAACATTTAAAATATGTTGCATGTATGTAAGCCCATGGTTACATAATTTAAAGGCAAATATAACATCCTATGTTAGTTGAGAGCTTAATAATGATAATTTATATGATGTTTATTATTACATGGATCAATTTGAGTTGCCACCTTTTACTAATAGATAGCAGAGGGCTCAGATGGTTCCTTTTGTTCCTCCTACCCCTAGACCTCACAACTATCTTAGCTCATATACCACTTCTACTATTTGCCATTGGCTTATAGTAGACCCTATGGTCTGAGCTTTTGTTAGTAGATAAAGTCAAGTGCCTCATCAAGTAAGGCAAGAGGATAAAATTTAGGTAATTCCCCCTTGTTCCTAACCTAATCCAATAGGACCAATTAATTAGTTTATAGGATATGATATTGTTGATCAATTAAGGAATACAAAAACTAATATTTCCATGTTATAATTACTTCAAAAAGTTATTGTTTTCAAGGACATTCTATACCAAGCATTAAATTAGACACCTATTCTTTATGACACAAATCATTCTTACTTTTCATCTATTGTAAACACTTTGAAGTAAATTGAAGATGTCATCTCTTTTAGCAATGATGACTTGCCTTCATAGTCAACTATTGATCAAAATTTACCTTTGTTAATACAAGTTCAAATTAAAATTTTAATAGTAAAAAGGTTTTAATTAACAATGGTTCAGGGTTGAATACTTGTAATATTACATTCTTACAAACAATGAGTATCAGCATCGATAATATTTAAAATACATATAAGAATATTAAAGGATTTGATTATGTGCCTCACCAAACTTTGCCTTTTATCACTTTGGATAATATAGAGGAGCCCAAAACTCTACCTACTTAGTCTTAAGTAATGCATAATCATTTTCACTATAATTTGTGATTATGTAGGCCATGAATACATGCCATGGAAGTTGTACCTTCTACTTTACACATGCATGTCAAATTTCCACATGATGGATATTTATACACATGCCTACCTGGTAATTAACCATTTAGATATTGTAAGATTACAGAGTCTACTACTAAGAGTTCATCACAGTTGGGGGCACCTCAATCTACTATAGTGACACTACCATAAATCATTCTTATGAAATAAATGTATGCATATGAGGCTGGTGAGTCTCGTAAAATGATCAAAATTTACAATCTACAAATAACTCAGAATCACAAATTTCAAGGTTCAAAAGGTGGACCACGAAGAACATGTACAAGAATTATGTTTATTAGTCAATTCAAAAGATCCAAATTTCATATCTAATAAGGACATTGATGATGATTTTGATACTAGTTCTAATGATGGTACTAATGCAATATAAATTAACATTGATGATTATTTATGTAATTTAAATTTTACGCTAGTTGTTCTATGTGAATACAAAGATTATTAAAAGGTAATCATTCTAGTGCATACAAATAAATGAAAAAATATCACTTTAGATGTTGATAAACGAAAGAATATTTGTTTCCATTTAGATATTACACATCATATAGTTCTATCAAGTGTCCCATGGACTAATATTGTTGTCAAATATATAGACTTTATAAAGAACAAGAATCACACTACATTGATCAATGCAATACAAGTAAAAATAGGTCACCATTCACATATTTAATAAATAATGTTGAACTCATGGATATAGAACCAATTATTCAAATACAAGCTAACAATGCACATGATAGACCACATGTGATGTTACAAATTTTACTTGAAAGGGATTACTTTTCCAACAATACGACATAGATCTATTAGTAGGTTTTCAAATCAAGAAGGAAAGTCCTTTTGTCATTTTAACATAATAACAAGGGATACCACAAATACTTTCTTATTATTACAATAGAAACTTCCAAAATGTAAGGATGAAGGAACTATTCATATTATACAACCCATACAATATCTTATTAGTGCTCAACAATAAGGTTACATATGAAAAAAATATATAAGGATTTCAAAATCAATCCTTTGACTATTCAGTGTTTCATTGATAATGAGTATAGACAACATGTGGAAATAGATTACTCAAAGCCAAATGTATGTACACTTGTATTTCTTTAGCACATAGGGCATGATTAGGATTAATTACAAAAAGCTATATACTTATAAGATTTAATAGGGCATATTACAATACCCATTGCATATAGTCCCAAAGTTGTGGACACATAATTTTTTGTTATGCACATAGGAAATTAGATACTTACTACATTGGGGCAAAAATGGTTTCACGAAATGGAAGCTACAGTTGATAAGCTATATTAATATCTTACATTCAAATCTGAGAATAGTGTAATTTGCATTATTCATGATGGTATATATGATACTCATATATTTAATAATGACAGACAGGGCTTGTTGACCCTTAAATTTGTACAAGTATTATTCCAATATTGGTGCATGACATGGAGGGACCATTATCCACTTTATCGCAAGTAACAACATGGCATGGGAGGACCATGGCACATTAGAGTATTATGATGCATAACTTTCCAAACATGAGGGGACAATGAAATAAGAGAACTAGTACGATAGGAGCCAGTCAAGGAAGAAATTGTCATAAGGGACCCAGGAATAGGGGGCTCAAAATAAGAAGTGGAAGACTATGAAAGCATGAGGGAAGCGAAGCGTGAGGAATAAAAGAGCATTTAGATGAGTAAATCAAGTAGGACACTTTGACCCCATCGACTAGAGATTAGTTCTATCCCATAAGGAATGAAATACTTGGTCGCTAGAACATAACATAGAGTAAGCAGCTAGGGGCACAAAGGTCTAATTTTATAAGAATATTCAGTTGTAAGAGCCATGATTCTTAGCATGTTGGCTGTCCATGTAGCATTTGTCCATGATATTTAAAATCTTAACACTTGTTCAAGGTAAAACAAGGATAAAAACCCATGCTATAATCATTTTCAAGGGTGTGTGGACATTTAGAGAATAAATATATCATTTTGTCATGAAATTTGTTAAGCAATCAATGAATATTTAGTATTTGTTATAACATGTGGTGATTTATGAACATTCTAAGTGTTGAATAATGAATATGTTTTATTTATAAGTCATGAGTATCTTTAAATTTTTATTTCTACTATTGAATAATGATGGTGATCCTAGTTATCATAGTAGTTAAGTCTAGGATGATGAGAATAATAATGGTATATTTATGGTATTAAATAACTTAAAGATTTGTGTTACAAGAGATGAACAAACATATAACATTGTGTTTCAAATCCTTTGGGAATTGGTCTTTCACTGCATGTTTTAGGTGAGCCTACAAGACTTACCTCTCACGTGATAGGGCCAGCGTACCAGCCTATTGGGGAGAAGCTCCAGCACCATAGTAGAACTAACTAAATGAACCCAATATTTTGGTTCTATTATCAGGACCCAAAGCAATTGGAGCATAATAATGGGAAATGTTTGAGTGCATTATGCTAGAGAATATTGAAGAATGGGTTATCAGTGTTGAAGATAACTTTGTGATTTCGTATCTTAAACCAAGAATTTTTGCATGATAGTGGATAGGGCAAAATCTCTACAGCTCTTTATATGAGACTTTCTTTTTTGAGGTTCCATTTCTCTTGCATCTTTGGATCTTAGCATATGCTCAAGGATGATATTGAAATCTTGGATGAAAGTAATCATGGACACTTGAATAGCAAAGGAGCTTAGCACAACTTGAAGTTTCCTGGACGTGAACAATTAACTATTGGTGGAAAGGCATTTGAAATAGCTACATTTTAGACTATATGATAACCACCTATTCATGTCTTAAGGAAGCAAAGTTCTAATTCCTATGAGAGCTGAGGGGATGATATCTTTTTTCATTTATCTTTGAGGTAAAGAAGTTAATTATTGACCATAGATTGGAAACTCTACCCATGGAAGGCTAAAATCTCTTGTACATGAGCCACACATTTAGAGGCGAGACTAACAGTTGATTAAAGATTATGGGTTCAACATGGTATCAAGTAAGTGAGCCTTATGAAAATGAAACTCGAGAGAGGATCATAAGAGTTAGTGGCATGAGAAGAGATCGAGAAAACTTGAGGAGCATTATGAAGATTTGTAGGGACCTAGACGCATATGAAGAACCCATCACTTTTGAGCCACATCCATTGTTGCTTATATCTTGTGAAGTAGAAATTAGATGAACTTCCAAAGATGAAAAACTAAGTATGAGTCAACATCCTCCCCCACCATAGTGCATGTTCATGCCTTTGAGTCATACAGAATACATATACAAAATTAGGATACAGATAGTACATACTTTGAAACTGAATGGGTAAAGAAGACTAAAACTAGGCCATTAGGCAATAATATAGAGTCTACATCTTTCCCTCTACATGGGAATTCTATGGCATAGCTTGGAATGCCTAGAGGATCTATTCCTTAAGGCCAGAATACATGACCAAACTTGGGAAATCAACCCTCTACCATGTTTCCCATGGTCACTGCTACTAGAGGCATATGAGGAGGACTAGGAGGAGGTACTGGAAGAAGCAGACCCCCCTCTAGAACTAGAGTTGGATCTTCCCAACAACCACCTACTCAACCACAACCCACTACGGTTTATTATGAGATGACATTGGATTTACTTGAATACCATGAGGTATAAAATGTAACTGAGCATGTTCATAAGTGTGAACTAATTTGGAGGGTGTGTGGCATCATGTCTTTTGAATAAAAGGCACATAGTTTTCAACCACACTTTTAGAGCATGTACACAAATGGTATCATAAATTCAACCCTCAAAAAGTAGTGGGTGACTATGACCAACTCAAATCAGCCTTCTTGTAGGAATTTAACATTCTTGAGTTTGAGCAACAAAGTATAGTGGCATTTAAAGACATAAAATAGCGACTTACAGAGAGTGTACATGAATATGATGCATGATTCAAAACCTTGATTTATAAGTTGTCATTTTAAATCAATCCTACTCAGTATGTACAATGATTCATGGGAGGATTATTACTACTTTTTTGATGGACCTTGTCACAAAGAACCTTCATAAGCATACATGAGGCATTAGAAGTTGCCCTCTGTGTTGAAGTGATAGGAAGCATGGATACCAAGATTAGTCCCTTTATGGAGGCATAGATAGCATACATGGCATTTTAGCTTGAAATTTGATGGCAAATAATGCACATGAGACACATAGTGGTGTTTGATGTACTGACTGTGAGTCTGAAGGGCATACGAGGAATAACTACCCATGCAAGAACATCCATGCAGTACTGAAACAAACTTGTGATATTTGTCATGAAGAACATGATGTCTATTCTTGTCTACTTTTGTAATGGGTTAAAAACATAAAGGTATCTGAGTATTATAAGATTTGTGATGCTTACACACATGACACCAATGATTGTCGATTGATTAGTGATATTCATAAAGCTCGAGTGTGTGGCACGCATCAAACTTCAGTTACCAATACTCAAGACAATGGTGGCTATCGATGGAGAGGGAGAGGATAAGGGTAAGGTGGTGGTTAGTTTCCACTAAGAACTTATAATAAATGTGGTTCACTAGACCACTATCAAAGAGATTGCCTAGAGTACCCAACGTATGTATTTTTCACAAAAGATCATCAACTAGAAGAATGCCCTAATTTATATGCAAACATCACTAAGGACCAAAATGAAAAGGGTACCAACATGATTCGCATAGATAAACCATAATGGCATATATGACTGACCATCCCCATAGTGCAACAAGTAAACATCACCACTCATAGTGGAGGTCAAACTTAATCCACAACCAACCCTATCGAGAAGTTACATTATGAAGAACCATGAGTAAGGAAGTACCTTAATGCATAGCAACAAAAATATGTCCTTTAGGATACAATATCACTTGTGTGAGAGATCAAAGGGGAGATTTAATACCTCAAGGACAAAGATGTCACACAGCGCATCATAATACAAAAAGAAGATGAACTTCCTATGGTGTAGGATGGTTTTAAGGACCTATGCAAGCATATGCTTGATGAAGACATCATTTCCCACCTCAACACTTGGCTTAAAGGTCAAGCCCACCTACCAAAGGAATTCTACCATCACCTAAGTCAACAAAGTGAAGATAGTTATTTAAATCATGCCCAACATCAAGAAAATCATATTTCTTATTCCCTAAAAGATGGAAAGATATTAGTTAATGCAGCAATCAATGGATGGGTAATCTAGGATATTCTAGTAGATATTGACAAAGAGGTGAATGTTCTCACTAAAGATGTTTGGTAAAATATGTCTAGTCTAGGCCTATAGCCCTCTCCTCATATCCTATTCATGGTAAATAAGACCCCTTCTCATCTTATTAGAGTCCTTAAAAATTCCACCGTTGGCATACTTGGGGTTCTTTTTAAAGTATATTTTTAGGTTTTAGAGTTGGTTGAAGCTAATAACTATCCAGCTTTACTAGAAAGGCCCTGGTGCTATGAAAATCATGCAGATTTGAGTTTTAAAAATTGATACATTAGCTTTGAGAATACCGATCAGCACGTGGTAATACCCTTGGACCATGCATAGGGACCACCCTACATCAAGCCCATGAGCATTGATTAATACATCAACAATTTGTATAATGTGACCATTCAAAATGATGAACAACATGATCCAATGCCATATGGTATTCTTTGGTGGGCAAACAACCAGTCTATCTTGGATACTACAAGTAACACTTGTAACTATTGGGCCCATGGTGACTACAATCTAACTAAAAGATTGTGCAGCACTATAAACAGAGGAAAAAACATCATATCCCAGCCTCCTAAACCCCACAAGTTTTTGTGCCTCATGGGTTTAGCAATGAGGGGGCCATTGGAGGGACCACCATTGGAGATATTAGAGGAAGTTCCATGGTTTTAAGGACAAATGGAGGTACGTGACTTTGTCCAGCACCTTAAAGAGTTCTATGATATTGAAAAATACTAAATGTGGTCTTTAGATCACATTTTTGATGGTACCACTACCAGACAGTGGTATACTCATAAATATCACCTTTTTTATTAAGATCAATGTGATCTACTCTACATCATAGATTTCACCACAATAATAAGATCAAAGGCACGTTTAGCTATAGTGGCATGAAATCACCTAAACCTCATATTGAAGCTTGTGAGATAATATGGCAAGATGAGGGAACATTCTTACCAGATTACATATAGGTCCATGCATTCTATGGGACTTTATGCACTTAGGCATGGGCTTGGTACATTCATCAAGAAAGGCACATGGGTATTAGATTCTGGTAGTTATTAAAGGAAAACATGACATTGACACTTTCTTATTTTTCACCAAGGATGGACTTTCATCTCACCCTTCAAACCATGCACAAAATAATCCTTACAGATCTAAGTCTCATCTAAGACTGACTGTGCCTTATTCATTAGGAACCTAAATAAACATTACATTTATTCATTGAGCCTACACCATAGATACTTCTTAATGAAGAACATTGTAAAGAGATCCACCTAGGAAGGCAAAAACTCATCTTTAAAGTAGATGAAGGTGAGGGGTCCCCTTCACTTGACCCCTTGAATAACAATCAACGAGTCCCTATAAGTACTGATTCATGAACTATTCGAGACACAAGCTCTTGAACAAACAACCCTTATTATGAGCCCATTCAAACTATTCAACTTAACATTGGCATGAAGAAAGAACCGAAGATGGCTACAACTTGGAAATTATTAGACTGAGAAAGAAATTTCATAGATTTTTGAGTTGTTAAAAGAATATCAAGATGTATTTTCAAGGAATTATAGCAAAATGAAAGGAGTTCTCATATCTATAGGGAAGATGCACATAAAGATGACTGATGACACTTGCTTAGTGAAGAAACACCCATACAAGATATATACTAACCTCTAGGTGTGTGTAAAAAAGGAGATTGATAACATGCTCCACACCAAAGTAATTACTCCTATTGATAAATTTGATTGGGTGAGTCCCATTATAATCAGTATCAAAAAGGATGGGCATATCTAGATCTTTATGGATTATTGTGTTTTAAATGCATCTTATGTGAGAGATCCTTTTCCAAGACCATTCACAGATAAAATCCTAGAAGGTGTTGCCATTTGTGAGATATACTCTTTTATTGATAGGTTTTCAGGGTACCACCAAGTCTAAATAGCTAAGGAAGACCAATCCAAGACTACTTTCACTGCTGAACAGAGATATTTTTCCTATACCGTCATGCCTTTCAGGTTAAAAAATGACCTATCAGTATTCTCATAGATAGCAATTGAGGCTTTTAAAGATTTTATCTATAAGTTTCTCCATGTCTACTTAGATGAATGGATGGTATACAGGTTGATCAAGGACCATTGTGTCAATCTGAGGCTCATGCTTGAGTATTGTCAAGTGTAACAAATTTCCATAAATTTTAAGAAGTACATGTTTGTGACATATTTTGGTGTACTCCTTGGGCATATCATTTGTAAGGATGGCTCTTGGTGGATCTAACCATGGTCTCTATCATTCTCCATCTTCCAGTGCCCAAAAATTGGTACAAAGTGCATGCCTTCTTAAGACACGAGCTACAATAGAAAGTTTATTCAGGGTTATGCCAAGATTGTCACACCCCTGGAAAAGCTTCTAAATCATAATGAACAATTTATATGGACTAATTATTAATAAAAAATACTTTCAAACACTTAAATAAAAGTTATTTATAGCTCTTATCTTACAATTTCTTAATTGGACAAAGCCTTTTCATGTCCATGTTAATGCATCTGGGATGGCAGTCAATGCGATACTTGCATAAGCAGTTGATGAAAAGTTTGATCACCTAATTTACTTTGCTAGTAGGAAGCTGACATTGATAGAATGAAACTATACCACCAATGAACATGAAGTTTTGTCTATGGTTTGTGCTCTACAAAAGTTCAAATAGTACCTCTTGCCCACCCCATTTACATTATATACAGACCATGAGGCCTTGAAGTATCTTGTCAACAAGCTTGTACTAAATGGAAGGATTTGTTATTTTATTATACTTTTCCAAAAAAATCTAGTTTTCCATAGTAGTAAAGCCTATAAATACCAATTATGGACTTGATTATTTATCAAAAATTGATAACAGAGAACCTCCACATGCCATAGAAGATGACCTTCTTGATGTTTAGCTCTTTCAAGTTGCTTGGGTACCTAAAGAGATAGAAGATATTAAAGCATTTCTTAACATTAGTTGCACACTTGAATCCTTCATTTCATAAGATAAAATCAACTTGCGGTCCATGCTACACCTTATCAACTCATAGTAGGAAATTTGTAAAAAATGCACCGTGATAAGGTACTTCATCATTATGTAATGCAACATGAGTGCCTTAAAGTGCTATGATAAGTTTACAAAGGTATTACCAAAGGACACTATGTTAGAGAGGCTACCACATACAAAGTGTTGCTTACTAGACTCTAGTGGCCAACTTTATTCAAAGATATAAAGGCTTATGTTAGGCAATGCGATGTCTACCAGTGCGTAGAAAAACCTAGCATAAGAGATGTTATGTCGTAACTCCCTGTTCCTTCTCAAGAACCATTCAAAAAGTGGGCTATTAACTTTGTGGTACCTATCACTCTAGTAAGATGATGAACAGGCTTTCATTACATCATTGTGACAACTATCTCATATGTCAGGCTAAATCAGTGCCAACAAAAGACTGTACTACAGTAACTACCATAATTTTCATTTGGAAAAACATTATAACACGGTTTGAATGTCCCCTAAGTTTCACTAGTGATCATGGTACCCACTTCTTGGATAAAATAATTTGCATCTTATTAGTTGAGTTCATGATCGCACACCATAATACAACACCATACCACTCACAAGAAAATGGAATAGTTGAAGCCTTCAATAAGATCCTCAATACCACTTTGACAAAGATTTTCAATGTTGGTCAAACTGACTGGGATGATAGAGTATCTACAGTAATTTGGGCCTACCGAACTACATACAAGCACCTCAAAAAAAGTACACCATTCAACCTAGTATATGGAAAAGAAGTAGTCATGCTAATAGAGTTCCTAGTGCCAAGCACATATAAGAAACTTGGATGATGACACCTCTTTGAAATCTTGGATAGATGATTTAATTAAACTATATGAGGTTTGATTCCTCACCCACTAGAGTTAGAATGTTGAGAAAGATAAATAGAAAGCATCACATGATTACCATCTCACAAGAATAAAGTATTTTTCTACGCATGAAAGTTCTCCTATATGATTCTAAGTTCACGTGCCACCCTAGGATGTTATACATCTATTGGGATGGATCATTTATAGTTCATAGCATTTTATGTATCAGAGTTTGTTGGCTAAAGTGAATGGATGGATAATTTCTCCCAGGACACTATAATGAGAGTCGAATTTGATCATCTTTATATTCTATTTAATTCAACTTTTGTAATCAATAAGGCTTAAGGCCATTAGGTTAGGATTTATTGCTTTCCATAAAAAGTGTTGCCCTCGAGGCATGTGAATCTTTAATGAATTTTTTAGTTCCTATGCTTTGAGTGTTTTTGTGGAAGACCACAAACCCTTTTTAGTGTAGGGTAAGAAATAATACATATGAATACAAGACATGACATGCAGGCGCACAAGTTCTAAAGGTACAAAAGTCATATATGGCACACAAGTGATTCAAGGAATGAGATTCATTGAATGCACTTTGAAAGCATTTTGAAAGGTCCCACCATTTGGGTGACAGTTGTCTTCCACATCATCAGAAAAGTGGGATAATTATCATCCACTTCCAAGAAAAGTGTGGGAAAGAATGGACCATTAATGCGACCAAGTTAGTTATGCCAAGAAATGTGTGAGTGGAATGATGGGACAAGTTGGTTAAGGCACTTAATGCTTCCTACAAGAATCAAATTATGAAGGTCTTTAAAAAAATATGCATTAATGACTAGGAGTGATAAGGGGAGGAAAAGAACTAATGGAGATAGTTAACCCCACATGGCCTATAAATAAGCTTGGCAAAGCCATTTTATACTTTACCTTGCTTAAATATTTGAAGCACTAAGTGTGATCGATGAACTAGAGAACCAGAGATCAATGAGACCAATTTTATTACAAAATAGAGTGATTGTAAAGTTGAGAAAGACATGATAGGGGTTCTGAGGTGAAGAAGAGAGGTTTCTAAGTTTAGACTTATGTGTAGATTGGAGATTATTGAAGTTATAGGTTGCAAGTTTCACCATTGTCAAAGCATGAAGATCGAGAGCTGAGGCAAGTTGGATCGCTACCAAGAACTCTTTTGGAAATGTGGGATGGTTGTGGGTTAACCTTCGAGCACCATAGAGGGTAATGCAACCAAATAAAAAGGCTAAGAGACTTGAAAAGCTTCAAACCATACCAGAGGAAGAAGAGGTGATCAGAGGAGCCTAGTTTCCTATAAGATAAGAAGTTTTGGGATGCTCAAAACAAAGACCAAAAGTGCAATGTATGGGAGTATTGAGAGAGAGTGCAGAAAGAGAAGTGAGCGAGATCACAAAAGCAAAGATGGTGAAGAAGAGAAAGAAAGTGCAGGCCTCTTCATCACAAAATGCTCCAGCATCTCCTCCTCCATCTTTATTAATATAAGAAATGCATTACCTAGAGTTGGTTCTGCACACAGAGAATTGGGTCTCCATGGTGTCGACCACCATAATTTTTGACTATAACCACCGTCAACTAGGGAAAAAAGTAGAGTTGAAAAATGACTACAAGGTTTGAACCACTAACACACAAAATCAAGTGCTTTATGACTTATCTATTAAGAACCAGTTGGACAAGGTTGGCCTCTTCTAACTCTTTGAACTATCATACTTTGACAAGCCTACTAAGGCAGTTTAGTTCTTCCTCTCATGCATTCATGAGGACTACATCTACTTCATTGCACACAACATGAAGATTAGTGTGAAGAGGGTAAGCAAATTCATGGGGCTTCACTACTCAATAGTCAATGTGTTGGATGACTTGGAAAATATAGAGGAAATCCAATAGACCACCATTGTGTCGATGTACCAAAAATAGGGGCATGCAATGTATATAAGAAACTTTCAAGATCTTGTCCTTAGAGTCATAGCTTGGATCATTTCCACCAAGATCATAGGGATTGAATGATGGAAGGACGTGAATATGGCCCATTTTCACATTACTCACCAAGTGGTTTATGGCACACAATACAACTGGGTACTATATTTTATCTAGAAGATAGATGAAGTTGTAGAGAAGGTGTAAAAAACACCTAAGTATAGGTTTCTTTAGGGGGCAATCCTCTTATTTCTAGTTTTTGATGAGATTAGGGTGCCTGACTATAGTTTAGGATCTTTGAAGTGAGTGTACCCCCCACTCATAAGTCCCCTATCGAACACTTCAAAGCTTTCACCTACCCCCAGCACATCACCCCAACATATAAACTAAATATAAGGTAATAGTTTGATAGGATGAAGGTAGATTTTAGAAATGAATGGTGCATTCCCAAAGATTTACCACCCTAATTGTAGATCAAGTAAAATTCATTATGAAACAACACTATTACCTAGTGCACATTTGAATGAACCCTTCAGGATAACTTTTAGCATGGCTTAAACTGTCATATGCCTTCTCTACATGCTACTTCATCAATTCTATCAAAAATATTTATGATGCATAGCCCATTGATCTGTAGGTAGAATGGATCTATGTAGAGCACCACACCCTCTAGAAAATGTTTGTTTATCTAGGTAAAAAGGCCTTCATGGAGAGGAGAGAAATGGACTTAACAGATATTAAGGTTAAGAATACCCTAGTTAGGGAGTAGGTTCGCAAGCTATTTTATATGTTACACCCCCACCAGTACCTCAAGATGGAAACCCCAAGGAGAGGCTCCCCTAATTACCACAAAAATGGAAGAAGCAACCTGAGTCAAGTGCCAACACAAGTGGGCAATAGGCCCCTCAAAAATGACAAAAGATAGAAGAGGTAGAGCCCTCTTGACCCACTACTTATCAACCATTCATGCCACATTAACCTCTACCTTCAGCATATCCACCTTGTCCTTCACCTTCACCACCTCAATCGTATCCATCTCACATCTCATCACCATCTACTTCATCTTCACCTTCTTATTCCACTCCTTCCCATTCACCTACCCTAAACCCTTCATCTCCTCATCCAACTTTCCCACATTATCCTCTTCTATGACCACCTTCACCTCCACATTCTCCAAAGACTACCATCAGTTTAGTTCCACAACACTCTCAAAGTCAAGTGCCCCAAAGGGACCCCTCTCAGGAATAGATTCATAATTTGGGATTGGATTTAGAGAAGACTCCATCCCTAGTGCAAGAGGTCCTATCTAGTGATCAAGTTGATACTAATGGAATGGGAATGGATGAGATGGCCACCAAAATCCAACAAGAAGGAGAACTTAATCAAGACTTAAAAAGGGGAAAGGGGTCAGTTGAGGGGGAACAAGAATAGAGAGGGCTATCCACTCTACGCAAGTGATAGTAGTTCAATGTAGAAGACAAGAACCTCTATCTTTGGAAGCATTTCCACCCCAAGGATGCAACCCCAAAAAAAAAAAGTAGTTATCCTTCCTTTTGGAAATGTATAATGAAGAGCCCCAATTTGATATTCCTTTGGATTGCATTTTTTATGGCCCAAATGCTCCATGACTGCCAGATCAAATGAGAATTGATCCATGACAGCTCTCACCAATAATGACATGTGTCATATTTTTTCAACTAGCCATGGAAATGATGTGATAAAACATTTTGTTAGAGTTAGATGCACATATGGCAAAAAAGAAACACAATAAAGATGTGGAAATGTATTATAAAGCATATGTAGAAAAGCAAGCACTAGCTGAGGAATTGGCCTCCATGAAGCAATAAATTCAAGATGCCACTGAGGCTAAGGTGAGGGTTTCAAACCTTTACAAGACAATTTTGAAATAAGAACCAACACTTGTAGATGGTGTACCATTGGATGATGCCATCATAAAATTGGAAACATTGGTTGAGTTACTGCTCAAGAAAAATAAGGAACACCCTATGCCCAGAGATGAGGCCAAGAAATACTTGAATAATTCACCACATCCATAGATATCTGCAAAAGTAATTAAAGAGAGTCGAGGAGGTTATACCAATTTTGGATGGAATTTTTACATGCTTGGTATGCCTAAATAAAATAGTAAAAGCCCATCTCAATGATGAGGAAGTCTTGAGGTAACAAGTGGTTGATGTTGCCTTATTAATAAAAGACCATGTCTAGCATTCAAAAGTATTCAAGGATGTAGAGACGATGGAAAACACCATTAATAAATGTCATCAAAAAATAAATGCAAGTTTTGTCATACTCCAAAGATAGGTTGACAAAGAGGTCTCAAATTTAGAAGACATCCAGAAAGAAGCCAACGCTACCCTATATAAACAAGTGAAAAATATTGAGACTCTTACTCAACCTGAGGAACTAAAAAGAAGTAAAGGAGGCTATTGAATAAATAAATTCCAAAGTCTTTGATGCATTGTTCCACTGGGAGGGGATAAAGAAAGAACTTGACCAGAAGGGGTCAAAATTTTTAAAAGACGCTAGTGTGGTTTAGTGTGGGATGGACTAAAGACTTAGTGTGGGGTAAAATGTTGACCCCTAAATTTGTAAAAATATTGTTCCAATCTTGGTGCATGGTGTGGAGGGACCATTTTTCACTTTATCACAAGTACTGGCATGGCACAAGAGGACCATGGCATGCTAGAGTATTATGGCATAGAACTTACCAAGTGCAAGAGGACAATGGTACAGGACACCCAACATGAGAGAACCCAATCAAAAAATAATGTGTCACAAGGGACCCAGGAACAAGGGACTCAGAACAAGAAGCAAAAGACTAGGGGAACATGAGGGAAGTGGAGTGCAAAGAATATGAGAGCAGTTAGATGAGTAACTCGAGTAGAACACTTTGACCCCATTGATCAAAGATTATATTTCAGCTCATGAGGAATGGAATACTTGGCCACCAGAACATAACATAGAGCAAGAATCTAGTGGTGCAGAGGCCTGATTCTATAGGAACATTTAGTTGTAAGAGCCACGACTCTCATCCTATTAGGAATCCATGTGCCATTTGTCCACGATAGTTAGAATCTTGACACTTGGTCAGGGCAAAACAATTATAAAAACCTCTATTTTAATCATTTAGAGGGGTGTGTGAACCTTTGGAGAATATATACATCATTCTGTCTTGGAATATGTTAAACAATAAATGAATAGTTAGTATTTTCTATAACATGTGGTGATTTGTGAACATTCTAAGTGTTGAATAATGAATATGTTTTATTTCTAAGTCATGGGTATCTTTTCCTTTTTATTGCTACTATTGAATAATGATGGTGATCCTAGTTATCATAGTAGTTAAATCTAGGATGATGAGAATAATAGTGGTATATTTATGATATTGAATAACTTAAATATTTGTGTTACAAGAGATGAAAAAACATACAACATTGTGTTTCAAAGCCTTTGAGAACTGATCTTTCACTACGTGCTTTGGGTGAGCACATGAGACTTACCTCTCACATGATAGGGCCAGCATGCCAGCCTATTGGGGAGAAGCTCCAACACCGTAGTATAATTGACTAAACAAAACCAATAAGGCTCAAAGCTAGTTTATCCAATAACTAAACATGGAGCTTCTTACACAATAGAGCAATATGATATACTGATGCACAAGATTCAAAACAATGCCAAAGATAAGGCTAAAATTATAGATCATGAATGGTATGATGACCACAATGATGATTATCTATGAGAGTTTTATGAGATTCAATATCCAACACTTGATGATCTACACATCCTCAAAAATTCAAAAGTCAGGGCCTATACATGATTTGTGTAGTTATTTGCATTAGTTAATTTATGCTCAATATAATTAGTATTTCTATATATATCTAATTTATATCAAATATGATTCAAAAATTATACAAGATTAAATACAAAATAAACATGTTACCACTTACAAAAATAGTTGTAGGGTCAATTCATTATCTCATACTCAGAAATTGTAAACAAACAAAATTGTTCTGCCTAGATAGTAATGCACTACACTGTTGTCTAATTTCACTCGTATCATCCCAATGAACATAGGGTATCAATTCTTAGAATTAAACAAGTCATCATCCACCTAAAACTTATTTATACATAAACATGTTCACTAGGGGCATCCTTTTACATAATATTTATCATTATTTTTCCATCCCTTATTGTTTATATCTTATTTCTTTACATTGCGCAAAATATATTGGTATTGATCACTTACATTCACATTTATACCTTAATGGAAACTTAAGTTGTTGAACATACTAATGTTTCAAATTGAAAATTTTAAACAATTACATATATACACACATGTTTAATATTTGTTTTTCCTACTGCATGTCTTGTGTATATTCTCCATTTTCCATTGCGGGCATTTGAACAAGTCCCTGGGTGTGGTTTTAATCCTATCATATGTTTTTAAGATTGTGTGAGTGATATTTGAATATGTCCCTTGTGTGTGTCCCCTTGGCCTTCTATTATGTGTTTTTTATACTTTTTGTGTACTCTTTGTTTATGTGTGTCATGGTCGTGACACTTATTGATCTTGTTTGCTTAGTTTTTAATGATATTGTTGACACCATGCATCTTTCTCATTTCTCGATTTCATGATCAACATCATGCATCCCTCCCTAATTAGTTATATTTATATTTCAGTACTCAATTTTGATCACTTATTTATGTGCCTCATTGCTAGTGCTTATCTTGACAATGTCACTATGTATGCTTGTTTCCACATGCATCTTATACAAATATTTTGTTCAATTTAAATATAATGATGTGATGCTCCTCTTGCTCAAATTTACATTTTTTAATAACATATCTCGCATAACTTTATATTTTGAGTTAAGTTATTATGTAGGATCCACAACTTACCTCAAAAAATGAGGCAAACACAACAACTTATCATAGAGACTAAGTTCGTACAATATAGTACACAGATAAAATTTTGCATGTTTTACATAATGGATCATAGTCCATGCCTAGAAATCATCAAGAAAGAAATTTTAAATGCTAACACTTCATTTTTATAAGGGTACAATCTAACCATGTCCAAAACAATGTGTTATTGTCCCAATAAGCAAAGAATAATCATTTTTTGAAATTATTAGAATCACAGGTAGTATAGGGTGGTTTGATGTAGGTGTCCAATCATAGTTCTAAGAAAAATACTTAGGTTTATCTCAGATTTGTTTAGCTTAGGGGCATCATGCAAAACATGTGTTCTAATTCATCACATAAATGTTTTTCTTAGAAAATCACATTATATTATTTAGTTCCACAATCCACATATACCTAGATATCATATTGGGGGCATGTGCACAACACATGACCACCTCCTTGCTCAGTTTTTGAACCAATTTCATACATGGATTGGAAATTAATGTCATTCTATATGTTGTATACACCATACTCAGTTCATACTAACTTTTGCTCCAACTTTTCAACATAAATGAATCTTATTCCATCTGTAATGGTTGCTTCACCTTTTTACATCAGTTTTACACCAGTTTTTGCAATAGAATAATCTATTAAAATTCATATAAAGATTCCAAAACTACTTCACCACTTTGGGTAAGTAATAATGGAGTTAAGCACACCTTGAGTTCTTAATCACACTCATCTATCATTGAGGATTTTTCTATGTACAATCCAATCCAATCCAAGTTATTCAATGAAGAAGAAATCTCCAAGGGTCCTACCCTCTCCAGTCACTAATTTTTGCACTAGAAAACACAATGGTTCACATATACAAACAGGTGTATTTATTCTATGTTATTATATCTATAAGAATTATTATCTTTACTTATTGATTCCTATCTGAAGTAAAGATTTATTTTATACATATTTCATTATAGGTTCTACATGAGCATAATTTAACATTATGGCCTACATTCAAGATTGTTTTTCATAGGTAAGTTCATATACACACTTTTCATTTTACTCTACTACTTTCAATTTGTTCCATTACTAGAATAGAAGGGGGGGGATGTATACACATTAATTAACCTTTAAGTTAAAACAATGTACTTGTGACCACTCCTTATACGCACTTAGCTCATGCTTCATCTCATGATCTTTTGACTACCATTTCTTCATTTTTATGTTGATAACCCATTCTTACAAGATAATAATGATATCAAAAGTTCCTTATTGTTCATTCAAAATAACTCAAGTTTATCCGCTAACAAATCCATAATCCCAGCTCAACTATCTTTGTTTCTCACACAATATTGTGTCATTTGGATTATATAACTTCATGGTCTTGTCTTGTTCCATAGGCCACATCCTCCTACCAAATAACAACTAGTTACTAAAATTAAAATTCATATAACAAGTCATATTAAACATTTAACAAGACCCATCCAAAGGAATTCCTAATCGATTGATAAAAATTCATATTTTTACCCTCCTTAGACAAGATTATTTAGATAGTTAGTGGTTCTATAATTATGTCCTTTCTAGATTTATTTTCATGTTATAACTAGGTGTTGATATAATCATAAGACAAAATGGAAATGAAACACTAATCACTAATTTCATAGTTATAATGACTGTAAATGAATGTATTATAAACTATAGTCTAATATTTATATATATATTAGAGTAAAAATATTTAAAATATGCATCTATTAAAACTACCCAATACTAATGATGGAACTTATTATGTCACTTGTATCTACTTTTTACATACACAACAATTTCTGATTCCATAAAGGATCTCATGCATCTACCCTTACTACTTGGACGACTTTATAAACATCATGCCCCATCCATCTATGTAGTTACTCATATTTAATACAATATACATTGCTTACATATATATTAAAACTTATATGGAATGTTAGATTACAACATACATCTTGCATTTCCTATGTATGCTCAAATACACTTACATTCTGATGTTATGTTCTACATTATATTGGAATATCATGCACATGCTCTAGCTAACACATGTTCTACTTTTACTTTTTACTTATAATTGGGAAACTTTATTTGCACTATCCTTGATCTTTTGTGTTTTTTTATTGCTTCTACTTATAAAATTTTATAAGCAACGCTCTTTATCAAACTCAATTTTGCTTTGCTTAAGACCATTTCAGGTTTTTTGGGTCCTTCTACTCCTTTCTTGCTCCTTCGGGTTCTTTAAGGCTCCTTACTTATAAAAATTATAATTCAAGCCATATATATATAGTTGAGTTATGGAAGCCAAGATGGCTTATCTAGCTATGTAAAGGTTGTGTAAGAGAAGCTTGAGAAATTGGTCTATAATACCAATGGTTTACATAATAATAAATATTATATATATTTAATAATTATATATATGTCAATAATAAACTATTAATTTGAATTATAAGTCATGGAAGTTCACTTACAAGTTCTAAAGACAACATGCTTCAAGACTATGTTTTTAGTGTCTTTGACAATTCTTTGTGTGTTAGTGAGAAAGATGTTTATGAGTTATTTTGTCTAATATTAAACTTTAAAAATAATTATATTATGTATGTGTGTGTGTGTGTTGATTTTTAATTCATTTTGTAGACAAGAGGCAAAAACATTGAAAAGCACCAAAATTTTAATTGCACATTGAGAGCAAATTCCATATTTATCTTAATTATGAATATATATAACCCTAATAGCCCTGAGCTAAAGTCTTAATACACCTCTAAGGTTAAAATTAACATTTAAAGCACCTAATCACACCATAATTACATAGGCATTAGCATTACATTAGTCTTTCACATGCACCAACGTAACATGGGAGAACTACATGGAATTTGAACCCTCTTCGAAGTATTGGTATGTAGGCAACACTAAACATAGAGGATGATAGGTCTATAAAAAATTAAACTAACCCCTTTTTATACTTTATCCATTATATCATTCATGGTATATTGAGCTAGGGTTACAATTGAAGAAGAAGACATAATGGTTTTCATAATAGATCGATAATTCTTGCACAATCAAATAATACATAGGAGAAGTGAACTTATCATATCAGTTACAAAGCATAAAACCCTACAGGACACCAACATGTCCTAAGGACACCACCACACTACACCATTATATAATTCTAACATCCTTGTCCAAAGAGTAAGAGAAACATTGTCCCTGATTCATAGGTAGCTAACACAATCACACAATCAATTTTCCAGTTCATGTCATAGTCCTACATTATCAAATTTCTAGCTACGTTCTATGTCTTCATTTTTTCCCCTTTTATCATTTTTCCAAAATTATCAAGTTATAAAGCAATGTGTTTATATTTTACATCCTAATTTTGCATAGTGCATTTTATTTAATTAGTATCCAACATCCTCTATTTCCCAATTTTTGATAAAACACTTATATCTAGAGGTGAGAACTTTATCACTAAATTCTCCATATGAATCACACATCCCTTGGATGCCATTTTAGGAATATGAGGTTCACATGATCCATAAAAAAAATCCAATAATACATACATACATACATACATACATACAAACATATATATATATATATATATATATATATATATATATATATATATATATGCATATATATACATACGTGTGTGTGTGTGTGTGTGTGTGTGTGTGTGTGTGTGTGTGTGTGTGTGTGTGTGTGTGTGTGTGTGTGTGTGTGTGTGTGTGCATATATATACATACATATATGTATATATACATACATACATATATATATATGTGTGTGTGTGTGTGTATATATGTATATATGTATGTATGTATGTATGTATACATACATACATGTGTGTGTGTGTGTGTGTGTGTGTGTGTGTGTGTGTGTGTGTGTGTGTGTGTGTGTGTGTGTGTGTGTGTGTGTGTGTGTGTATGTATGTATGTATGTATATATATATTCAAATAATAATAATAATAATAATAATAATAATAATAGGACCTATGCATGACATGTTTTGTTAATTACATTATTGATTTATGTTATTTATCACATACATGGTAGACTAAATTTTCTATGCAAATGATTTTCATGGCATGCAATACATACATGTTACATATGATGCATGGACATACAAATGTGGGGTGTTCCTTATATCTAGGGCCTACCTTTCTACATTGAGGGCATGCTTGCACTAGGGGCATCTTGGTATACTTTATCGATTATATATTATTATGACCACTCAATTGATAATATCAAGTTACTTAGATTGCTTATATATGACTTACCTTTTTGGGTGTTGTTTTCTATGGATATGGTGTTGTATTATATTCCATGATGATTTGGTTGGATTTTTAGATTAAAATTGCTTATTCAATGCATGTTTGATGTTGATGTTACACAGTGTGATCATTGAGTGTGTATTTAAATGTGTGGTGATTGATGGGTTTCATTGCATGATCTATGTGTGAACATGGTTGTGTGTATGTGGGGCCATGGTTGTGTGTTGCAATGTGTGATCATTGATGTGTGTTACTATTGACCAAATTTGACCC
Source organism: Torreya grandis (assembly GCA_037957365.1). Lineage (NCBI taxonomy): Eukaryota > Viridiplantae > Streptophyta > Pinopsida > Cupressales > Taxaceae > Torreya > Torreya grandis. The sequence goes on along the minus strand of JARHVA010001301.1, from coordinate 2,716,529 downwards.
TACATGTCAAATTAGGACCCTTATAGGTAAAAAATTGAACCTTAGATGTTTTAAGGGGTCTAGTATTATGTCATAAAGTGTATTATAGGTAATTTCATGTCATTTCATGTCACACTAGCATTGGTATTGGTTATTTTCAATATTTATGTTTTTTTGAGTCATTCTAGGGGTCAAAATGGAGTATTAAATGAGTTGTACAGCCTCCTTAGGAAATTTTAAAGTTTAAAAAGGTGATATCACATCCCATGTGTCCTAAGAATTCTAAATTAACTGTTGTAACTAAAAAGTGGTAGATTCTTAAGAAGAAAAGGTAGTTTTCTTGGAAAAATTGAGCATTTAATGAGGTGTAAAAAATTATACAACCTCCTACAGCTGAGGCCACTTAAATAGTGTCTCTTGTTATTCCACACACTTACTCCAATGATCAATTTGATCATAAGCTTCAACAAATGAATAAAATTGTTTCTCTTTTCTTTCACTAGGTTTGGCAAGCAAGAATGGCCGTCAGGTTTATACTTGGTATGGTCAGCAAGAGAGGTTTCAAGAAAAATGCTCTTGGGGGTGTCTTTTACACTTAGTCAGATTCTATTTGATATTTGGTTGTAGAGTAATGGTGGTTTATACTTTATGAACCATTCCTAAGAAGTTAGAATATCTAATTTGCTTGCTAATATGTCTACCCTATAGGCTTTGCCTTAGTTTGGATAAGTTTGCACAATCCAATAAGTGATGTTAACTCTAGATGATGTTGGATATTTCCTAAAATGTTATTCATTCTTGATCTATCTCATCAGGTGAAAGGCATATCAAAGAGCATGTATGAGCTATTGGTATGTAGAGAAGTCACAAAGAAATCCAATGTTGGCTTAAGACCATATTAGGCCTATAAGAAATGGAGAAAAGAGTCTGATAAGATAGATTGAAGTGATTATATATCCTTGAAGGTTTTGCATGGGGATATAAGAATTTTGAGGTGTTGATAGGGGCCTTGAAGATCACATTTGTGGAATTTTTTTGAAATTCTAATGTCCAACCTTCATGAACAAAGCTGAAGAGCAAGATGATGCTAAAACCCTACCAAACCCTGAATAATGACCCAATTGGGAAAATAAGGATGGAATGATTCTCTAATGGACTATAATGATAAGAAAAGTGGTTAGAGGTTTTATAGGACTCTATAGGGTTTCCCCTATCAACTTTTATGCTGACCTATATGTACAGATAGGGTACAAAATTGGTTATTTTGACTATTTTGTGCATTGTGTAGGTTCTAAGAGGTTTCAAGAGATGAAACAACATTGGAAGGAATATTAAGACTTAATTTAACTCCCCATTTCCATTTCATGACTTGAAAAAACACTTAAGTGTGTTTACTAGCTACTTCATCTTAGCTAGTAAGAACTGGCATAGTGAACATAGTAGTGAAAAGGGTGAAAAGCTTAAAGTAAACTAATTTTAAGGTATGAATAATGCCTCTAAGGCCATAGAGGGTCTTCAAAAGTGTCATCCACTACCTTGTATATATTTTAATGGCAAACTAAAGCCAAATTTGAGGCCAAGTGTGCAAGGTGTGTTAAAGAAAAAGTTCTTTGACTATACGTAGTAATAACTCACTTCTAGAAGATTCTAAATGACTAGGAATGCAACCAATACATGAAAAGTATGTATAAAACCCTTCCCTCTCATTCCAAACATTACACCTATCCCTCTTTAGTTTTGGGATGTTTAAATGGGGGTGAATGATGAAGGTAGTTTCCTTGTGCAAAATGAGAACTCCTACGCCACATTTCAAGAGTTTCATGATTTGGGGTGGCACTTAAGCTTCCTAAATTTTCATGATCAATTTCACTTTCTCTTCCCATGCACATTTAACTCCTTTTCTCAGTATGAAAAGTGTCATTTTGACATTTAGACTTCTTTCTTCTCATATCTCCCTCAAGTTCTATAAGAACTAACCATTTTGGCCTTTGTAAACTATGTTCCACCTTAGTATGGTGAAGCCCTGCTCATTTACATACCATAGATCAATAAATATTATTGATTTTACCTATTATATAAATATTCATAGTGTGTTTACCTAAATGATAGATATTTCTTAGTGATGACTATGGTTTCTTTAGAATTGTTGTCTCATTCTCTCACCTATTTGCAGCTTCTTTTTCCAGGTCGTGTGAAGTGTTCTATGAAGTGTCAAGGTTGAGTGAGTTAGTCTATTCAATAGTGTCATTATAGACCTATTTTCTAGTCCTCATAGCCTAAACATTCATCACAAACTCATAATTAAATATCGATGTGAGAATATTCAAATTAGAGAAGTGTATGTTTAGATAGTCCTTTGTTCTCATGTGTAACATGGAACTAGTTGGTAGTCATCAAATAATTTGGTGTATCACCTCCTTTAGGATAGTTTACTTTTAGTTTTCTCTCCATTTTGCCTTACAAACATAGGTGTAGTAGTGATATATAAGAGGTACATCAATGGAGTTATCCCTATTTAGAGATTCACTGCATTCTTAGGCTACCCATAGCCTAGAAGTGTTTCAATTGTGCCACTTAGATGGGTGAAAATCCAAGAGACAATAGTTTTTATCATGCCTGGTGAGACTTATTATCCAAGAAGTTGAAATATTTTTGGTGTTATCTTTCAACACATCATATTTTGGAGGCATCTATCCAAGTATCAATGGCAACTCCGAAGTTATATCAGTTGGTCAAGCAGCCTAGGTTTTCTTTTAAAGATTGTTGGTGAATTTTTCTTTGTGTTCTTGCTTCCCAATGAAGTTTAATGGCTAATTATAGTGTTGAGCATTTATTTACACAATTTTGTGAGGTATATCAAGATTATGGCATTCCCCATCAACCTTTGTATGACCCTTATCAACCTTGTGATGATTCTTACTAGCTCCAATATGACCCTTATCAAGCTTGTCATGAGTTGTACTAGCCCTCTTGTACTTCTTATCCTCATGAAGATGCCCATCAACTTCAAGAGAGAATTTTCCAAGAGAACCTAGTTAATCAAATTAAGGAGTTAGAATTGAGAGTGAAATTGTTGAGTCAAGGTGTGATGGAAGGTTTAGAGCCAAAAGAAGATCCTACACTCAAACACACCCCATCTAACCTTCCTCAACAAAGTGCTCATGATAAATAAAATTTCAAAGAAGAAATTTCCAAATGGAAAGAAGAAAACCAAGTTATTTTACCCCAAGGTCTGCCTCCCCTTCCTCAAGAGCTTCCAAAAGGATCCCCTACAATTTATTCTCAATCTAATTTTGACTCCTATATTCCACCTCCACCAACTAGTTGATCTTTCCCTCACCCCATCACACTTTGCCTTTATGTACCTATGGTATGAACCTAAAGAGAAGCATTTAGTTGATAAAAAATCACAAATCTTTCTTGAAGAAAATACAATTCCTTGGCAACCTAATTGGGCTAAGTCACTTGATTTCAAGATGCCTAGTCTTGGCATCACCAAGAAGGAGATTGAAGATATTTCAACCCTTGAGAATCAAATTTAGGTTATGATATCTAAGATATAACTTGAGAGCCCTCAAGAGGTCCTAAATGTTGAGGAAGAGGTGAGTCATTGTGTTGAGTCTTTTTGTTGTGTTGATAATGAGGAATGCCTTCTTTATCTCAAAGAAGAAATCTTGGATGAAGTCATTTTGGATCCTAAATAAGATTATGAAGAAGATTCACTTGTTGTTCCCATCCACGATGTTGATCAAAGAGAAGATGAGGACTTGTGGTAACACTTTGAAAACATTTGTAATGAGTTTGAGTCTCTCAAGGGGTCTACAACTTCCTTAGAGATGATTACAAGTGATGGTAAGCAAAATGACATTATTAAAAATGTCACAAATGAGCCAAAGAAAGGTTCACCTCAGCCTTTGGAGGTAAAAACAAGCTTCTATTGGCCTCAATCTTTAAAAGAACAAGAAACTACTCCTCTTGAAATCATGCCTACAAAGAAGATGCAAGTTGATCATGAGATGAAGAGTGGGCATAAGTATGAGGTATGTGTACAAGGCCAAGAGAAATACATTTATATTGGAGACCTATTTGAATATGGTCTACTTGAGAGCATAGAAAGTGAAGTGCCAAGAAATAGGTCTGTTATATCAAGCATCCAATTCAAAGAGAAACATGTTTCGCACTATGATTCATCTCAAGAAGAAGGGGATGAATAGAACTTTCCTTTTGATCTTAGAAAGGGAGGTATGATAAATTGTTATTTGTACATATTGGTTTGTTTTTTTATTTTCCCTGAGTGCTTTGAACACATGTGTTTGTGTCTTGTTAGTTAGTTTGTTTTGTTTTGTGCATGTCTTTTATTTTGTGTGGTTGAGGTAGTAAATTGGTCTTGTCTTGATCCAAGCTTGTTATCAATGGTCAAATTCCTCATATTGTGTTTTAGACTCTAGATGATTCCTAAATCCTAGTGGACTAATAAGGTTATTAAACCTTAGCATAGCAGGCAAGGTATCCTTATGAGTCACCAATTTGTTGACCAAATTTGACCCTGTAGGTCAAATTGGGACCCCTATAGCTAAAAAATTGAGCCTTATATCTTTTAAGGAGTCTATTATTATGTCATAAGGTGTATTATAGGTCATTTTATGTCATTTCATGTCATATTAGCCTTTATCTTGGTCATTTTCAATATTTATGTCTTTTTGAGACATTTTAGGGGTCAAAATGGAGCATTAAATGAGTTATACGGCCTCCTTGGAAAATGTGAAGGTTTCAAAAGGTGATGTCACATCCAATGTGTCCTAAGAAGTTTAAAATAACTATTGTAACTGAAAAGAGGTAGGTTCTTCAGAAGAAAAGGCAATTTTCTTAAAAAAAATGAGTATTTAATGAGGTGTACAAAATTGTATGGACTCCTATAGTTGAAGACACTTTAGTAGTGCCTCTTGGTCTTCCAAACATTCTCTAATGATCAGTTTGATCAGAAGCTTCAAGAAATGAATAAAATCACTTCTCTCTTCTTTCACTAGTATTGGCAAGCAAGAATGGCCCTCAGGTTTGCACTTGGTATGGTCACCAAGAGAGGTGTCAGGAAAAATGGTCCTTTGGGTATCTTCTACACTCAGTCAAATTCAATTTGATGTTTGGTTGCTAAGGAATAGTTTTTTGTGCTTTATGAACCATTCTTAAAAAGTTAGACTATCTAACTTGCTTACTAATTTGTGCACCCTATAAGTTTTGCCTTGGTTTGGACAAATTTATACAATCTCGCTGGTGATGTTGAATCTATATGATGTTGGATATCTTCACAAATTTTCTTCATTCTTGAGTTATCTCTTCAAGTGAAAGGCATATCAAAGAGCATGTATGAGTTATTGGTATGTAGAAAAGTCACAAAAGCCATTTTTGGCTTAAAACCATTTCAAGCCTACAAAAAATGGAGAAAAGAGCTTGATAGGCTAGATTGAAGTGCTTACATCTCCTATAAGGTTATGCATGGGTATCTCAAAAGTTTTAAGGTGTTGACAAGGGCCTTGAATATCACATTTGTTGAATTTTTTTGAAATTCCAACGTCCAACTTTCAAGAACAAAGCTTAAGAGTAGAATGACGTTAAAACCCTACCAAACCCTGAATAAGGACCCAATTGGGAAAATAAGGATGGAAAGCTACTCTATTTGACCATAATGACAATGAAATTCATTTTATGTTTCATACGACTCTTCGGGGTTTCCCCCCACCAACTTTTATGCTAACCTATATGTACGGACAAGGTACAAAATTAGTTCTTTTGATTGTTTTCTACATTGTGCAAGTTATAGGAGGTTTTAAGAGATGAAATAAAATTTGGAATAAATATTGAGAGTTAAGTTAACTCCCCATTTATATTTAATTCCTTGTAAAAACTCCTAAGTGGGTTTACTAGCTGCTTCATTTCAGCCAGTCATAACTGACATAGTGAACATGGTAGTGAGAAGGGTAAAAAGCTTCAAGTAAAATAATTTTAAGATGTACCTAATCCATCTAAGGCCATGGAGGGACATAAAAAGTGTCATCCACTCCATTTTATGTATTTAAATGTGGAATTGAAGCTAAAGTTGAGGTCAAGTATGCAGGGTGTGTGAAAGAGGAGTTTCTTTTACTACAGGCAATGATGGCTCACTTCCAAAAGATTCTAGATGACTAGGAATGTAACCAATGCATGGAGAAGCATGTACGTAACCTTCCCTCTTAATACAATCATTATACCTATCCTTAGTTATATTTGGGATGTTCAAACAATGGTGAATTATGAAGGTAGTTTCCTTGTGCAAAATCAAAACTCTTACACCACATTTCAAGAGTTTCATGACTTGGGGTGACACTTATGCTTCCTAAATTTACATTATTAGTTTAAATTTATATTTTCATGCACATATAACTCCTTCTCTTAGAATTACAAGTGTCCTTGTGACCTTTGTACTTCTTTCTTCTCTTCTCTCTCTCAATTTTTATAAGAACAAACCATTTTGGCTTTTGTAAACTATATTCCACCTGAGTATGGTGAAGCCCTACTCATTTTAATACCATAGATAAATAAATACTATTGATTTTATCTTTTCTATGATTGTTCCTAGTGTGTTTACTTGAATGATGCATCTTGCTTAGTGATGACTATGGTTTCCTTAATATTTTTGTCTCATTCTCTCACCTATTTGTAGTTTCTTCTTGCAGGTCATGTGAAGGGTTTCATGAAGTGCCAAGGTTGAGTGAGTTATTATATTCAATAGTGCCATTCTAGGCCTCTTGTCTAGTCTTCCTAGCCTAAACATTCATCACAACCTTGTAATGAAATACTAATGTGAGAAGATTCAAATTAGAGAAGTGTATATCTAGTTAGTCCCTTGTTCTCATGTGTAACATGCAACTAGTTAGTGGTCATCAACAAATTTGGTGTATCACCTCTTTAGGATAGTTTACTTTTAGTTTTATCTCCCTTTTCCCTTAAAAACATAGGTGTAGTAGTGATCTACAAGTGGTACATCAAGAGAGTTAGTCTTATCTATAGATTCACCTCATTTTTAGGTTACCCAAAGCCTAGAGGTATTTCAATTGTGCCACTTGGATGAGGAGAGATGAGACATCTCCTAAAAGGGTAAAAATCCAAGTGACAATAGTTTTTGCCATGCCCAGTGAGATTTATTATCTAAGAAGTTGAAATATTTGTGGTGTTATCTTTCAACACATCGACATTTAGAGGCATCTATCTAAACATCAATGGCGACTCTAAAGTTATATCATCTGGTCAAGCAGCCTAGGTTTTCCTTTGAATATTGTTGGTAATTTTTTATTTATGTTCTTGCTTCCCAATGAAGTTTAATGGCTAATTTTGGTGTTAAGTATTGTTTTACATGAGTTGGTGAGGAATATAAAGCTTATGGCATTCCCCATCAACGTTTATATGACCCTTATTAACCTTGTCATGATCCTTACCAACTTAAATATGACCCTTATCAACCTTGTCATGAGTTGTATCAACCCTTTTGTACTCCTTATCCTCGTGAAGATGCCCATCAACTTCAAGAGAGACTTTTCCAAAACAACCTAGCTAAGCAAATTGAGGAGTTAGAGTTGAGAGTGAAATTGTTGAGTCAAGGTGTGATGGAAGGTTTAGAGCCAAAAGAAGATATTATGCTCAAACACACCCCATCTAACCTTCCTCAAAAACGTCCTCAAGATAAATCATATTTCAATGAAGATATTTCCAAATGGAAGGAAGAAAACCAAGCTATTTTAACCCAAGGTCTACCTCCCCTTCCTCAAGAGCTTCTAAAAAGATCCCCTACAATTCATTCTCAATCTGATTTTAAGTCCTATGTTTCACCGCCATCAACTAATTCATCTTGCTCTCACCCCATCACCATTTGCCTTGATGGACCTATGGTATGGGAACCTAAAGAGGAGCATTTGGTTGATAATTTAGAGCTCTTGCTTGAAGAAAATACAACTCCTTGGCAAACTCATTGGGCCAAGTTACCTGATTTCAAGATGCCTACTCTTGGCATCACCAAGGAGTTAAATATCTTGCAGCCCTTAAGAATCAAAGTCAGGTTATGATAGCTAAGATATAACTTGAGAGCCCTCAAGAGGTCCTAAATGCTGAGGAAGAGGTGAGTCCTTGGGTTGAGTCTTCTTGTTGTGTTGATAATGAAGAATGCCTTCCTTGTGTCAAAGAATAAATCTTGGATGAAGTCCTTTTGGATTCTAAAGAAGAGGATGAAGGATTTTCTCTTATTGCTCCACTCCACAATGTTGATAAAAAAGAAGATGAGGACTTGTGGCAGTAGTTTGAAAACATTTGTAATGAGTTTGAATCTTTCAAGGGGTCTACAACTTCCTTAAAGTTAATTACAAGTGATGGTAAGCAAGATGACATTTTTCAAAATGTCATGGATGAGCTAGAGCAAGGTTCATCTCAGCCTTTGGAGGTCAAAACAAGCTTTTATTGGCCTCAATCTTCCAAGGAACAAGAAACAACTCCTCTTGAAATCATGCCTACAAAGAAGATGCAAGTTGATCATGAGATGAAGAGTGGGCATCAATATGAGTTATGTGTACAAGGCCAAGAGGAATACATTTACATTTGAGACCTATTTGAAGATGGTCTACTTGAGAGCATAATAAGTGAAGTGATATCAAACATCCAATTCAAAGAGCAACATGCCTGGCAATATGATTCATCTCATGAAGAAGGAGGTGCAAGGAACTTTCCTTTTGATCCTGAAAAGGGAGGTATGCTTAATTATTAGTTGTACATAGTGGTTTTTTTTATATTTCCCCTAAGTGCTTTGAGTACATGTGTTTGTGTCTTGTTATTTTGTTTGCTTCGTTTTGTGTGTGTCATTTGTTTTATGTGGTTGAGGTAGTCAATTGGTCTTGTCTTAATCAAAGATTGTTGTCAATGGGCAAATTCCTCTTGTTGTGTTTAAGACTCTAGATGACTCCTTAAGACCAATGGATTCATAAGGCTATTAATCCTTAGCATAACAGGCATGATACCCTTATGAGTCACCAATTTGTTGACCAAATTTGACCCTATAGGTCAAATTAGAACCCCTATAGGTAAAAACTTGAACCTTAGATGTTTTAAGGAGTATAGTATTATGTCATAAGGTGTATTATATGTAATTTTATGTCATTTCATGTCACATTAGCATTAGTCTTGGTCATTTTCAATATATATGTCTTTTGAGTCATTTTGGGGGTCAAAATGGAGCTTTAAATGAGTTGTACGGCCTCTTTAGGAAATGTGAAGGTTTAAAAAGGCGATGCCACATCCCATGTGTCTTAATAATTCTAATGTAACTATTGTAACTGAAAAGTGGTAGGTTACTCAGAAAAAAGGTAGTTTTCTTGGAAAAAATGAGAATTTAATGAGGTGTACAAAATTATACAACCTCCTACAGCTAAAAACACTTCAATAGTGTCTTTTGGTCTTCCACACACTTTCTCTAGTGATTAGTTTGATCAGAATATTCAAGAAATGAATAAAACCACTTATCTCTTCTTTCATTAGGCTTGGCAAGCAAGAATGGCCATCAGGTTTGTACTTAGTACGGTCAGTATGAGAGGTTTTAAGTAAAATGATCCTAGGGATGTCTTCTACTCTCAGTCAGATTCCATTTGATGTTTTGTTGTAGATTAATGGTGGTATGTGCTTTATGAACCATTCCTAATAAGCTAGACTATCTAATTTGTTTGCTAATCTATGCACCCTATAGGTTTTGCCTTGGTTTGGATAAGTCCGTACAATCCAGCTGGTGATGTTGACTCCAAATGATGTTGGATCTACTCTCAAATTTTCTTCATGATTTAGCTATCTCATCAAGTGAAAGGCATATCAAAGAGCATGTATGAGTTATTGGTATGCAAAAAAGTCATAAAGAAAGCCATTTTTCGCTTAAGACCATCTAAGGCCTCTAGGAAAATGGAGAAAAGAGATTGATAGGCTAGATTGAAGTGCTTACATCCCCTTGAAGGTTGTATATGGGGATATAAGAATTTTGGAGATGTTGACAGGGCCCTTGAAGATCACATTTATGGAATTTGTTTGAAATTCCAATGTCCAACTTTCAAGAACAAAGCTTAAGAGTAGAATGAGGCTAAAACCCTACCAAACCCTGAATAATGACCCAATTGGGAAAATAAGGATAGAAAGATACTCTAATGGACCAGAGTGAAAAGGAAAGTGGTTTGAGGTTGGAGAGGACTCTTTAAGTTTTTCCCCTATCAACTCTTATGTTGACCTATCTATATGGATAGGGTACAAAATTAGTTATTTTGATTGTTTTATGCATTATGCAGGTTCTAGGAGGTTTCAAGAGATGAAATCAAGTTTGTAAGGAATATTGAGACTTAAAATAACTATCCATGTCCATTTCATACCTTGGATAAACTCATAAGTGTGTTTACCAGTTGCTTCATCTCAACTAGTCTGAACTGGTATAGTGAACATGGTAATGAGAAGGGTGAAAAGCTTCACGTAAACTAATTTTAAAGTGTGCCTAATGACTCTAAGGTAATTTAGGGTATTAAAAAGTGTCATACACTCCCTTGTATGTATTTTTATGGGAAATTGAAGAAAAATTTGGGGCCCAGTGTGTAGGGTGTGTGAAAGAGGAGTTTCTTTGACTACAGGGAGTGATGGCTCACTTCCAAAAAAAATTAGATGGCTAGGAATGAAACCAATGCATGGAGAATCATGTTTAAAACCCTTACCTCTTATTTCAATCATTATACCTATCCCTGGTTAGTTTTGGGATGTTCAAATAGGGGTGAATGATGAAGGTAGTTTCCTTGTGCAAAATGAGAACTCCTACGCCACATTTCAAGAGTTTCATGACTTGGGGTGACACTTGTACTTCATAAATTTGCATGATTAGTTTCATTTTCAGCATGACCAAGTGTCCTTGTGACCTTTGGACTTCTTTCTTCTCTTCTTTCTCTTAAGTTTTATAAGAACTAGCCATTTTGGGCTTTGTAAACTATGCTCCACCTTAGTATGGTGAATGCCTGCTCATTTGCATACCATAGATCAATAAAGACTACTAATTTTACCTCTTTTATTACTATTCATAGTGTTTTTACTTGAATGATGGATCTTGCTTAGTGATGACTATGGTTTTTAGCATTGTTGTCTCATTCTCTCACTTATTTGCAGCTTCTTTTTGCAGGTCATGTGAAGTGTTCTATGAAGTGTCAAGGTTGAGTGAGTTAGTCTATTCAATAGTGCCATTCTAGGTCTCTTGTCTAGTCCTTGTAGCCTAAACATTCATCACAACCTCATAATGAAATATTGATTTGAGAAGATTCAAATTAGAGAAGTGTATGTCCAGTTAGTCCCTTGGTCTCATGTGTAACATGCAGTTGGTTGGTAGTCATCAACTAATTTGGTGTATCGCCTACTTTAGGATAGTTTACTTTCATTTTTATCTCCCTTTTACCTTATAAACATATGTTTATTAGTGATCTACAAGTGGTACATCAAGGGAGCTATCCCTATATAGAGATTCACCTCATTCTTAGGCTACCCACAACCTATAGGTTTTTCAATTGTGCCACTTGGATGAGTAGAGATGAGACATCTCCTCAAAGGGTGAAAATCCAAGTGACAATATTTACATTGTTTGACCATTGATGATCGATACATTTAGTATTATCTTACATGCTTCTATGAGTGTATTAACTATGTGTTGTCAAATCATGCATCAGTTGTGTCCAGGATCCTCTAGTCCATGTCATGGCCTTGATATTAGTTGTGTCAAGTTAAGTATTGAGTGCTTATGTGTGCCATGATCATGACATTGTGTGCATATGTGTGTTCATATTTAAATGGTTGTTGAGATGGTGGTGTTGTGTTATATATCACATATCATTCTATTTGTGTGTGATGCCATGATTGCTATCATGCATCTTCTATGTGGCTTATTACACAATGATTATTACTATGTGCCTAATTCTTATATATATGTGACATGTCCCTTATATGCCTTAGGTTAAATGTTTCATATGTATGTGAATGTTCAAATATTTACATTATGACATAATCTAATCATGTTAACACACATACTTTATAGGATTACATCTTTTCTATATATAACATGATGAGTACATCTCTTTTATTTCAAGAATACTGATTCACTAGCTACATCCCTCACTTCAGAAGGGAGCAATTAGTGGGCTTGTCGTAGAGATTCAAATATTGACAGACAATTGATTTAGATATTGGTTCAAATGATGTGATTTAAATAAGTAAAATTAGCTAGATTGAGATTCAAATTGTGATAAATTGAAAAAAATGTGAGGCATATGTGGGGTATTTTATAGGATTACGAGAAATAGTTGATAGATTATATGTCACTAAATGGATAAAATTTATCAAATTATAGGGATCATATTAAATAAATAATTAGATTGAAAATATTTATCGAATTATGAGAATTAGATTGAGGATATTATCATATTGAATATATTAACATACAAATTATGGCATTTTATATAACATTGAGGTAAAAATGGATCAAATTTAGGGCATTAATTTTGTCCTTGCATCCACTTTTCAATTTATATATAGGGAAATGATGGTACTATGCAAGCAATTTAAATATAAGCTTTGTCTGTTTCAATTGATTTGGAGTTTCAAATTTATATACAAACTTGATGTGGCATTCCACATTTTACATACAAGTCTAGTACGGAGCTCCATCTTTATATGCGAACTTAGTATGGGGTTCCACCAAAAGATTTATGATGATATTTTTAGTAGTACAATTGAGGTTCTACCTTGATAAACTTTCTAGTACTTATTAGTATCCAATGAGGGTTGAGGCATGTACTTCTAAACCCATCGTTTTAGCAGTGGCATTTCCTTAGGGAATAATCATCCTATGGCATTCTCCATGACTTTAGAGGGTAGTTTTGTTATCATACCCACATGTGTATTCATTTATTGGCTTTCAAAATGCAAATGATTCAATTATATATATTATTTTATATTTTTCTGTCATAGATGGACAATGATTTCTACATGTTTTATTGTAGGTTTGACATAAAACAAGTTGAATATTTGGGGCATACTTGTCAACATCAATTTCCATTACACATAGGAACCAAAATCCTTTTTGTTATCCTTTTAATCTAGTATTTCAAATACTATAATAAAAGGGGGGGGGGGATTTATAGACACATATATTTGGTATTAAACACTTGGAAAAATCACTTTTGACTTGTATAAATTGATATGCATGACTTGTGTGTACACATTTTACTCTTACTCTCATTCTCTTATATCTTTTTACTTTATCCCTAGGCTTATACAACCCAATTTTATATCATTGATATTTAGGATCTCCCTAATATGTGCCTTAGTGCCCTATAATCCTAAGCAAACTATTTCCATATTTTAGTTCATTGTTGTTCCCTTTTTGGATAGTGCTAGCAATACTTAGATGTTGATGGTTACCAATAGTGTTTGTATTCATTGATAGCATCCCAAGTTCCTTAAATGGATATTTTTCAAATTTAAATCTTTCCCTTCGGTCAGCCTACATGTTTCACATGCTAGTTATGTGAGGAAATAACCCAAAGAGTCATCTATATATACAAGACAAGCTTAAAGTATTATTCACTTGGTCACTACTTAGCAATTACATTAAAAATCACATTGACATCAAGAATGTTATTTTCACATCCTTAAGAAATTATCCAAAATAATTAAAATACAAAAACCCTTTAAAGGAATAATATTAAAATCCAAGTTTAAACACCAATCACAAGGTCAAAGTTGTATTATTTTCAAGTGTTGAAATCCAAAGTTATGCATTGTAATCTAGTGGAACACTATTGAGCACACATACACATAGCAAGGGGAACTATGTTTGGTTTGATCCCTCTTTGGATTATTATAATGTAGGAAACAAACAACCACCTAGTGGGTGTGATTGGGTTTATCCAACACCCCTTTTAATAGATCAAACAAGTGTCAAAAGTGGAGCTAATTTTTCAAGGCAGATGAAGACAAAATTTAAATTTGTGCATAGGGCCAAGGTTAATAGAACATACATAAATCATATTGATAGGAAGATGCAAAAATATGTTTTAGAATAGACAGGTAAAACACACATGGACATTTTTGACAGATAGTGGATGAGAACAACTGCCACAGGTGTCTCAACTCTAGAGACAACATCTTGGCAAATTTTGACAATTAGTTTCTTAAGCTGAGCAACCATGAAGCCTTTTCAAATATTACAAATGATTGTACATAGGAAGTGAGAAAAATAAAATAGTGTGTCAATTAAGTGCCTAATTTCTTGGCCATTTATATGTTTATTAAGAATAATTAATTTTATGTTATAATTGAGATTTGTATTGTAAATGATATATCTTGTGCCATTTGAGTTCTAATAGTTTTATACTTGTTTATATCCCCTAAATCTAAAATAATTTAAAACACATACATCCATCATAGCTAAAATTTGACCCTCAATGGCTCCACAATCCATAGCCCTTTTAAGGTTTTTCATTGGTTTTTTAGTCATATAAAATGTCACTTGAGTGCAATGAGTGTTACTTGAGACCACCCTATCCCTAACTTATCCCTAGGCCTATCTTAGCACCTATTTTGATCCTTATCAAGCTTTTTTGAGGGTTTAACCCATACCCAAATGTACCAAGAGTAGTCCTAGACCATCTCCTAGGCATCTAAGCCCCTAATGCACCAGATTCTACCACTTGAACACTAGCATGACCCTTTGGACACTAGCACACCATGATAGTGACCAAGGGAATGTGCTACTATCCCTTAACTCTTTTCTCCTCCAGCAAACATATTTCAACTTCTCAAGACACCTTATGTTTGGCCTAAACCCATTACACATCTCAACAAGCACTTAATTAGTATATATGCATCAGTTTTTATCCCTTTGATCACAAGATGGAAATCATATGCAAATACTCATGAAAAAACTCAAAAATAGTTATGGAAATCAAGGTTATTAATCCCTATTTTAGCCTACCTCTGCATATAGCCATCCATAACATTCCTAATCTCAAAATACTTAGACTTTAAATCTCAAGCATACTAAAAACACTCAAGTTGGCACTCATACTAGTATTCACTTATACTTGCACCAAGCACTTAAGCAGGAGAACTACATCAAGCTTGATCCCCTCTTGAGGTACTAGTATGTAGCCAATTCTCAACAAGTGGAGTGTTGAGGTCCCATCTAGCCTATCCAACTAACACTACACTTTTGCTACATGTGCTCCTCAAATAGGGTTTCACTTCCAAATAAGTTGAAAACATGTTACAGGGAGAAAATAAGGCTTTGTCCTCATATGCACAACTATATCAGACACAGGTGAAGGACCTCCCAAAATCTCATAGTCCCTACCTACAAGGGACATTGTCACACCCCTGAGGAAACTAGTATAGTGAACTACTATCTAAAGGATTGTGTTATTGTCTAGAAGGAGTTTTAAGGCCAAATTTTAGTTTACAACATCCTAAACAGCTTTTATACAATTTCTAGCATCCAATTCATTCATCTCGGTTAGTTTCTAGCTAAGTACATACTTGTGTAGTTCACTATTATTTTTAGAATAATTAGATTATATTAACTATTATACAAATTAGTGGTTATATTTATTGAATATTTATTCCCTTGTTTAATGTTTTAGTGCTTTAACAACCTAGGGTTTTAAACTCCATAACACCCTTAATAGCTAAATCATTTGGTGAACCTAACTTACTTTGAATACTATTCAAAACCCTAGACCTAAATTATGTTAGGGTTTATATCCTTCCCTTTCCATTTGTTGTTCTAGGCTTCTCATATTTCATATATTCTATTATAGAAGCACTCTTTCATTTTGTTTATTATATGCCATCTTAAAAAGTTATATCTCTTCCCTTAAGAAGTTTTAGGCTTAGTGGTAACCCCACTAAGAATACTCAGATTCCTTCTGTTAGAGCTTATATGATAGACAAAAGACCAGTTACAACCCTCCTCATTGATCCTTCAAATACTAATTATGTGGACTTCAATGATAATACATTCGAACATGATCAATACAATCAAGATTAAAATGATGCACAAGATGGGACTCGAGATACACTCCCCCTACTTGATAATGATAATCTTATAGTCAATAGGGATGAGATCTTACAAAGTTTTAGAGATAGACTTCAGGAACAACCCCATGATCATGCACATATTTTGCAAGCTATAGTGGAAGCTAAGAACACATCACTTGGTTAATCTTCTAACCCCACATATGTTAATATTATTACACCTACTATGGGGACAACTCATATTCTCCAACAACCTATTATAAATAGACACCCTTCACTAGTGGAAACACCTCCTATGGCTATTACACATTCTTCCTCTCTAGATGTACAATCCCTTCTACATGAGATCCATGATTTCTAGGCCATGGTGTTACATATTTAGTAGGGTGCCACTAGACCATCTCATGCCATGGATTCTCATGTTCTTCTACATACACCTTTAACACATCATATAGCATCAACTCCTTTTCCATCCAAATTTGTGTCACCTAAGCTTAATTTGTATGATGGTATGGGTGACCTAGATCATCATCTATAACCTTTCCACGTAACATGTTTGTACTATGTGTCCTGTTGTCCATTTTTTGGCCCACATATCAAAGTTTACCTAAGTATTAAAAGGAAGCTTTCAGGCAAGACAATGGTAAGCCTTTGGGGGAACTCTGTGTTTTCCAATAATGACAACTTTAGGTTTTTTGAAGGCACAGTGCACTTTGGGTTTCCATCAATGTTTGTCTTCTAAATGTTTTCTAAGTAAAAGTAATTCAGGTTAAAGAACCCAAATTACTCATAGATAGTGTATTTCAGGTTCTCCAAGGAGCACTCCTTGATTACTTCATAAGTTGTGAGCAATCAGAAGCCCAAAATGAGTAAAGGTGCTCAATAAACCCGATTTGGTCTTGAGAATTAATACTTCTCAGGTTCTTCAAGAGATGAGTCTTTTTCAAAAAAATTGAAGGGCATTTTTCAAAATGTCGAAGGGTCTTTTTAGGGCAAAAGGTACTAGTCAACCTTCTTGAAGGTACACTTCAAATTTTTTGAAGGGATTTTTCTTCTCCAAGTGGATAGTTGTAATTTTCCTGAAGGGTATGTTACCCTTCGAAAGGACCATTTTAATATTCTCAAAGGGTATCTTTCCCTTTGGGAGGATAATTTGTGAAAATCCAAGGGGACATGCAGAAAGCCCAAAGGGTCTCTTACCCTTTAAGAAAGTCCATTATGAAAAGCTCGAAGGGTAGTTTCCAAAGATAGACACAGATAAAAAGTTTGAAGGAATTACTTCAATCAAATTATCCAAAGAAATTCCTTTGAGAGATTTGCCCAAAAGAAATAAGCCAAGAGAGAAGCCCGAGACCAAGTGTCTGAAGGAAATGATGGGCCAATGGACATCAAAATCAGGGTAAGTGATTAGCCATTGGAAGTAATCAGGTTTGAAAAGCCCAAAGTCTTAAGGCTTGGGAAGCAACAAAGTGAGAAGACATCAAGATGGACAAGCCCGAAGTAAGTAGGCTTAGAGAACCTGAATTACTCTGCATAGAGTAAATCCGGTATCTCAAAGTAATCTACTTAAAAGGCTTTATAAGCGAAGGATCTAGGAAAGTCCAAAGTTGGAGAGGCCAAAGAACCCAAATTACTCTACATAGAGTAAATTGGGATTTGCCAAGGGCTCAACTTAAGCTTAGTCTAACAATGCTATAATCATGTGCAATGAATGAAAGACTACCATGTGGCGTAACTAGAGCAAAAAGGGTCAATTAGTAAAGGACAAGTGGCACAAAGATGTTCAATAAACATGGGAGAGTTTGAGCGGTTGGTAGTTAGAAGTTATGAATGCTCCCATCTACCATGGTTCATTACCTACAATCATCATTTGACGCTTAAATGCGTCACACCAAGAAGAAACATTATAGCCACTCACATCATGACTTTTCAGACATGCCAAAGAAATTCTTAAAGATGGGAGGGGATTAAGAGTATTGGGTGGTGATATGGAATGATGCATTTATGAACATCAAGGAAGGACAATAGGAGGTTCCAACCATTTATGACTTCTTCTTTCCTCTTATTCTCTTTTCCCCCATTTATTTAAAAACAGAGGCCTTGGAGCTAGAAATGTATCCTTAGACTGGTGATAAAATCACTCTGCAGAAATTGCTTTGTAAAAGACTCTTTTGAAGCAATACAAGAAAAACTTTTTTGTTTCTACTTAAATATAAGTGTGCATTTTTGGGTTTTATTTCCATAATGTATGATTGTTGTTCATCAACTACATTTTTTCTAAGCACCTTGCTTTTGACTCTTTCGATTTTATGCAGGATTGCATGAAGTGTTTATGTGTCTAGGTTCATTTGAAGTTTACTAACTCAATGTTTCCCATAGACTTATTTTGTTATTCTTCAAAGCGTAAAGCTCTCCTTCGACCTCCATGAAAAAGCTCCCTACCTACAGCCTTGAGATAGAACCAAAATAAACATGCATCTTATTTAGCTTCATTAGTAGTTTTTTCTTTTTTAGACCAAGTGGATCACTATCTTTTGGTGCATCACCTCCCATTAGCTTAGGTTTCTTTTTAAGTAATTCTCCTACCCCTTTTGCTTGGCCATTAGTTTAGTTTAGTGTAGAAATCAAGGATTTGAAGTGAAGTACCTGAGGAACTAGCCTCATAAAAATTTTAGAGGTTCAACCTCACCATAGAACACCCACATCCTAAGGTTGTTCTCATGCTTATAGCTAGAAGTGAGAGAGCTTGAAGAACTCTCTCACAAGGGTGAAAATCTAGTCTATAATAGTTATGGCATGCCCAGTGGGAAAATTACCATTTCACTTCCATTTTTATGGAAAATTTAGTCAAATTTGATGTTATTTTGATCAATTTGCAATAGTGGTGGCTTTCATCTTTTAGCATCTGGCAACTCCAAAGAATACCCAGCTATCTGGTGGCAGAGAAGTCATTGTCTTTCATACCAATTGTGACTACAAGATCAACTTCTATAGGTATTCCTTTTGAGTTTGTTGAATTACCTTTAAACTCAGTAAGAAGGTTAAGGTTTGCCCATACTCACACTTACGTAAAAGCTATCCTTCTAAACCAGTCATAAGGTATACCTATGCAAGAAGATCTTTATCAGCGCCTCTTGATGGTATGATTCCCCAAAGAGATTTTCTGGGCTTCAGTTGCCAAATCCCTTTGAACTTATCATAGTATTATTTTATGCTAGTAACATCTCTCAAAAGTGTTCCTTATTACTCAGGAGACCAAGTTGTAACTCCTACTGAGCATATAACTGACATAGCCAACTTCTACAACATTCACAATATCACGGTAGAGAACGTGGTTGTTAGGATATTGGTTGTGTCATTCAAAGGAAAGGCACTAGACTGGTATAGGGGCCTTGATCCCAATTTTATCCACTCATGGGAGGCACTGAGACTAGCCCTATGTAAAATATTTATAGATAAGAGTGACCACCTATCACTTGCAGAGCAACTGACCACCATTAAGAGAGTTCCTCATGAAGTCATGCAAGACTTCAATACAAGATTTTATAAGGCATGGGATAGGATTCCAATAGCTGTTAGACCATCTTCAAATTTTTCTTTTTTGTATTACTTGAAAGTTCTCAATAGTGACATAGCTATAATGATTCAGTCTATGGGAGGAGACATACTGCCAGATGCATACAAAGTGGCTATCAAGGCAGAAAATTACCTAGTTCAGTCTGGTAAGCTTACTCCTAGACCTCCAATGCCTCTTTTTCTAGAGATTAGACCACCTCCTACAGTGATTCTTCTACTTGATGTTATACTTAGAATGCCAAAAATTGCTATTGTACCTTCACCTAAGTAAGATAAGGCCTCTACTAGTGGATCCAACGACCCCCAAGAATAGAATAATTACTTGGAGTCAAAGAATATGCTCCAATCCTTGGGAAATGATGTGGTCAATGTCAATATTCAAGCTTAAAACAAGCCTTATCAAGCTCCATATCAGTCTTAGTAACAACCCTATCAAGCAAATAGGCCACCTTACAAAGGACTTTTGTTAGGACAGGGGTAGCCTAATTATGCTAGACAACATAATTACAATATGAATGTTACAGGCCCTTCCAACTCTTTAGTCCTAGTTCAGAATAATGTGGCTTAGGAAGCTGAAGGGATAATGCCATGGAATATTTCTTTTTGGTAGTCCATTGTCTCAATTAATGGCTCCAATAAAGTGTTTAATGATCAATGGTAGCACGTTGTTGCTTATGGATATAACTAGGCTCTTATGGCCCAAAGCATGGAGATACCTATGATGATGAAACAAGAACAACCTCCATAAGAGTAAGGTTCAGATCAAGGATTAAACCAAATAGAGGCCTCAATGGTCATTAGTGAGTAAGAGGATTGTTATGCATCTAATCAGCAGGCCACTCCCAATTTAGCTCACATCCCTATCTTAGCAGATACAAGGTTCAAGAGAAGGAATATGGGTGACAATCAGGAAGTTTTCAAAGATCCTATTATCACCACTCCTTCATTGACAAAGTGAACATCAGTAACTCCTAAAGTTTAGGTAAATTTTGGTGGTACACCAATCAACATTGTGGAGAAAATGAAGAAATTCAACATGAATGTGCCGATGTGGGACATGCTTTCCCTATCTGGCCAAGTAGACATTTTGCAAGAAGGATTATCTGAGATGGGTGTTACTACAGCTATAAGTAAGTAGCTAAGAAAGGAAGCTAAATTCCTCACTAATGCAGTCAAGAGTCATGTGGGAGAAAGGCCAAGTAATGTGACCAAGCGCCCCCTTTCTACGTCTCTTTGATCTTTGGCGATTCCTTAGTGCACAACTACTTGGTGGATAGTGGGGCTAGCACCTCAGTCATGCCAAAGTCTATTGCTAACCAACTAAACCTCAAGTATGAGCCTCACACTAAAGGAGTCCTAAAACTTGATGGTTCTTCCACAAAGCCATAAGGCATAATAAGGAATTTGAGCCTAACCTTGCATGCTTATCCTAGCATGTTTGTGGTACAAGACATGTTGATTCTAGATATCACTCCTCGCTTTTCTTTGTGTCTTTCCAGAGAGTTCATAGCCAAGATTGAGGGCTACCTTATAGTCGATTGGTCTTACATGGTGTTCAGAACAAGGTATGGGACTAAGGTCTTAATCAAGGTAGAACCCATGGCGCAATTCCATATTAAACCCTATCAACCAGATAATATAAGCCTTAATTGTACCATCCTTGATGAGGATGAGTTTATAATTGGCCAATAGCTAACAACTCATCTTGAAGAAGTTCCATACTTTTTCTTAGATGTGTTATGGGGAGATAATCAATTTTTCAACCCTTTGAAAGGTGTTGAGGAAAGAGACATGGGTGTCTACCTATTATATGAAGAGAATCAACCCCATGGCTTCACTCATTAGACCTAAAGAAGACCCCAATGGTTTATGGAAGTTGTTCTTTGATAAATCAAGGAGAAAGAATGGCATAGGTGTTGGGGCAATGTTGGTTTCACCCTCAGGTAACAAGCTTTTCTCTTCTTACAGGTTTCATTTCAATTGCTCTTCAAATACAACAGAATATGAAGGCTTGATTCATGGCCTTCAATGGGCCACCAAGAGAGGAGTAAAACTACTACAAGCTTATGGAGATAGAGATCTTATAGTTAACCAAGTTAGAGGCTTGAATGTCACAAATAATGCTTTTATAAGGTCCTATAAAAAAGAGTGTGGGCCCTGATTGAAGATTTCGAAGCCTTTAACATTAAAGATGTCCCAAGAGATCAAAACTAGCATGCTGACAGGTTGGCAGTTGTAAGAGCTCAATTTGACATTCCAAGTGAGCTAAAAGAAACCAAGGTTCAAGCACATGTCAAGGTGGTGGTGAGACCGTTAGTGCCAGATAATGAAGCCCATTGGTAGTTTTTGAGAGTGACAAGTAAATTGTTTGTTTTTTTAGCAGGAAGTTGAATTCTCCTCCTCCAACCAAGCTAAATTACAGCATCAGTATGAGGATCAGATTGTTTAGTTGAAGTCAAACAAACTTCCTGAGGGGCTGATTACACTAGAGGGCCTTTTTCATGAAGGAGACCATATGAGGAAAGAGAAGGTAGTAATGTATACTAATGAGGAAAACTATGAGAGAGTCCTCATCTTAAAGGACAAACTTATCAAGTTGGGAAAGGTAAGCAACAAGGTTAAGAGGCATGTTTTCATAACACTTTGATAAGAGTATATAGATATTTTTGCTTGGGAGTATAGTGACCTAAAAGGTTTTGATCCTAAACTAGCCCAACACACCACAAAGTTGGAGGGCAATGCCAAACATGTAAGGCAAAAGCAAAGGCCAGTTAACCCCAAGATTGAGGAGCTGATGAGGAAGGAACTAACCAAGTTGATCGAGTCCAGGATCATCTTTCCCATCAAGCACTCATCATGGGTAGCCAACTTGGTGCTTGTAAGAAAAAAGAGTGGGGAGATTAGGCTTTGCATGGATTCCAGAGATTTGAACAAAGTATCCTTGAAAGATCACTATCCCCTGCCATCCATGGAGCAACTCCTTCAAGAAGTCATTGATTCAGAATGTTTTTCCTTGTTGGATGGTTTTTTTGGGTACAACCAAGTTTGGGTGAAGAATGAGGATTGGTACAAGACTGCCTTCACCACCAAATGGGGCATGTATGCATACCAAAAGATGCCTTTTAGTCTGTCAAATGCTGGCACTACCTTCCAAAGAGCTATAAGCATGGCTTTCAAAGGGTTGCTAAACCAAATGGTGTTGGTATACTTAGATGACATCATGGTTTTCTCCAAGAATACCAGGGAACACATGGACCGCCTGAGGCTGATTTTTGAAAGGTGTAGAGAGTATGGGATTTCATTGAATCCCAAGAAGTGTGTGTTTGCCATGCATGAAGGCAAGCTACTAGGCTAAAGGAAGGGCCATGTTAAGGGCTCTATAAAGGAGATAATACTTCCATTATAGGTTGGGCCCACACATGTGGCCATTAGATTCTTAGTGATACCTAGTGCCAACATATTTGACATGTTATCGGGTAGGCCTCAGATACATCATCTTCGATCCATTTCATCTACCATACATAGATGTCTCCAATATATATATGTTAATCAAGTGGTTACAATTAAGGACCTTCTGTATGATTATATTTTACCTATTCCATAGTTAGTTACATAGTAGACACCAATTACCATTTAATACACATAGTCTATTAACACACATCTGATATCAATTCAACCACTAGTGCAAGTGGGGTCTACTCCTATGGCATTGCCACATACACATACTCTCCCATAGAGACCTATATTAGAGAGACCCCTACATCAAAAACATGTTATGGATTCTAGAGAACCTCACTTTACCCCATTATCATCCAAATCAATGTCATAGCATAGAGCATCCACTCTAGTTACAACTTCTACTACCAAATGGGTTCTCAAGAGTCCCATAGTTCACAGGCCAGTTCAGTCAATTTCACAGATCCAAAACCCCACTCCAAAGTTATTTTTAATCACAAATCATTTAGTACATCCTATTCCCATTCTTAGATACCTCATCGCATAACACGCATGAACACTCTTCCTCTCTTTAACACATGACACATTGATTGTAAGTCTCTTGTGAGACTCATCGATTAGTAGTATCTCTTCTCTTGTACATAGTTTCTCTTACCTTGCTCCTTGTATATAGTTTCATGTTCATGATTTTTTGTACACAGCTTACATTCAAAAAACACATAAACAATATAATATGTTCAAAATATAAAAACATTCAAATATTTCTTAGAAAATACAATTTTTAGATTATATGCATTTTCATGTTTACATTCCTTTTATTTGTCAGGTACTACATATGCTATCTAATCTAGCTTAGTCAATTTTATGACACATATATCCTTCGCTTGTCCTTTTTTGAGTGATCACATATTACTATACTCAGGTCCATCACACAAATCTATATTTACTACTATCTACCCATTAGGGGCACATACATAGTTTCAACATTGATATATTCACCCATTGAAGGCATCATACTACACATATTTTGATTTACCAAGTTATACCATTTTATACTCCATATCACAGATTTAACATTGTTTATATATTGATATTGATTATCCTATACTCAATTTTTTTTCCAACTACCACTACTGTAGACTCAACTTATGTGCATTTTTTCTCTTGTATGGATTTGTACCACATGTTCATTCATACTTTGATTTCTTACTTTCCTAGTTTACATTTGATTGTGTCTATTTGCTTCTACATCTATTTGAGGGAATTTGAATATGCCATTATAATATAGATCTAAGCCAATTAATTTCCTTGCATGTATGCTTTGGACATGTGTCCTTGTGTGTGATTGTGTATGCAAACATTTGAACATGTCCTTCCATGTGGCATGTGGCTCTAAGCCAACCTAGTTTTATATTTGCATATGTGGACATTTGAACATGTCCTTATATGTATTACTTTCTTAGATTTAGTGACATGTGCCCATATCCCTTATATTGTGCCCCCTTGGCCTAATTTACGTGCCTCATGTGTGTTGTATATATGCTTTCATGTATGTGTCATGGCCATGACACTTGTCTCTTAATTGTTACAATTACACTCAATTTTAGATGCCATGAGGGACCTCATGCATCTTCCCTACCTCCTTGGGTGCCTTGATGGACATCATGACCCATCCCCTTAGGTATTTACTCAGATTATATATATATTTGATATTCATACACATGCTTACATTGTTATATCTATCTTGACAACCTTGTGAATGTTTTAGATTACGGTAAAAGCAGGTTTTGAAGGGACCCTGAAACCCTTTAACAGAATCAAAAAAGATAAATCATTAACAACCACCAGGAAAAGCAGTCGTGAAACCTACTGAAGAGCAGCATCAAAATCAAGTTTTATAGGGACAACATCAATATCCAGATTATGAATACTATTCAGCCCCCTAATATTCCAAGTAATGATTTTCTATCTATTTTTTAGAGGTAAAATCCATAATAGTTGCCTGCCTACCATCAGTATTATTCTGCATACTTTCTAGCTCTCTGGTTTTCTTAGTGGATCTTCTTCCAGGTTTCTCTGGGGAACCAACATCCAGTTTCACCTTAGAATGTTGTTCATCTCTTTTTCTAGATTTATTCAGAGTTGAAGCAAGAGGTTTCATCTTAGTTAGCTTATCTTTTTTGCTACTTCTAGTTTCTACCCCCTTAGTATTGATCTTTTTTTCAGCCCTTTTTCTTTGGATTAGTTTATGCTTTGAGTTTTCTCCATTATCTTTCACAACTTCTAGGGGAGGAGGCTCATCCAAAGGAAAGTCATTATCAACCTGAGATAACATCTGGATCTCCCTGGACTAAGAAAAAAGATCTCTCTCCTCTGATTTATTTTCGGCTTCAGCCAAGAATTCACCTTCCTCTAGCACAATTTTGTCGTCTACATCTCTCCATCGATCTTTTATCCTTTGATAGAAAATGATTTGTTTTGATAGATCTGTCAGATCATCTGTTCTTTGTTCAGGTATTATGGTATCTGATTGCAAACCATGTCCTTCTTTCTCAGAATTTACTTTCTCAAAAGAAAGCTCTTTATCCGCCTTAGCATGTGGAGCTTTAGGACAACCCTGTGAATGTTATATCTAACATACATTGTACATTACCAACTTATGCTCAAATTATATTACATTTTGATGTCATGTATACAGATTATATTGGTTTATTATGCAAATATGATATATGTTCAAGGTCACATATAGGTTGCATAACTCTTCTTTTGGGGACAGTTATTGCACAAGTTCAACAACTCTCCTCAAAAGAGGGGGCATTCATAGAGGATTTTCAAAGAGATCAGGCCATCTAGGTGACCTCAAAATATAATTTTCAACACACAAACACATAATACATAGTACATAATTAGGAAAACACATAAAAAAATTGTTAGACATATATCAGTTATAGTTTTGCACAAAAATAGTACATAAGGACACAAACATGACCTAGTGGACACTAACATGGTGTGATAATAAGGGATCGTGTTACTATCTAGTAGCTCCAAAAATAGGAAAATATAGATTGGGGAGAAAGGTACAATATTTACAATTTAGGTTTGCACAATATCAATCATAGATTATCAATTATGCTCATTTTATTATCAATTTTGCATAGAATCATACCAGTTTGCTCAGATTGGGGGCATCATGTGCGACATGATCATTTCCATTTCAATTTCATATATGCTCATGTATATATTATTATAACTTGGTCTAGAGTCCATATACATAATTATCATAATTGGGGGCATGTGTACAACACATTATTTTTGTATGCTCGATTTTACACCAATTGATCAAATGGAATGACAAACTCCATGTTGCATACTTTAGACACCATATGCACTAGTTTTACACCAAATTGATGCATCAATCGATCTACAGTGGTTGGTATTACCGAGTAGTCCTTGAGATACATACCCGAGTGCTCAAGAGGCCCCTGAGCCATTTTTCATTTTAAAGTTTTTGAGTGGTCCCATATCCATCCTACACAGTTTTAGTTACATCGCATAACTTCAGTTACATTACATGGTTTCAATTACAAATGCATATACTACACATGGCTAGGTAATGATGGAGGCATATCCTACTTGAGTTCTTGATCCACCTAAAAAGGAGGGTTGGATAAGCCATCAGTCCAATCCAAGTTATTCACAGTTCATGAACCACCAAGTAGGGGTGGTTAATGATGGAGTTTAAACTGGATTGAGTCATTGAGCCACCCACCTATGGGGATTGAGAAAGCCATCAACTCAGTCCAAACTATTCGTTATTGATAACTAGCTACACACACACAAGATGTCACCAAGTTTTTGCATTGGTTCATGTACTCAACGAGGTGTATTCATTCCTTTCCTCTCTCTCTTATCTCTTTACTTAGTTTTGTCTTTACTTTTAATATTTCTTTAGGGACTAATTCATTCATGTTTCATTTAGAGGACACACAATGGAGCATGATTCACATACTCAGACCTTGATTCAAGGGATTCACCTCTTAGGTGAGTCTAGTTACACTTATTTTCCTTTATCTTAGTCATTTCACTTTGTTGCATTTATAGAATAAAGGGGGCAAATGTAATCATATAAAATGTCACTTGAGTGCAATGAGTGTTACTTGAGACCACCCTATCCCTAGCTCAACCCTAGACCTATCTTAGGGCCTATTTCATTCCTTATTTGTGTGGGTCTAACCCATCCCCAGATGTACCAAGAGCAGTCCCAAACCATCTCATAGGCATTTGGGCCCCTAGTGCACTAGATTATACCACCTGGACACTAGTGTGGCGCTTTAGACACTAGCGCACCACTCTAGTGACCATGATACTATCCCTTAGCTCTTTTCTCCTCTAATGGACATATTTACACTTCTCAAGACACTTTAGGGTCAGTCTAGACCTATTCCACATCTTGACAAGTACCAAATCAATATATACATCAGTTTTATCCCTTATTCACTAGATGGAAATCACATGCAAATAGTCATGAACAAACTCACAAATAGTTGTGAAATTAAGGTCATTAATCCCTATTATGCCTTACTTATACATATAACCATCTACAACATTCTTTAGCTCATATTACTCAAACTTCCAGTGTCAAGAACACTGAAAACACTCAAGTCGATGTTCATACTAGCATTCACTTGCACTTGCACCAAGCACTTAAGTAGGAGAACTACATCAGGCTTGATACCCTCTTGTGGTATTGGTATACATGCAACTACGGTGTTGAGGTCACATCCAACCTATCTAGCTAACATTAAAATTTTGTTACTTATGCTCCTCAAACACCCTCACAACATGGAAATATAGGGTTTCACTTCTAAATTAGTTCAAAACATGTTATAGTTAGTGAATCAAGGTTCATCCTCGTAGGCGCAAGCATATCAGACATAGGTGAAAGACCTCCTAGAAGCTTGCAGTCCTTACCTACAAGGGACACTATTGTGCCCCTGAGCACACTAGCATAGTGTGTTACTATCTAGAGGATTGCACTACTATCTAGGAGGAATTTTGAGGCCAGAGTCTAGTTTATGACATCTTAAATGTCTATACCAATTTTTAGCCTCCAAATCATTTGTCTCAATTAATTTCCAGCTAAGTACATACGTATGTAGTTCATTACTATTTTTAAAATAATCAGATTAGGTCATTTATTGTACAAATCAGTGGTTATATTTATTACATGGTTTAATGTTCTAGCCCTTTAATATCTATGGTTTTAAACTCTATAACACTCTTAAAAGTTAAATCATGTTTCAACCACTATCCTTGATTGATGTGACATTGCCTATTGTATTGAAGGAAGTATCTCATTGTGCATTAAAAAAACTTACAATGACACTATATTTATTGAACAAACTTAGAAAATCCAAAAACAGGTGCATGAAATCCTACAAAAAATAAAGGGAAGTACATAATGACCATCATTGAGTCCCTCACCTATTGTAGGTTGGTGATAAGGTATGGGTACATTTATAAAAATAATGCTTAAAAGGCCCAAATAGGAAACTCAAACCTTTTTGATATGGGCCCTACACAATCATCAAGCAATTGCAAACTAATTCCTTTAAGTTAAACTTACCACCCTATCTCTGGTTGCATCTAGTGTTCAATGTGCAACTACTCTGAACATACATCCCATCTCTCCTAGATACTTAGAATGTTTTGCATAGTTTTAGGTCAAACAAATGAGTCTTAATTGTTTAATGTCATTCATTATTGATCAAGTCATAGATACAATGGTAAAAGATATTATAAATCAATAAATTCCCCCATATCAAGTGATCAAGTCCAAAAAGTGGCTAGCCAGAGGTTAGATTTACTAAAAAAATCACATTTGGTTAAAGTCCTAGATTCAATAGGACCCATTAGTTCTCAATGGGGGGCGAATGATCCCAACAATGACTTGGGATCACTACATACGACTAATGGTTTATTTTCATTTAAAATAATAATAAAAAATTTCATCACAATATAAACAACAATTTCAAAGCACTTTTGGAGCTCAAAAAGATTCACCATACAAATTTAGCTATGTGAACTACTATACCATGATCTAATCTTTCCAAAAATATACCATGATCCAAAATCATAACATACCCAGAAAAGTTAACCTTGGCAAGGTGGCCTACTTCAGATGGCTATTATTAATAATTCTTATTTTAGTAAATTTCTTTTTCTTAAGTGTTTTCCTATTAACATTCCTCTTATGTTGAAAACATATTATTAGGGTTGTTTAGCTTTAAATAAAAGTCTTGTTTGTATAACTTTGCATGTTGAGTGGATACTATTAACTTTAATGTAGTTTATTATTATTAGTTTTCTTCTGTTGTAAGATAAAGGTTCATCCTATTGTAATTCATGGTGGATAGCAGATATCTCTTCCACGTAAGTTTTTTTAATAAACTCTCTTATTATCTTGTAATAAAACTTTGTTTTGTATTTTAGCAAGTCTAAATAAATTTAGTGGAATAAAGTTTGTTTTATTATAACACATTAATTTCTAATAGTTGGTATGTTGTCCCTTGGATTGAATGGGAATAACTTGTCTTTTGTATCATGTGTTTTCACAAAAAATATTGAGTTGAATATGTAAATCAAGTCCTTTAAAGACCTTAGTGAGAAGAAGAATGAACCACTATAATTTTACATTATTACTAAGATCATAACCTTGGAAATCAAAATCTCACGTCATGAGGAAGAAGGTGGGGAATACCATAATGTAATCTACTATAAGGAAACATCTCAAATTTAAACTTTCTCACTTCACATGACACCCATTCTCCTTGCTTCCTTACCTTAATAATTTTATCTTTGTGCTCCTTTAAGTCCTCATATTGAACTTAGTTAAAGGCATTTAGGGTTTTATGTCATATAAAGACTTAAATGTCTACAAACTTTTAAGCTTTTTTGCCTGTTTATCACACCATAAATATTTAATAGATCTAGGCATGATTATTCTAGTTTTATTGTGCATTTATTATGCTGAGTTGGGTTGACACTTCACCTTTTAGGTGGTTTTGTGAACCCTTTACTAAATGGTCATCACCACCATTTTTGCATCTTTGGATGTTAGGAATGTTGGTGGGAGTTTGAGTATCAATGGCATCAAAACAAGCACAAAAGTTTATACCAAAGGTATATCATGAGGTACTGGTTATAACCTAGACACTCTTTTACCTGATGTTGTGCTTAATTTACCAGAGTTTGATAAAGCTTATATCTAGTTTAAAAACTACACTCTGGTTCCTTACTTTGTGGGTAGAGTACCCCCAAGAGCCTGTTAAAGCGATGGGTTCACAACCATTGGCAAGGCCATGGTGTGAAACTAGAAGTAGTCCAAAGCCTTATGCAAGAAGTCAAGGTTTCTAACTTCTTTTTTCACTCTACTGCTCACACTATCTGGCTCGGTGCCTTATGTTAGGCCACTTGTCATGAACCTAGTTGTGGAGGTGTCATCACTCTTTTGACACACAAGCTTTCTCAAAATGTTGTTTACTGGGGTTTTGATCCCACTCATATGGTCATTTGGACCCTTTTTGATTTTGGTAATCACATTATTGGATTTGTTAACATGTATGCATCCAATGATGCTACAAAATGCATGTTTTTATAGAGAGGACTAACAGATTTTCTACCTAATGCACATTGGATCACATGTGGATATTTTAACATGGTTGAATCACTTGAAGATAGAGAGGGTCATCTTCATATGCATTGGTGTGTTGAGGAGTGGGAGGCATGGTTCTCCATGTGTAACAAACTTGGGGTGTTTGATCCTAACCACCACTGAAGGAGGGATTCAAATTCTCCTTGGTTGACCTTGTCTAACTTTTGACAAGGAGAATATAGAGTGCTTAACCATTTTAATTATGGTTTAATGATAGAATAAGACATTTTTTCCCTTGTTATTGTGCATGGTCAGTCAGTTTATGTGCTCTTTGACACTCTATTATCAGGTCACCACCCTATTTGCCTTTGTATTGAGTGGACTACTCCTTAGGTCAGACCCTCTAAAACGTAGTTTTATCTCAACACAACTCATCTTAAACATGAAAGAACTATTGGGCATATCATTCAAATTTGGAATTCAGTTCCTAGACCCATTGGGGATACTAATTGGATTGAATGGTGGTCTAATGCCATTTATCATACCATTACTTTCCTTTGAATATATGTAAAATAAACTACTATCTTTTGACAATGCCTTCATCATGACACAAACTATGAATTCCTTGGGGTTCCACAAGAGCTCGAGGCCTCACCATTTAATACTCATCTTTAGACTCAAACAACCCTTTGGAGACATAAACTCCAAATTGGAGAGGCATACAAAGCTAGAGGAGCACAACTTTGAGCTCATATGCATTGGTTGGAAGTTGGAAACAAAGTAACCAAGGAGTTTTTATCTTCCCTTTGATCAAGATGAGTTGCTAATAGAATCAAAACCATTAAGGATACTTCAGCCATAATCACCAAATTACATGATATTTTGCAAGCCTTTGTGCAACATTATCATGGTGTGTTTTCAGCTTATCCCGTCACTCCTGAATGAGAAGCTACTCTCTTTCAATGTCTTGGTGTTGTCCCTTGTAAGCTCTTTGAAGCATAGAGGGTTGCTTGCGATAGATCCCTTAAATTGAATGATATTAAGGAAGCTATTATGTGAATGGCCTCTGACAAAGCCTCACGTGTTGAAGATTTTGCATATGAGTTATATCAAACCCTATGGGATACTATGGGACTTGATCTTCATAGAGTTTATTTTGACCAATTCCTTGGGACCTCTCATCAATCAAGGTAATATAAAGTTCATTCCAAAGGTTGGTGGTCCTGAAGTCATTACTAACTAGTGGCCTATCACCCTTCTCAATGTTTCTTATAAAATAATTGTTAAATTTATAGCCCTTAGGATCAAGCATCTTCTTCCTTTAATTGTTAGAAGTGATCAAATAAGGTGTAATCAATGCAGATACGTTATGGATAATTTCATTATTATCTAGGAAGGTATGGAATGGGCTAAGGTTTCCAATCTTAAGGCCTTATTTGTCAAGATTGATTTTGAGAAAGCTTACGATCACATAGAGTGTCCTTTTATTATAACAATGTTTTAGGCACTTGGTTTTGGCCCCAGGTTTGTGTAGGTTGTCAACATGCTTTTTCAAGATGCCAGTGCTTGCATTAAAATTAATGGTGTCCAATCTCTTCATTTTGAACTTCATAGTTCTATTAGACAAGGTCATCTTTTAACTCATTCTCTTTATGTCTTGGTTACCGAGGGATTTAGTTATATTTTGGCTAATTATGCTTCAAGGGGTTTGATAAAGGGTATTTCTCTCCCTAGTTTAGACCATCAACTAATTAATGGGCACCTCACATATGACTCCTTTCTTCCCCTCCAGGAAGAAGAATATTCTCTTAAAAATGCTATATAATGACTTGATATATTTTGTCTTGCTTTTGGGTCTTCCATCCAATTGAAGAAAACTCAATGCTATCACCAAAGTTTTTCTCCCAAACCTCCCTAGATGGAGGGATTTCAATGGAAATGGATTCTCCCTGGAGTTCAATTCAAATTCTTAGGCATTCCCTTTGCTTTTAGAGTTTCGTTGGCTGATTTTTGGTCTTTTGTGGTTCAAAGGGTTGAGAAAAAATATCCTTTTCAATCACCAAACCCTTGTCATTAGCAGGAAAATTTCAGATATGCTCTAATGTGTTGTTTTCTACTCATGCCTACTACTCCTCTTGCTAGGCCCCTTCCAATGCTACATATGCCAAACTAAAAAAACTTTTATGAGATTTCCTATGGACCAATTTTGAAGGTAACAAAATATTCTACATAGTTTATTGGAACATTTACTACCAACGTAAAGAGGTAGGAGGACTGAAACTCATTAACATTAAACTCCAAGGTTTGGATCTCAGTGTCAAATGGATTATCAGAGGTTTGGAAGGTGATGAAGCCTAAATTTTTTTGTCGAGACATTGCATTCATCAAGGTTGTCCTCTTAGTAGAAAGGATTGGCAAGGTATTGGTCTGTAAAGCCTTCTCATTACCCCTATTTCTGTTAAGATTAGAGGTACTTTATTATGCATAGCATCTGAAAGGCTTGGGAACAACTCAAACCTCACCTCATTTGAGTTGGGGAGGGTTTTTGAAACGATCTGTCTCTAAATTCTCACCCCTATGGTGGTCCCTAATGCTCAATTTTCACAATGTTCCCTTTGCCATGGTCACTTGGATCAAGAGTTTGATATTATTTAAAAAGGGTATTAAAACCATCAAGGACTTATTTTGCAAAGCTAGCCATGACTGAATCCCTTGGAATCTCATGAAGATTACTTTAAATCTTAATAATGCAGATGTAGTATCTATTTATGAGATATAGAGTTCCATACCTGAGAAGTACTTATAAAAGACTGGTGTTACCTCCCTTACACCCTATAAAAGGACTAACATTGTCTTATAGCTACACCCTTTTGTTGTTACTCTCCTCGACTGGGGTATAATCTATTGGCTCCTCAACACATTGACATTAGAACTCTCAATCGTCATTAGAATCTTAGATCCCTTCATGTTGTATGGTCTAGAAGGTTTGCTACTATTTGGGCTGCATTCATAGAGCCTAAAAAAGCCCATTTCCTTTGGTGTATTCTCTACAGGGTTTCCCTATAGGTGACCATCTCAAGAACTTGATGGTTTCAAATCCCATTTGCCTTGCGTGTCACCAGCCATAAACCCTTAGATATATTTTTTGGTTTTGCCCTCATGCTCAATCTACTTGGAGATGAATTCACACCCTCTTTGAGCCCTTTAGACCTAAATTCTTCACTTGGAAAATGGCTCTCTATGGGGACTCTACCTTAATTCATGCAAGATACAACATATTTTGGCAAATTTTCTGTGCTGACTTTCTTTTTCAAAATTGGAAAACTATAAAGAATGCTTGTTTTAATCATGAAGAATTGGAAAGAAGATTTTATGTAATCAACAAAGTTGTTGTTTCTAATGTCGCACTCTAGATCCATTTCCAAATAGATAAAGTTTGTCTTAAGCTTCATCCTCTGTAGGTCCTCTTAGATTATTGGGGGACTACTCCTTGTCTTGTCAGTCGTGAGCCTTCAGATCCTCCATGCCATCATTCTCCTCCTTGTGGACATGGTCATGGGTTTTACCATTGGTAATCTCAAAGTCGAAGAAGCCCCTCTCCTTGCCTTCACTAGTCATCCTAACACCATGGCGGGTCTGATAGGTCCAACAAAGATAGTGGTGGGGGATTGGAGCCTCCCTCCCCTGGATAAGTTTCCATGTTTGGCCCTAGCTATTTCACCCTCTAGGCATGAAGAAACTGAGAACAAAGAGTATAATGATGGTTGGGATCCCTTATTTGTCGATGAAGATCCCCTACTCAAGGGGGCTAGGGAGGAAACTTGTAGGATCCTCTACCTCCTCCTCCTCCACCAGTTGTCATGTTCGATACTTTTGCTTAGCTTTATCCTTATTGTTTGTGCTTTTATCATCTTTTTTTGGTTGATGTGCACTTGAGTTAGTATAACTTGTGATTTGTGTGGCCTTGAGTTTGCCTTTTTATTAATTTGATCTCTTTTCGAGGCTTGTTTAGCTTGACGTGACTAAACTTTTGAGGTGTGACTTTTCTACCCAATCTTTTTGTATGACTAGCGATACACTATATTTTTTTATATTAATATAACTGCAC
Organism: Torreya grandis; assembly: GCA_037957365.1. Classification (NCBI taxonomy): domain Eukaryota; kingdom Viridiplantae; phylum Streptophyta; class Pinopsida; order Cupressales; family Taxaceae; genus Torreya; species Torreya grandis. Next base: position 2,681,646 of record JARHVA010001301.1, on the reverse strand, counting down.
TTTACAAGTAAAAAAAAAATTAGTTGAAAACAAAAGAATTCTCTTAAACCTTATCATGAAGATTTTTAAAACTCAAAATAAAAGAATCATCATGAATATACTACGCCCTCATACAAATTCTTTTCTTTCGTTTTAAATAGAAATAAAACAACTGATATGACTGGGCTAATATGTTATTTGAAAAAAATAAAAAGCATGAAGACTGATAGATGGTCAAGGGGCGCAAAAGAAGAAGAGTTACATAGGAGGAAGAACACTTGGATGAAGCAGAACCACAAGTGGATGAATAGGTGGGATATCAACCTAAACAAATGTCCAAATTTTAACAAAGATAAAGAATTACGTGAACAAAAAGTTCAAAATGGTAATGTGGAGGAAAAGGATAAGCAAGGAAAGGCAACGCTATATTTCACTGTTCAACCCGACTTATGAGCATAATGAAAAAACATATATAGGGGCCAAGATCAGTTGGAGAGAAAAGATCCTCATTGCTCAACTAAGAACTGGTTTTCATAGGCTTTAGTGCAAGACAGGGAAATGGATGAATCCTAAGGAGCAGTGGGATGAGACAATTTGTGTTCTTAGCACTACAGGGGCAGTCAAAATAGAGGAACACTTCATCTTTGAATGTTCTCAGTACATGAACATACGAACCAAATATATGAAAAATTTAAAAGTTTGTCACATGATAAATATATTTGAAAAAATAAATAAAAAATATTAAGAAAGATATTAATCAAATTCAACAAAAGACAAAACAATGTTATAAAAAATCTCATGTTTCAAGAATCATTGATTATATTTTGAAATTGGTGGTCCCATAAACCAATCAATCTAATTGGTGAATGTAATTAAAAAGCATTTCATTTCAAAGAATTTGTAAAAAAATTCCTTCCCCATTCTGGGTTGTTCTTTAGGCCTCAATGGTATTTTTAAAATTCAATGATATATAAGCAGTGCGGCGAGGCGAATGTGACCATGTCATTAAATGCCTCCCCCATTTACGGGCGCTTATCCTGAATATTTCGCAGAGCGCTAGAAGTATCGAGCTTCTTAAATACGAAAGCGGAGGAAACATATAAACTTCGATTTTGCTTTGAATGATTTTGTATGTGACTATCCTTGACAATGGCGCTCCTGCACTCTGTAGTAGTGGGATTGAACACAATAGGCAAACGGTCGCCCCATGTGACCCCTCTTAATCCTCCTCGCCCTTTCACCATCTCCACAGTTGAGCGGAAAGTCCCTAATTCGTTTTCTACAAGAAGAAGAAGAATGGCGACTGCACGATCACTAAAGCGGGCACCTGGTAAAGGTAAGCATTTCAATTGTTTCACTTGTGCCACGTTGCCATCCCTTTTAAATTTTAAAATAAAACAAAAAGAGTTACTTGGATTGTTTTTGGCTTTAAATTTAAAGATAAAATTAGAAACGGTGCACCGGTTCTTCACTCTAAATCCCTAGAAAAAAGAGAGCATGTATGGCTTGGAAAATGTAATTTTGAAGGTACTGGTGGTCTTTTCTTGAGGCAGCACTGGATGTTGATGTTGTTTATGGTACATTGTGAGTCAAATCCCTATTTTACGGATGAGTTTGAAGCCCTCGAAACTCTTATAGGCTTACTATTTCGTTTTATTCTGGAAATGAATTAATAGGAAACAAACATAATAATTTCACGAACTATACGTTAAGTAAATTCTAGAGCGTGTGTCGAGGGATAGCTTTTGTAATTGCACGTGCTATATAGAAGCTGATTATGACCAAGTGCCTTGAGGTGCTATTTTTTTATCAGACCTGGTTTTTCAACTCTTTAAATTGTTTTCCTTTGTTTGATTCATTTGGGAAATCTTGGCCGAGGCAATTAATCTCCTTAACAATGGCTAACAACCGACAAGGCACAAGGGTTGACATTAACAGAGACCCTGTAGGAAGGAAATACTTTTGGATCTTCAAGCCAATCAGATTTTTTTTGAAGCATGGGGCTTCCAATAACAATTACTTCTTGTGAATTCAGATTTATAGGGCACTATTGGTGATGATTCTAGCGTATTTGGAGTAGTTTTGAGCAAGAGAGTGTCCTGTTTAGAGATATTTCGAACACAATAGCCATGTAGAGCATTTGTGGGTAAGGTGGATGCAATGAAAAGAGGGTGACCAAAGTCCATATCAGGCTCCTATGGGTGCCCAAAAGAAAATACCCAAAAGAGGAGAATAAAATATACAACTTTTACGGTAGCATAAAGTAACAAGAAACAAATTCTTTGGGATATCTATCCAAATAATATGGATGACTTGATGGTTTTTGTGATATAACATTGTAACAAATAGTTGTAAAAGGTTGGCAAGCTTAGCATGTTTTTTTGTTTAGGTAGGTGGAAGGTGTATGCGTGGGTTGATTACCAATATAATAACCCTCTCTCTCTATAGACTAGGATACAAACAAGAGATCAAACTAGAGCCTGCATATACTTGAAGGTATAGCGACATAACCTAGGGGTAATCGTAGATAATAGATGGTAATCCATACTCAATATCAAGGGTATAGGGTGTTCAAAATCCTATGTTTAAGATATGAGATATGGAGTCTAACTAGGTCTCAAGATAAATCAATGATATGGTAATGGTAATAAAAGTGGTTTCAAGGATATAGTGAGGAAACTGTATGCAAGGAATTGACAAACAAGGGCAACCTAGATCCAAGATAACAAATAACATTAAACTAAGCAAGAGATAAATGCCACAAGGGCTGATTGTAAAGGCAAGCCTAACGGTCCTATACTATACTAGCTTATTTGGTACAAGGAGAACTAGGCAAGGACAACTATTTATATGCTACTATAACAATAAACAAAACGTATCTATCAACTAAGTAAATAAAAGGAAATAGAATAGGGATAAAGATACTTACCTTGGATTGATTTGTTGGCGCATCAATTTCCCCCTTGGCTCTAGTGTCACTTTGCAAGAGATGTTGTAGGTGAAGACCTCAAATGACAAGGATGAAGACCTAAATGTCCCTAGTTGGAGGCTTCAAAGACTAAGGGGCACCTCCTTTGTTCAACTCCTATTGAGCTTCAAAGACCTTGAGCAAGACTTGACCTCCAAGAATAAGACTTTAACCTCTAACTCCTCATTTTACTATTTAAGGGCAAAAATGTACTGTCCCCTTCTCTTTGAGGAAGTGTTGAAGACCCTTAGCCTAATTTCCGTTGTTTCCCAAAGGCTAAGGGAAGATAAAAGAAAAGGGGAAACACGTGTTTCTATTTGTAAAATTCAAAAAGTGCTTCGTTCTAATTTTCACTTGGTCATGGACGTTCCAAGGCCTCAAGTGAAAGTTATAAGGGAATTGGCCTTTTAAATATTTAAAGTTTCCCTCCGAAAGGAACGCACCCCTTGTAGGGAAGAATATAAAACAAGAGATGATGATTCATTGTGAATATACTACTTTTTGGATAATTGGAATTTTATGAGTTTAAGCATGCAAAATCTTGACTTATTGCTTTGAAAACGAAAACCTTAAAAGGTGATTGGAATTAAGGATGAAATCCCTTAATAATCAGCTAGGGCAAGTTCATAAGGAAGTTGCATTGAGCGTATTTGTCAACCAAAGGTGTTTTGAACACCGTTTTGTTTGCAGTAGGTGTCACGACTTCATTCCAAGGGCAATGACTCTCCTATGGAGGGTGGCAACTAGGGTTTGAAGGCAAAAACAGGGCAACAATTGGGTTCTAAGGGCTGTTGATAACTTTTGAGGGCGGTGCTGATTTTTGATGGCAGTGATTTGCCCTTTTGGAGTTGGGCGATCCCCCTTTGGGGACTGGTTTGGCAATTTGTAGGGCTATTTGAGCCTAATTTGCAGTTTGGAACATTGAATATTAAGTTGATATAACTATTTGAATTTTCCAGCCATCTTTTGGTTGAAATAAATTAGGAAATTGAGGTATTTATCTAGCAGTAATATTTTGAATTTATTACTGAGTATTTGGGAATTAAATATTGCATGTGTACTTGAAAATTTGCATCTACAGAATTTTTGAAAATTTGGTATTAGGGTTTGAAATAAAAAAAAAGACAAAGAAAGAAGGGAACATTATTGGATAGGGTTTGGAAAATCCCTTGTTTCAGTTTTCAGCCCTAAAGGGGAAATTATAGTGGTATCAGAGCCAAAATCTTGGCTAGCTATGGGGTTTGAGTGATCTTCATGCTTAACAGTGATAGAGGTTAGGTACTATGGAAGGGAAAAAAAAAAAGGGAAAAGCAACAAGAATAAGAGCAAATGGAGGAACAACATAGAGACAAGGAGGACAAGGACAATGATAGGTTCAAAACTCAAAGTCAAGAGCGTTAGACAAATACGATGGCTGATTTCATACAAACTATGAAGCACGTGAATGGAAACCAGTCACAAAATGGTGAAAGAAGTAATTCAGGTACAAACAATAAACCTCCGTCAAGGGTAACAGTTGGATCCTCACAAAGGCCCTTTCAACCTACTTTCCCACGGAGAGAGGAAGCCATTCCACAGAGAGAAGAGAAGTATTTTGTATTGGAGGATATTGCTGCCCAATACACAGAGTATAGGACTCTTCCCATTGACATCAAGGGGGAAATGACCCTTACCGATTTCATGAAAGTAAAGAAGGGTAAAGTTGGTCATGGGGCTGTCCATAGACCAAGAAACACTATAGGAGATCTACAACATGCCTTGGGAAAGCTCACACCTTCCGCTTTTGATGGTTCACCAAAAAATTCAGGTAGGGCATGGATACAAAAGTTTGATACATAACTCACACTTCGACCAATGATGGAGGATGATGCGATCAAATTTGCTACATTGCATTTGGAGGGAACCACCCACAAATGGTGGTATCATGGATTGATAACCCAAGGGCACAACCTCATAAACACTTTTGAGGAATTCAGTACAAGGATGATTGAGAGATTTGAAAGGGTTGATTCAGAGCTTCACTTCCAAGAATTGGCTCAATTGCGGCAAAAGACTTCTGTTGAGGAGTATGTCACTGATTTTCAGAGAATTTCAGTCATGATAGTGGATATTTCAGAGAAAAGGCTTGTCTCATTGTTCATGGAAGGGTTGGATGATCCTCTAAGGGGTTTGGTCAAGGCTTTCAGCCCTCCTACTCTTCAAGAGGCCATTCAAAAGGCTCTTATCTATAGTCATCAGCACCTAGGGGCAGAATTATGCCTCTTGGGCAGCAAAAAAACAACACTTTTGTGACCTTTGGACAGCAGATGACAAACACTTGTGGGCAGCCTAGGACAACAATTTTGGAGCAGCCAAAATCAATTCCCTTTGGACAGCAAAAGGAGCCTTATTGACAAGGGTTTGGGCAGCAACAAGAGCTACCAAAGATGAACAAGGATGGGGGAGAGTCAAGAAATGAATTAAGAAGAAAAAAATTGTGCTTCACTTGCAAAGATCCTTGGACATTGGGTCATCGTTGCTTTGGCAAAGGGCAAGTTCATTACATTGAGGTGGTGTCGGACGGAGAAGACGAAGAAGGGGCAGCCCTAACAAAGAGGAGCAAGAAAAAAAAGAAGAGGGTGACTACGTGGATGGAACTCTTGACACATTGTCTAGTGCTCTTAGAAATCATCCTTTTAGAGTGAGGGGAGTATTGCAAGGTAAGAAAATAAAAGTGCTAATTGATAGTGGGGCAACCCACAACTTCATTGATAAAGCGTTGGTATCTAGATTTGGGTTACAAGTTGAAGATTTCAAGGGCTTCAATGTAATAGTGGCGGGTGGCTCCACCATACCATGCACAAAGAAAATTCAACAATTGAATGTCACTCTAGGAGGGCATAAGATTGATGATGATTTCTATGTGGTTGGTATTGATGAGATTGACATGGTCCTTGGGGTGCAATGGCTGTATTCTTTAGGAGAATTCACCCAAAATTACCAAACTATGGAGCTGAAATTCAAATTAGCAGGTAAAAAAGTAGTGTTGCATGGTATGACCAATGGAGCTCTTATGGTAGTGACAGCGAAAAGGATGGAAAGTGCTTTCCATAGAGGGCAGGGTGCTTGGTCAACACAATACTTTGTGAATTCTACAAATCATAAATTGGAGCAACAACATCATATAGATATCCAACCCACCTTTGATAAGCATGCCAAGGTTTTCAGTAGTATTCCACATGGACTATCACCGGATAAAGGTTTTCAACATATCATTAAAAGGATGATACATGGGAAGGGACAATTATTTTGCAGCATCCTAACTTGCAATTTTGTTTGAGGACAAGCAATTTCAAGGAGGGAGGATTGTAATGTCATCTTCTCTTTGGAAGCATTGAAGACTCTTAGCCTAATTCCCTTTGTTTCCAAAGGCTAAGGGAAGATAAAAGAAAAAGGGAAACGTGTGGTTCTATTTGTAAAATTCAAAAAGTGCTTTGTTGTTATAATTTTCACTTAAGTGGGGGACTTTGGAGGGTCATGGGTGTTCCAAGATAAGATAAATATATTAATGTCCAACTAATGAGCACAAAAATAGGTCAAAGAGACTACATATTATAGAAATGTGTTAGGAAAAAGTGGGAAACCAAAAAGGTCTCCAAAAACAAGAAAAAAAATGCTGAAAGAAATAGTTTAAAACATGGCAAAGAGTAACCACGCTCAGAGCCAAAGAACCAAAGGACCCAACCATGCTTAGGTCCAAAGAAGGCAACAAAAAAAATGAGCAATCCCCGAGAATCTCTAAGCATCGGGAGCATGAGAATGAGCCCTAAGAAAGAAGAACTAGGAGGGAACCCATCAAGAGTTCGATCCAACTCTCCTAGCGTCTAAGGCCGATGAGAAGAAGCTCCGAATAGAAGTATGACCCGAAGAAGGGGAGGTCTAATGCCTGGTCTGTCCTCCAATCCTTTGTCTAGAAGGAAAAGTCCTCTGTGAAGATCTGGTGGATCTAGTTTGTCTCTTGATGTCGGGTCTGAAGTGAATATGCAGATGAAAACTTGGGGAATTTTGAGTAGTGTTTTTGGGCCACACTGATGTGGAATGTGAGGTTGTACTGATGTCAATCTGTTGCTTAGTGCCTCTCTTCGAAGGTAACACCGTAAAAAAGGAAGTAATCCGTTGAGTGGATAGTGGGTCTTTGAATGAAATGATCACGAAGCTTAAGAGCTTCTTGTATATATAAAGCCAAACATCTCTGGTTCTCATATTTGAAAAAGTTAGAAAGAGTCCGTGTCCTCCTAAATAGGTAGTAAAATCTGCCCCTGATCTCATAGTATATGGGACAACGGAAGATGAAGTGCTCCGTGGACTGTCTCCTGGATGCCACATAACTGACAAATCCTGTCTGCTCGATCTATCTGGTGATTTGTCTCAATCCTAAGCTTGTGGGACTCCACTCGAAATTATCCTAATGGGATGCAAAGAGAGTGCATCCAGTGGCCAAATGTATACTGCGGACGAATGATAAACCTGTCACTCAGCTCCAAGAAGTGCTCTGCATAAAATGCCATCTTAGGGCGTAACCCCCTAGGAGGGTTTACTCAAGTAGTATGAATAAACTGTCTGTAAATATCATCCCTAATAATCCGATGCAACTCCTGTCTAGTGGGTAGAAGATGAATCGGTGCATCCAAGGAGTATCTAAATGGAGGAAGTCGGTCCATCCTGATTCCCACAAACTTCAATAGATCAGAAACCCCTGTATACCAACAACGTCCACGGGTCGAGGGAGTTGAGAGAGCAATATTCTCTGAAGAACAATATGGTAGTATGGATATTTGTCACACCCACTCGTAGAATTAGCAAACCTCCATATGCGATGTAAAAAAGAGATCAGATCAAATATACTCTCCAGTTGGAAGGGTCGAGCTCCAAACTCTGCAAGGATAATGTGTTGGGGAACTATCTGCTTACATTTGATCATGCAGCGAAGGAGAAGATGGACCCCCTCAATAGTAGCCCAATCACCCTCAAGTAAAGAGGCCACCCAAACTACAGATCCATAGAGAACTGTGGGTCTGATAAGTGTATCCATGAGTGACATCTTGGATGAGATATCTTGAAAGTGATGCCGAAAACACTGTCCTTCAAGGAGAGCTAAAGAACCATAACCTTTGTTTATTCTAGGTTGGAGTGCCTACTTCAAGTTGAAATGTGGACCAGAAAATTGCACTCCCAGATAAGTGTAGGAAGTGGTAATCTCAACCTCATTTCCTCTGAAAAAGAAATGGAGGTGGGAGGTCTTCAAGCCATTAAACACCATGACCTTGTTTTTGCCCAAATTAACCATTAGCTGCCTGAAATCACAAAAGAGAGCCAAAACATCCAATTGCCATTGTAAGCCCTCAGGAGAAGAGGCTAGGAGAACCACATCGTCCGCAAACAAGAGAATAGAAATCAAAACCTGGTGAAGAAGACACCCATCACTAGCCTGAATATGCTGATGAAGAAAGGTCTCTAACTCATCAATGTATATCCCAAATAAGGTTTGGGACAAAGGGCATCCTTGCTTGACCCCAATGGTACTCCTAATAAAGTCTGAAATCCCATGAACTGTGTGGAGACGACCAAGGACATTCTCGTATAATCTCATAATGGCTGCCAAGAGGGTCTCAGAAATGCCAATATTCCTTAGTTCCTTGAAAAAGTGCCTCTCTCAGAACAGAATCAAATGCTTTTCTAAAGTCTACAAAACAACAATAGACTTTGGATGAGTGATGACGTGCCTCCTCAATAATGGCCTGGAGTGTGAAAATATGATCAATGATCTGATGGGCTAGTCTAAACCTTGCTTGTCCCCTAGCTTTGAGGTGTCTCTGCTCTAGTTCTCTCGAAAGCTGTATGTGTAATATGGTAGCATACAATTTCGAATAGTGAAAGTTATAAGGGAATTAGCCTTTAAAATATTTAAAGTTTCCCTCCAAAAGGAATGCACCCCTTACATTATAAAAAAAGAGATGATGATTCATTGTGAATATACTACTTTTTTGATAATTGGAATTTTATGAGTTTAAGTACACAAAAGTATGACTTATTGCTTTGAAGACGAAAATCTTCAAAGGTGACTGGAATTAAGGACAAAATCCTTTAATAACCAGCTAGGGCAAATTCATAAGGATGTTGTATTGAGTGTATTTGTCAACCAAAGGTGTTTTGAACACCATTTTGTTTGTAGTAGGTGTGGTGACTTCATCTCAAGGGCAACGACTCCCCTATGGAGGGTGCTGACTAGGGTTTGAAGGCAAAAACAGGGCAGCGATTGGGTTCTAAGGGCTGTTGATGACTTTTGAGGGCGGTATTGATTTTTGGTGGCAATGATCTGCCCTTTTGGAGCTGGGCGACCCCCCTTTGGTGTCTGATTTGGCAATTTGTAGGGCTATTTGAGCCTAATTTGTAGTTTGGAACATTTAATATTAAGTTGCTATAACTATTTGAATTTTCAGCCATCTTTTGGTTGAAATAAATCAGGAAATGGAGGTATTTATCTAGAAATCTATTATTGAATATATAGGAATTAAATATTGCATGTGTGCTTGAAAATTTGCATCTACAAAATTTCTAAAAATTTGGTATTAGGGTTTGAAGTAAAAACGAAAAAAAGAAAGAAGGGGACATTACTGGATAGGGTTTGGAAAACCCCTTGTTTTAGTTTTCAGCCCTAAAGGGGACATTACAAAAAATGTGAGTGCAAACATAACAAATTAGTGTTGTATGTGTTGGGAATAAAAATTATGACCTCAATATATATGACTCCAAATCCAAAAATCATCTAAAACTCCAAGCTATCGGTATTGGCAAACTGGTATAGTAGAAAGGTGTCAGTTGACTTAGTACTGTATCGGCCAGGCCGGTACAATAGAGGGATAAATAGGTAGGAAACATATTGTATCGATCAGGGCGATATAGGAGTACAGGGTGGCTAGCATAATTGAATATAAGGAGACAGAGAAAGAAGATGCAAAGAGACTCATAGGAGGTTAGACTGATAGTAGTGAAGGTATGACAGAGCAATATGTAAATGTCTCTCGTAGAGTACCACAAGCCGATCCCATCCCCTTCTCAATGCACTCTTTAGGATGTGCACTCAGTGAGATTGATGCGTTAATGTGTCCTATAAGAGAAATCATCAATAAAGTGATAAATATGATTTTTTTTAGGTGTATACATATGCTCCACCCAAAGTTCATCACGTGTCACAATAGTGTAATGCAAGATGGTGCTTGGGAAAAGATACATAGCAACATGAAAGTATAAAGGAAATATTGAAAGAAACTGTTAATAAATGATTAATTGAAAGTAATATATACATACCTCGACTTACCTTTCTGCTTAAATGATGCATGCAAATAACAGTCGCTATCGTGGTGGGTGCATAAACTACATTTGGAAACCCTAAAGATACAAGGCTAAAAATGAAATAAAAGTAATGCTTGCATACGCATGATAGTCAATACATGGATGTAAATGAAAATTGTTAGAGGAAGACTGTAAAAGCCAGAGAAATTGGTAAGCCAAGAACGATAAGGCTAAATTAGAACTAGAAGATCCAAGGAAGCATATAATTACAAAGTAAAATCGGCAAGCTGGAATGCTAAGGCTAAATTAGGATCGAAAAACCCAAGGAAAAAGATAACTAATGTGTGAAAAGTAAAAAGGGGGACCAAATGGCCCGCAAAAAGGTGAAACATGGGCTTATGAAAGGGAAAATTGGGACTAGATGGACCGCAAAAAGCCAATAGAAAACTCAAGGTCCCAAAAATAACTAAGAGAAATCCTAGAAATATAATGCAATGAGCAAGGGAGCATCGCACAACAACTCAAAAAATGGAAATTTCAAAGAGTAACCTTTGAACACTAAAGCTGTCATAATGCTAACATGTTTGAAAGGAGTGAAGAATAGGAAATACAGAAGATGGGATATATTTAGAAACAAACTTGTTTATCAAGGGGGAATAATGGAGGGAGGAAAAAGGTGTCACCAAAGCAAAAAGACAATCTTTACCGGAAACAAGACACTCTAATCAATTTGGAAAGAATAAGAGGTTTTCCTTGTCAATGGCCCTAGAGAGTATTACCTAGCAAGCGTAAGCTTGGGTTAATTAGTGAAGTATTAAGATCATCACATGAAGACTATCTCGTGAAGACTAGTATACATGAAAACTAAAAGTATCCTACTTTCCCACCATGTGTTCCTTGTTCTTCAGGACCCCTTACAAAGTTGTTGAGCTATTGTGAGGATTGGGTACTTGCGTGAGAAAGTGGGCAGCACTAGAATGTAGTAGATGCGAGATCTCCTATCCCAATTTATTGGGTTACTGCAACCCGATGGACCTTGGCTCTATCATGAGGCCAACTATGGAGTTTGAGCTTCGACTAGGATAGGGGGTGTGCCAAACATAAGATCACATCTTTTGGTGTGGTTTGACTTCTAATATTTTGCCTTTTTCTTAATATATGATTTTTGACTCATTTGGCTTTTTCTATGTTCCTCCATACGGATTCAGAAGGTCATCAATGGGTGCTAAAGATGACTAACATGAGAGTTTACACCTAGACGTTAAAGAAGAAAACTTAGAATCCAAGATGCCTAGACATTCCTAGACTTGCACCTTGGAAAAGAGTGCAATCTTGAAACTGACCTTGGTGAGCCCAAAAGGAGGTGAAATATAGGAAAGGTCATGGTAATGAGCATAGAACGATTGGGTTGCCCCAATCGCAAAAAAGTATAAAGGGAAATGGTACAATGATAGGTAGGTTGGGACTTTATCATAAGAGAGGGTAAGAACTGGATGAAAACATGTAGATAAGCTGCTATAGTTTTATCATAAGAGAATATGTCTAACTCTAAGAGACAAGATACCACTCTCAACCATTGTGTTATCTTTCTAAGAAGACACCTAGGTAAGGCTGGGAGTGAAAGCATGTTAAAAGGAAATATGAGCGTGGGTGTTTATGACTAGGGCTTGGTTGTATTCACCAAGGTCTTACCATGCAACTCACAAATTGAAAAGCCAAGAGGCGCAAATATAAATAGGGTAAAACTATGAAGCATAAAGATATCAAAGCCCAAAAGGGCGCATGAATGGTAACAAAAATTAAAGAACCGCAACGGAAGCAATAGTTGAATAAATCCAAAGGAGGTGACTATCAAAGGTACCAAAGAACCACAAGGGAAGAAATGGCCAAAAGAAAATAAAGAGGTGTAATAAAGAGACACAAAAGAACCAAGATGTAATGTCCCCAATTTGGGACAATCATGCAAAATCAGGGTTTCCCAACAAACCAATGAATTACTATTGATATTTACTTCAATAAATCATTTTTGAATGTGTAAACATGAGCCAAAAATCAAAGTGCTGAATTGGGTACCTTTCCATGCCAATGATGAGAATCTTATGCTGATTTGTCAACCTCTATATTTCTGATTTTACCCCACAAGATACAACAATTGTTCTCCTTACAACAACCTCTCAAACCCTTACAATTACTCACCAATATTATGCCAAAATATACAAATTTATCACAACATCAAATAATGTAACGAACCATTACTCCAAAAACTCAGACTGTTAGTGAATCCGCCCACCAGGATCTTAACACGCCACCACACTTCCGACAATCTCATCCTCAAGATGGGTGTGCGCCCCCATGTGCACGCAGGAGCCTCGGGCGAACATTGCCATGTCGACGTTACCACTCGAGACTCGAGACTCGAATACGGGTGGGCGCTCTGATACCACATGTAACAAACCATTACACCAAAAGCCCGGACTGTTAGTGAATCCGTGCACCAGGAACTGAACAAATAACCATGAAACGAAGGCACACATGGCTTAATGACCTTATCAATGAAGTCGCCAATATTCAGGAAAATTTCATAATTAATTAGCATGTGAATTCCTCCAATAACCCTTATCCAATGACGCCAAAATGATTAGATTAAATCATCAAAATTTAACATAAAATATATGTACCAATTCTAGGGTCTAAGAGCACCCTAAAAGGTCTTCCTAAGCTCCCCAAGTGATTTGCCCCACTTAGAAAAATCATAGTAAAATATTCATAATTTATTATGCCACAAATGGCCTCAAAATCACCTCAAATCAGTGTGACAAATATTAGAAAAATATAATAATAATCTCAGAATTATTATTATGAAATTAGGGTATCTTTTGGCCACTCAAAAGGCCTTGCAATCCTTCCCAACCCAGTCGCCCAACCTGGAGAAGTCACCATAAAAAATAGAAATTAATGTCCAAACCCTAGGAGAGGGTTTCCTTTTAGAGCAACCCTCAATGAGGGATCTCCAAACCTAGGGACCAAGTCGTCCCTCCTCCAAGATCCCACAAACTTGTCAAAGGCTTCCAAGAACCAGCCACTTGTCCAATCCAAATAATGAAGCACAAATTGTAGGTCTTGATGTAGAGCCATTCGCATAGAAGGTATGAGGGTTTCCGTCCTCACGCCTTATTCACACTTCGAAGGGTTTTATCCGCAAAGTGCCTTAGCCAAGCTTGACATACTTGAGCAAACATCCAATATCCAAAATGGCATAACCCTTCAATGCATTCCCGACTTCCTTTATATACTCACCCTTTTAAGTTATGAGGGAAGAGTTAAGTACATAAAGGTTGGTTAGCTTTTAAAACTTACTTAAAGGCACTTTATGTCTTTTAAGTCACAAAAGGGCCCTCTTCAATGCAAAAATAGAACAACTTAAGTGACCCCCTTCACTTTTACCTTCCAAAGAGGGTAGTATGTGTTTCCTTTTTCTCTTTATTTCCCATAGCCTAGGGGACATGTCCAAAACCCTTAGGCCAAAAAGGGGGACATTACATAAGAACAAGTGCTAATGTGGATGATGAGAAACTTGGAGGTGTAGTAAGACGAGGCTAAGCTGCAACACAAGAGAATTAGAAAAGAACTTGCAATATATGTTGGCTCAAAAGAAAATAAACCAATTATAAGCAAGCAAGTGATATGTACAAGAAATGGAAAAGCATAAATAAAAATAATCCAAGGAAAAATGGGTTAGGAAAAGACTTCTTCAAGAACTGAGCTTTGGTTGGTTCTTTGAAGATATGCCCTTCATTAGTTTGTAATCTATAAGCATTAGGTCCAAGGATATCTTTGATAAGGTAAGGACACCACCACTTTCGGGTATATTTGCCCTATTTGTTTTGGGTGTAATCCAATTTTAACACTAAATCTCTGACATTGAAAGTACAAACTTTTATTTTCTTGTTATGTTGCTTAGCGATGCAATTTTTGTACTGGCAATTGTGCTAGAGAGCACTCGTGTGTCGCTCGTAGTAAGTCTAAAGCGTGAAGGTGGGCTTCACAAAGTTCTTCATCGAGAATGATGTTGTGAAGAGAATTGTGCAAAGAAGGTAACTTTGCTTCTAGTGGTAGGATGGATTCAAAGTCGTAGACTAGAAAGAATGGAGTTGCCCTAGTACAAGTACAAATGCTAGTGCGATAGGCTCAAAGTGTAGGATAAAGCTTGAAATCCCAATCTAAATGGGAATCCCTAATAGTTTTTTGCAAGATCTTATTAAAGATTTTATTGGTGGCTTCAATTTGGCTGTTGCATTGAAGGTGATAGGGAGTGAAAAATTTGTGCATAATTTTGAATTTTGCACAAAGTTGCTTTATGTCCTTGATTTTGAAATTCCCACCACTGTTAGATATGATGGTGTGAGGAATCCCAAAACAACACATGATTTGGCTAAGAAATGAAAGAATCTAAAATGTATAAGCAATACAATAAATAGATCTAGATGAGCACTGAATAAGCAAAGAACACAGGTCAATGGTTGACACAAGATTTAATGTGAAAAACCTTATAGAGGTAAAAAACCACGGTTGATATTCATTTATTTGAGAAACCACACCCCAATACATAAATCCCTCTCTTCTCACTTCTTCTCTGTTAAAGTCTTCACAAAACTCTTCAATAATATTTACCACACAGATATTCAATGTCACAATAATACGTAAATCGTGAGTGATTTACCAAAGGGGTAAAACCCTTTTTATAATGGGATGTGGAGGTGGATTGTTGTAACCAATGGGTCCAATCTCTTCTTGAGGAACATTTAATACAACGGTAATATATTTAATCTAGTAACACGAGTTAACCTCATGTAAATAAATAAAATATATTATCTATTTATTTCCCTGATGTATAAATAATATGTTAAGAGTACATGAAGCACCACTTAACCATTATGTGCCATAGTCACCTTAATAAAAGAATTATACTACGTAAAATTTGAAAAAATCTTCATCATCCCAATATCATCTTTTGAGACAAAAGGAATTATAATCCATAAACTATTAAAAGTAAGTTTATGCTAGTATGATTGTGAAACTACATCTCATAGTTTCTCATGAATAATCAACCAAGTATATTTGGAGTCTTTTATAACATAAGGACCTCCATTACAACATATGCTTCTAAGTATTGGGTATAAAAGTGATGAGTATCACAAACCCTTTCACTATGACTTGAGAGGGGTTCTTGAATCACATCAGGCTTATATAACTCAAAACATTGACTGATCTTATCTTTCTTTCAAAATCTGATTCTTCAAGAAGACAATACACAAACAAGGTTAGTATTTTCTTTACTTACTTTTAAATCAAAACAAAGACTCTTCTGCTTTAAAATTTCTTGAAAAGGCTTCTTGGAGATCTTATTAATACTATCTAATCTTTGTAGCATGTCACCTCACTTGAATACACTTGATTTTACAAAAAAACAAGAAGAAGATTTTTTAACCTTGTCAATTAGACCTACAGACTATGTTTTGACCATAACTTTCTCTTCAGGTGTCCAAAAATTTTAAAATCCCCTGGAACATATCACAAACATCTTTTCCCACCTTTTCTCAAAGTTTCAAACAATTTGACATGTTAGTTTTAAAGTTATGTTCTTTTTAGGACTGCTAAAACAGGATTTTAGACCTTCTTTAAGACTTTAGGTCTGAGTTTTTATCATAAATTGAGTTACAAACCTCTAAAAACTTTGAAAGGTCATAAACATCCTATTCAATATGCCTACAAAGTTTCATGGCATTTGGATCAGTACTTTAAGAGATATAATAGTTTGTCTTCTTAAACCCTTCTTAAAATCCTCACATGGCATTTGGATTAGTACTTTAAGAGATATAATAGTTTGTCTTCGTAAACCCTTCTTAAAATCCTCACAGTCATGCTGATTGTATTCTGATTATAACTATTACAGTTTATCAAAACGCATGAAATCACTCAAATAACTTCATAAACATCCTTTCCAACCATTCTACAAAGTTTCAACAATATTTAAGGGTTAAATTTTAAGTTATAGGGATTTTAGTCCTTCAAACCCTAGCAGGCTTGTACATAGGTCACAAACATTTAAAAATGGATAATTTGAGTTTTAAGATAGGTTTTTGAAATATAACAATTGGAGACGGTCTATCCCACCATTCTCTTCCTCTGTCAATCCATTAGACACTTTGAACAATCACAAAACACATTGAAAACAACCTTTTTATGACTGTAAATGCACCTTTCTTTGACTGTGTATAGACAACAAGCAAAAGATGAATAGAAATTCAAGTTCTTAAGATCTTTTTAGAATCTCTTCAATTGTAAATCCCTTCCTATACATGTCTATTAACTTGTGACTTGATTTTAATTTTTGATCAATCTTAAAAAGTAATAAAAGATCACCTTTACTTGATTGTCAAACCCTTTGACTACCGAAACTTGTTTTGTCTTCAAGTTTGAACATGCAAGAATATCTTTCAAACAAGGATAGGATTCCAAAACAACAATTAACACATTTACTTACATTCTTAGAACTCTGAGATTCAATAGAAAGGCACGTAGAACATGTGGCTAGATTTTAGAGACCCCTTATTATAGGACCAAGACCTTTACAATTCGCCCAAACCTTCAAAACACTTAACAACTAACTCATTTTTTTTTTGAATTTCTCATTTTGACGGGAAACCTAGAAAGAAGCTCAAATGACTAATTATTGCAAGGCCAATGATTTATACACTTTCTGAAGGACCTAACATGATCTTCAACTCCTAATTATGACTATTACAAGACAAGATGAAGCACAAACAAGATTCACAACCAAAATTAGACAAGATATGACAAAAATTGAATTCTAAACAAATGCACTATATCAAAAAGTAAAACTTCCACACGAAGTTTACTAAAATCATATAATGTGATATATTATAATGTGTTACAATGAGAAGAAGTATAGAGAAGAAGGAAACACATGGCCGTTAGGAAGTGACATTGTCATACACACTCCCTCTTAATGGCAACTCTGAGATGCCCAACATTGCCTGAAACAAACAAAACTTGGTAGCACCAAGTGATTTTGTGAAGATATTTGTCAGTGGTTCATTTGTAGGACAAAACTGTAGATCAATATCAACATTAAGGACTTTTTTCAGATAAAATGCACATGAACTTTAAAATGCTTAGTTTGTTGGTGTTGCATTAGATTTTTTGTCAGAGCTATACAATTTTGATTATTACAATAAATTTTGGTACTGTGAAAAACATTCAAATGAAGTTCACCTAACAACCTTTGCAGCTATATGGTTTCTTTAACAATTTCAATAACTTTTCTGTATTTTGCTTCAGTAGAAAAGATAGAGATAGTGGGCTATTTTTTGCTGCTCCAAGTAATATCACCTCACCAAACTTAAATACATATCTAGAAGTAGATTTGCAATCTATAGTATCATCAACATTGTCTGCATCACAATAACTATATAGTTTAACATTATCAATGGAAGAATAAAATAAATAAAAAATTATAGTTCTTTTGATATAACAAAGTATACGTTTAGCTAATTTTCAATGATCTGAATATAGATTTTTCATGAATCTAAATGCAACACCCACAACAAATAAAATATTTGGCTTAATAATGGTTAAATAAATCAAACTACCAACATGTTGTTTGTAAAGAGTGGGGTTAGCTTTGTCACATGCAAGTTTTGGATCAAAATTAACACCAACTTCAATAGGAGTAGATGTAGACTTATTATCAAACATTTTAAATTTAACAAGAAGATTATGATTATATTAAGATTGTAATACAACAATTGAGTTTTTATTATGCAATATAATTATTCTTAAAAAATGATGAAAAATGCGTAAATCAATCATTTCAAACATTTGACTTAGTTTATCCTTATGTTTATGAACTAAATTAAGTAGATTGCTAGTAATAAAAAGATTATCAACATCTAATACAATTTAGATAACATGACCATTTTCAACTTTTACAAATAAATTATTATCATAATAACAATTAGAGAAACCTAGTTTTTAAAAATAACTTGTGATTTTAGAATACAAAGTTCGAGGAGTTTGTTTTAAACCATATAACGATTTTTTTAACTTACAAACAAAATGTTCTTTGTTAGGGTCAGTGAAACCTTTAAGTTGAGTCATAAAGAATTATTTTTCTAAATCACCATTTAGGAATGCATTTTTGACATCCATTTAGTGTATAATCCAACCATTTTGAGTTGTAAGAGCCATGGGTAGTATAAAAATACTCATTTTCTCTACAGGAGCCAAGGTTTCAACATAGTCAATTTTGAGTTTTTGAGTAAAACTTCGAACGATTAATCTTATTATAATTTTATCAATTTTATGAATCAAATTATATTTGATTTTATAAAGTCACAACCAACAATATGTCTTTTAGGCAGATGTGAGATAAGATTTCATGTCTGATTTTTAATTAAAGTATTATCCTCAACGTGCATAACAATTTTTCACTTGTCATCTTGAATAGCTTTTTCAAAAGTTTGAGGCTCACATTCATATATAGTCATTAAAACATGATAAAAATATTGATTTTTAGTTAATTTATTGAGATTATCAAGACTAGAAGATTGAATTATGGATTCTATCCATTTAGGTCATTTAGATTGAACATAAAACTCATCAGGTTCCTTAGAATCTAAATTATCTAACAAAGGATCAACTTCATCTAGGGTTTTAGTTTCATCATAAAGAGAAACAAGAGAGTCGGGTTCATCAAAAGAACATTGAGGGAGTTCAATAGAGGGTTTACAGAAAGATTTTTCAAAGATAATAACATTCTTATTTTCAGTAATGTCTTTAAACGGATCATCACTCTTAATCTTTTAGTTTTACCTTCATAACTTACAAAGATGCACGAATAGGAGGTAGAATCAAGTTTTTTTCTTTTAATTTTAGGAACAAAAGTGGAAGAGAGACTACCGAAAATCATAAGATGGCACGCTAGGTTTCTTTTTAGACCACATTTTTAAAGGGGTAGAAAGGTGCAAAGCTTTATTAGGGACTCTATTCTGAATATGCACAACAATATCCATGGCTTCAGTCCATAAAAAATTATGAACATTTGCAGAATGTAACATTATTCTAGTCATTTCAATAATTATGCATTTTTCCTTTCAACAATACCATTTTGTTGTGGGGAATAGGGAATTGTTAATTCCCTTTGAATACAACTAATGTAAAAAAAATCAAATTCTTTACTATTATATTCATCACCATTATCAGATTTTAATCTCTTAATAAAAAATTTAAAAACATTTTCAACAACTTTAAATTCTTTGAATTTAAATAATACTTTAGATTTTTTCTTTATAAAATAAGACCAAATCATTTTAGTAGAATCATCTATAAAAATAACATATAAAGAACTATTAAAAGATGTAACTTCAAGGGGCTTTGTGACATCAACATATAAAGAACCATTAAAAGATGTAATTTCAAGGGACTCTGTGACATCGCTATGAATTAACTCTCAAGGATGTGAAGAGTTTGCATCATAATTCTTGTGAAAGGGGTTAGTATGTTGCTTATCATGTAAGCATCCCTTACAAGCTTATGATGAGACGAAATAAAAAGAAAACTAACAATCAGATTATGAAAAGACATTATATAAATTTTTAAAATTACAATGGTAAATTTAATCTTTCATGCCATAATTGTGATTCATTTTTACATTGCGATGAAAGACAACATGCAAAAGAAACACAAATTATGTATAAACCATTTTGTTGAACACCTTAAGTAATTAGAGAACCAAATTGATTTCTAACAGACCATTTATCATTAAACAAAGTTACAATGAAATTATTATTTGTAAGCTAAGAACATGATAATTTTTTTTTGAGTTTAGGTACATAGAAAACATTTTTAATAACAATATTTGCAAATTTTGTTTTTCTTTGCTTAGTAGCTTCTAAAAATGAATTATCATCTAAGTAAAATCTTTTCAGATATATCTCTATTATTAAATAAAATATGAGATAAACAAGTCATATGATGCAATGCATCACTATCTAAAATCCATTCATTCTCATTAGAAACAAACAAAACAATATATAAAACAATAATATTAAAATTTTGTTTCTAATTGTTGTTCTGATTATGGTTTTGATTCTTCTGATGGTTCTAATTAGATTTCTTCTATTTGTTATTTCTAGAGGTTTTATGATTAGCTCTATTTTTGTTTTTATAATAATTTTCCCTTCTATGACCAAATTTACCTAACATATTACAATTCTCATTAAACTTAGGTTTATGATTCTTATTGTTAGATTTTTTGCTCCCATTTTTGTCATTTGCAGAATTAGCTAAATTTATGGTTTTTTTTGTTTTTAGAAACATGATTGAGAGCGAGAAGTGTGTGAGTGGCATTTTTTTTAGAATCAAAATTTGACATCACTTGCTCTTCAAGAATCAGAAGTGCATAAAGAATAATGAGGTCAAGAATATCTTGTTCTGTTTGGTATATCGAGTTAATAATGGAAATGAAATTATGAAACTTTTCATGAATATTAAACTGAATAATGAAATACAAAAGCTTATCTTGAATAAGATTACAATCACAACCATCTCACTGAGATTTAATGTTTTTGATTTTAACAAGAAAATTAACAACTTTTTCATCACTTTTCATTGGTGTAGTTAGTAATTCAAGAATAAACTTAATTATCTTAGAGAGATCAGTGCCCTCGTGCATAGACTCAAAAAGTTTTCAGACATTGTTAGAAGACTCCTAATTGTTGATATGGAGTAAGAAACCATCCTTAACACTCAGAATAATCGACATGGCTTGCGATTTTTGTTGAAACTCATTTCTAAGTTCAGGTGTAACATGTCATTTTGATGGGGGTTTTTCCATCTCAACAATAATGTTCCACAACTTTTGGGTCATAAATTTTGTTTTAATGCGGATTTTCCATATATGATAGTTAGATGCATTAAGCATTTGAGATTTATCAAGCACGAAGTTAGGCGAAGTCATAATTTCCCTTTAAACTAGACATTACGACACTAAAAAGGCTTAAAAAACGATCATTTTTAATGTGAATTTGTATTCTATTTGATAGTAAAACAAATCTCTAGTATAAACAAATAATAATTATTCAAATTTATGCAAAACAATGTGGACAAATTGTAACAAATTGCACCAATTTAAGTGTTACAAGTGTCGCACAAGGAAAAATTATCTAAACACTGTTATCAAAAAAATTGCTAAAAATTATAATAAAAAGTTTCAAAACAACAAATGGACCACACCAATGCGTTTGGAATGCCCAAAAACATAAAAATTGATTGGTCACATGACCATAGTCGACAAAGATTTGTTTAGATCAAGTGCCACAAAAAGTCATAGTTATGCAAGGGTTTTGTTTGAGAGTTACTTTGCACGCAAACCGATCAAAAAAATAATTTGACCAAAAGAATTAGAGGTAACAAGTTTTGAACCTTTTTTGCATAGAATACTTTATCTAATAAATAAAGTATTTATTAAATATATTTGAAAACTATATACTAACCTAGTATGTTGTTGTAGCAACCATGGTGCCTAGGTAGAAGCAGGGGTGAGCAAAGAGAAGTCAAGAGACAATCGCAGATCCTCAAACGTGCAAAATCTCCCTCAAACCTTGCAATGAAGCATCCAGAATCTTCAAAAGGAAATTTTGTAGCAAAAAAACAAATTTTCTAAAATTTTGAAGCTGCTACCGCTGTACCATGGTGCCCATGGAGGTTTAAAAATTTACAAGACCTCTAGGTAATCTTTACAGGGTTTGTAGGTGATTTTAAATGCCAAAAAATGAAGATCTAGAGATTTAAATACCAGAATGAGAGGTCAGGAGATCAATTTTTTTTTTTTCATCCTTCAAAGGCCATACATGGCTGTACAATGGTGCTTACGGCAGCAAAAAATTGTCAGAAAACAATGATTTGAAGTTTGCAGCAGATGGAGTGAATGTAGACCAAAACAAGGAGATTTGACTCTTTAGGAGAAAGATCCAAGCAATAACAAAATCCAAAATCAGTTTTTTAAAATTTTTTTACTTGCCTTAGGGTTGTACAACACACAACAGAGTTGTCTTTTGAAGAAAAATAATTTGAACAAAGGTGTTGGAGGGCTTCACAGATCAACTAGATACTCCAAGTCCTTGTCAATCAACACTCATCACACAACTTTGATACCATGAAAGAATCTGAAATGTATAAGCAATACAATAAAAAGATCTAGATGAGCACTGAATAAGCAAAAAACACAGGCCAATGGTTGACACAAGATTTGATGTGGAACACATCAGAGAGGTAAAAAAAAACCACGGTTGATATTCATTTATTTGAGAAACCATACCCCAATACATAAATCCCTCTTCTCACTTCTATATCAAGTCTTCACAAAACTCTTCAATAATATTTGCCACACAAATATTCAAAGTCATAATAATTCGTAAATCATGAGTGATTTATCAAAGGGGTAAAACCTTTTTTATAATAGGGTGTGGAGGTGGACCATTGTAACCAATGGGTCCAACCTCTCCTTGAGGAACCTTTAATACAATGGTGATATATTTATTTTATTAACACGAGTTAACCTCATGTAAATAAATAAAATATATTATTTATTTATTTACTTGATATATAAATAATGTGTTAAAGAGTACATGGGGCACCGCATAACCATTACGTGTTCCAACAAGATTTTTTTTGGAGATAGTGACTCTAGTAACATTAGTAAGGGACATTGCTCCTATCCACTTGGTAAAGTACTCGGTGGCAGTGATTATGAAGACATGGTCATTTTGCGATTGAGGCAACTTGTTGATGAGATTGTATCCCAATATAGAGAGTAGCCAAGGAGATTCAAGGGTCTGAAGGTCGGATGGGGGAGAATGAATAAGATCATCATGAAGTTGACAAGGATTACACTTCTTAGCAAAAGTGATGGCATACTTCTCAAGGGTAGGCCAATATTAACCCATATGTAGGAATTTGTAGGTTGTAGCGTGTTCACTACAATGGCCACTGCAAATGCCCCCATGTGCTTGCTCAAGAAGAGACGGGAATTCTTCTTCGATAACATAATGGAGTAGGGTGCCTTCGAAAGTACGATAGTAAAGGATGTTATGTTTAAGGACAAATTTAAAGGCTTGCTTAGAGTCTAGTCTTTTCACGAGAGTCAACTTTGGGAGGATAAGTTTGGTTTTCAATAAATTGGATGATGTCTTTATACCACAAGCTTTGTCGAGTGGTGACAACTTCTATGTTAGATAAGAGAATCATCCTTAGGCACTACTATGTATCATGTAGCGGCTGATGAGGGTGAAAAATGGAAGTTGAGGCAAGAGAGTCTATGACCATGTTTTACCTGCGTGGGATTGCCTCGATAATGAAAGATGCAAACTCTTTAACAAGAGTAGTAGTGAGTTCATGATATGCTATAATGTTTTCGCTTTTGCATTGATAAACGTCACTTGGTGACATATACGCTGTGAGTCACCTAGAGCATGTACGTAGGAGATGGCTTAATTGGTGGTGCTTGCATCCCAAGGATGAGGGCTTCATGTACAACCATATTATGAGTAATATCAAAGTTCAATCGAAAAGCCAGAGGAATGATCTTGCCAAAAGGATCAAAGATGATACATCTTGCCTTGGCTCCTTGAAGGCACTTGGCTTCGTCAAAATGGAATGTCCAAGTATCCTTGTGCAAATTGATGGTGACCTCGAGTAGTTCTTCTAGGACAACTTTCTTGGAGGTTTAAGGCTTAGAGACTTCAATTTTAGGTGCTTCGAGGGCCTAAGCCTCAAGATCATCTGTGAAATTGTGGAAGTAGTCTTTGGGTAATGGTTTGAACAATACTTTAGATCAAAAGGACATCTTCATCTGGAAGAGTATCTTAGATGTGTCGCTGAGTTGGTATAGGTGCGACAACAAGCTGATCGACGATCACTTGGCCTTTGACAAATTTTTGGGCAATGATCCTAAGATCAAACTCCATCAAGAGGTTCATCCATTTTGCCAATTTGATCTTTAGACAAGAAAGCCTTGGAAAAGAAATGGTAGAGAGTGTGTGAATGGACTACGACATAGGTGGTTAGATTAAGCATATAGTGGTGAAGCTTTTCGGAAACAAAGCAAATGGTGAGGCAGTCATGCTCAACTTTAATGTAGGGAGTCTCATGGTTAATCAAAGCACGACTAATATAATAGATAGCATACTCTTTGCCAGACTCATCTTGTTGTGCAAGCATTGCCCCAACGAAGACAGGGGTAGAAGACATGTTCAGGATTAGAGGGCGATTCGTATAAGGTGGTCGTAAGGTAGGAGGTTGAAATAAGAATTCCTTCATTTTGTCAAAGGCGTTTTGACAAGCATCGGTCCACTCAAGGTTAACACCTTTCTTGAGAAGGGAGTTTACCAAATGAGTAAGGTAAGCCAACCTAGGAACAAATCTGCAAATTGCCCCAAGCTTCCCAAGCTAAGTGGGAATATGAGGAATGGACTAAGGTTGTGACATGTCAATAATAACTTTGATCTTATAAGGATCCACGCCAATCCCTCGTCTAGAGACCAAAAATCCTAAAAGCTTGTCGGAGGTAACAACGAACACACACTTCTTAGGATTAAGCTTGACATTATATTTGATTAAGCGCTCAAGGATGATATCTAAATTACGAGGATGATCTTCGCGACGCTTGGATGTAGCTAAGAGATCATTGACATAAGATTCCACTATCTTATGGATAAGATTGTGGAAGATGTGTCATTGCACATTGGTAAGGTTCCCCAATGTTTTTAAGGCCAAAAGGCATCTTAACGTAGCAATATGTGCCCTAATTGGTGGTAAAGGTAGTTTTATGTTGATCTTCGGGGGCTATATGAATTTGATTATACCTCGAAATATAGTCCATGAGGGAAAGCATCTCATAGCCAACTGCAAGACCAACAATGGAATCTACTGGAAGATAGGGTAAAATTGCCCCTAGGGCATACTGAGTTGAGATTACAAAGTCGATATAAATGCGAATGACCATTGTGACTTTCTTACGAACATGTATGTTAGAGCCCCATTCAGAGTAAACTACAGGTTTAATAAACTTAGTGTATAAGATATTAATGATTTCCTTATGGCAAAGCATAGAAACCTTCTTGGGAAACTTCTGTTGCTTTTGGAATGTGTGTCGCATTGAGGCAAGTAATGATTTTATGGAAAACAATGCTAGGGTCAACGCTGGGCATGTCTTCATAAGACCAAGTGAAGGCTTGCTTATGTTTGTGAAGCATGACACTAACTCTATCTTGCTCATCCGAGTAAAGTTCCTTAGAGATAAGGACCATGCGGGGATTTTCAAGTGTTCCTAAGTTGACTTCCCTAGTTTCCTTAATGAGCATTGCATTTCCGTCTTGAAAATGGTATGGTGCAAGGGGAAGCTTGGAAAGGGAATCTGGCATAGTGACACTAGCAACAAATTTATGGAAGCAAGGAGGGGTATTCTCAAAATAGTCAAGCTTATGATGTTGGTGTGGAAGTTGAGGCTCCCTTGCATGAAGGAGTTCTAATATGGCTTCATCACTAGGCAAAGTGGGTAATGGGCCATAATACTTGATGTCTACCTCAAGATCAACCATCTTATTACCTTCTCTAGTCTGAGTGGATTTTTCTGACAACAATAGCTTTGGCATCTTAGGTAATTTCTGGACATATGGGAGATGTTTTAGAATTTTTTGGTACGGTATCGGGCTGGTCGACGCAATCTGGTGTAGCAGACTAGGCTAAATTGTATTGGGCTTGTTGATATAGTTAGGAATTTTTGGAATGACTTCGACTGTATCGGCCATGCTGAAATTGTGAAACGTTGATTGATACTTTTATGTTAAAAAAAAGATGTTAACATTGCATTGGTACTTTTTGGGTTGTGGCTGATGTAGTTGGAATTTTCTGGAAGTAATGCTAATACTATATCGACATTGTCCGAGTGTTGGTTGATACAGTTGGAAGTATCTAGAGTCGGTGTTAATATTGTATTGGCACTTTCTGAGTGATAGTCGATACTATTTGGTTGCTATGACTGAATTGTATTGGTCAGATCGATATAGTTAGGAGAATATGGGTGACTCTAAATTGTATTGGCATGGTCATTACAGTTAGAAAGATTGGAATGGTTTTGAATTGTATCGGTATGGCCGATACAGTTGGGAAGATTGTAATGTATAGAATTGATCTCAAAAAGAGTTCGTTGAGATTTTTGGAAAAAGTCAAAGATTTGTTGAAGAACTCAATGAGAGTTTTCCAAGGGTGGATTAGCAGGAGGGACATGGCCTTCAAGTTCTTCCTCATCCTCTTCATCACTTGAATTGAATTGAGGAGAAAGGTGGACTAAATGAACATCTCGGTTGAAGACATGGATTATAGCAAGAGACTTTTGATAGTGAAGTACAACAAATTTCCATGATTGGTCTTGGGAAACTACATAATTGGCATCGTAAGATGGGGAAATAGTACATGCTTACATAAGTTGTTGATATTTCTCATTGAAAGTATCCTTAGCGGACACACCAATTTGGCTAAAGGCTCTTGGAGAAAGTAATAAGGGATCTTGGAAAAGCTTGGCCACCCCAAGATCATTGCATTCAAAATCATCTTCCGTATAGGAAACTTCATTAACATTGTAAGGGGGTGGGCTCTCACTAACATCTTCAAGTAAGGTAAGGGTCCTATCTCATGATAAGAGAAATGGAGGAAGCCATTCCACTATGTAAGGAGGTAATCTACTAGCGGTACAAATGGTTTGGATCTAATTGGGTTCGTCATCATCTGAGTCAACAAGAGTGACTTGCATATTGAGATGCATGTTGACAAACTCAGGTAAAGGAGGACTAGTAATGTGGTGAATAGTCGGAATGCAATATTGAGACTTAGGGTTGGGTAATTTGAGATCTTGTGGGTTGGGATTGGCTTCATTTTTGTAACACTTACCATCATGATTGAACTTTATGCATTGGTTGCCAGAAGAAGTAATAGGTCTCATGCGGTGAGTCCAAGGACGACATAGAAGGAGATTTTAGGATAGTGGAAGTTCTAAGACCATAAGCTTGGTGCGCATTGTTTTGGGTCCAATAGTAAGAGGGAGCCAAATGCAACCAAGAGGCATTTGGTTAGTTTTGTCAAATCCATGACAAGTGAGCCTAGTTTGTTTGAGATCATCTTTGGAAAATCCTAGTTGTTGGATCAACCAAATAGAAGTGACATTAATTCCCAAACCTTCATCTACCAAGACTTTCCTTATTTGGACATCATTGATCATGATCCTAATAAAGAAAGGTGGGCCATCGGCTCAAAAAAGGACTTCATCATTGATCATGTCATCCTTGGGAAACTCTATGGAAAGTTTCCTAGAAGGGGGAGGATGAGGGATGGTTTCAATGGTATGCACTTATGTTGGTGCGGACCTTTGGATGGTTGGAAAGATGATTCATGTTCGCTTGGTGATGGTGATTCCTCTGTATTGCAATTGTTGCATGAGAAATTTCGGATGATATGTTGATGTTCTCATGAGTTCCATTAAAGGAATCTTGCAAGCCATGGAGTTAAGTTCATCTAAGAAGTTCCATCGGGATGATTTTTGGTATGAGCCATAATGATACTTACATGGGTTTGGAAGATTGAATTTAGGAGGTAAGGTAATAGAAAGATTTTGGGCACTGGGTTGGGACTCCGATGGTGGAGTACACTTGTCACTAGGCAGAAAATCAGGAGTAGTGGTGGTGTCCATAAGAAGCATTTCGTTGGGAGAAGGCTTCTTAGGTTTAGTAACGAGATCTTTGTTAGCGGGTTTACGATGGTAGTTAACCTTGGCCGCATTTACATATTGAGAATCAATATGGTTATGATCATATTCGGCATCAATATCACATGCAAACTCATTAGAATGTTGTGTATTGAGATTAGACATTTGAGAAGGTTTTTGAGATTTTTGATTTTGGTTTTGAGGTTTTGATTGGTTAGTTTGATGAGATATGATGGAGGTATTAGATTGGCGAGTTTGATTTTTAGAGTCTTTTTGATATTATAGCACTTTTTGGAGATAGCTTTGTGGTTGAAGTTTTCCCCTAATAAAAGATCAAAGGCAAGTTGAGTCCATGACATGTGTCATGAGAATGACCTTGTTGGCGTGGAACTAACAAAACTTATTGGGGTTATACCATGGTGGTGGTGAAGAAGCATGTACAAAAGGTCTAGATTGGGGTATTAACTTCCTAAGTTCTTGAAAACTCAAGGGAGGTTTGACCTGCGCTATAGGGGCCCAAGACCAAGTGAATGGGGGACAACTGCTTGTTAGTGGTAACTCAGATATAACAGGAATGCATGTAGAAGATTTTAGTTAGAATCAATCAAAGCTGCATTGAAATGGAGCGGAAGTCTTGTATTGCAGAAATGTAACTTCTATTCAATATGAACGAATAGGGAAATGGTACAATTTGATACAATGTGTGTATGGCAAAGTAGATACATAGAGCATGCTATCTATCGTTACGATTGTGCATGGCATCGACCTTTGGTTGGATGCATATGATACATATTTATACATGAAATACAAGAAGCAGTTACAATTGATGTTGGTTACAAAGAAGACAATTGCGAGTCGTCTCGTCTCATCTTCCTTGTTGGGCGACAGTTGAGCATCTAGGTACGTGGCAACTAATTGTCCAATTGGATATCTGACAGATTCTAGGCTAAGAAGTGCCACGTGGCAAGCCACACAGTCGGAGTAGGGTGACACATGGATGTGCTGGAGTTGAGACAAGTGTAGGTGCATGAGTTTGTGAGTAGGTGCCAGTGAAGCGTGCAGGTCTACGAGCGAACTTGGCGTAGAGGAGTGTGCATGACTATGAATTGGTGCAAGTTGGGTGCGTAGGTTTGCGAACAAGTGTGAGAGTGGTGTGCGAGATCGAGAGAAAGCTCAACGAGGAGTGCGCTGGATTGCGCAACAAGTGCTTGTGTGCTATAGGGAGGCAAAGGACAAGTGTACGCGATGCAAGAGGTGTGTGTAGATCATTTGCCCTTTTTTGAAGAGCAGTGGTCTCCATTGTGTAGTTGTGGGAACTGCACATGAAGTTGTTTTGAGTTGTACCACTTAGCTTGATCAACATATTGCCCTACTTTGACCTCTTTGAAAAGTTGATGTGTGCCATTTCGAGTGTGTGTCTGTCACTTCAATAACCTGATCCTTTTTTGTTGGGTGCAAGTGTTTGGGGTTGAGATCAGAAGGATGTTGTGTCACTGCTGGCTCAAGAAGTGGAGGAATGTAAGGTTGGAGGAATTACACATTGAAGGCTGGGTGTATGTCCAAGTATGGAGGCAGATCAAGAACAGATGCAATCTCACCAGTTGTGTGCAGGTTTGTGTAAGGACCATAGTTCATAGGCTTGATCTTTCTATGTGGACTCTTGAAGCGCTCCTTCTGAAGGTGCAACTAGACTTTATCGCCAACTCAGAATGCATGAGGTGTGAGATGCGCAAGTTTGCTTGGGTGCGAGAAAGGATCTGCTGAACTTGTTGATGAATAGATTGTATGTGGTGCAAGAACTTCTTGGCTTTGTTTGCTTCTTGTTCTATGTGTGTGACTCAGTGGCGGCTGGGACGTGGTAGGAGATGTCTAGAGGTGTCGAAGGTTGAAACCTAAGACATGTCTTGAATGGACTATGCCTCGTAGAGTTGTGAAGCATTATGTTGTAGGCATGTTGAATGTACAAAAGGTTGTCATCCCAATCACGAGCATGTGCGTGGTTGTACATTTGCAGAAGATGAACAAGTGTCTGATCAACAACCTCTGTTTGTCCATTTGTCTGTGGATGAAATGCCGTCGATTGATCCAACTGTGTTTCCATCAAGTCCCACAGTGCTTTTGAGAAATGACTCGCAAAGCATGGATCTCGATTATAGACGATGGGTGTTGGGAGTCCAAAGTGAACCCAAACATGGTTGAAGAAGGCTTGTGCAGTGCCAATTGCATCAATGTCATTCTTGCAAGCTACCATGATAGCCATCTTTGAAAACCTATCCACTACGATGAACATAACGTCATGTTGGCATCTCATCGTAGGCAATCTAGTCATGAAATCCATGTTGATAGAAGCCCATGGTCTAGATGGAACCGATAGAGGTGTTTAAAGTCCTAGCTTCTAGTTCGTGGCCTTGGCGATGCAACAAAGAATACAAGACTTGATGTGGTGCTCCACATCTGTGCGTATGTGCAACAAGTAGAAGTGCGATTGCAATGCGCTAGAGTCTGTCATGTCAAAGTGCCCTGAGGTCTTGGCATAGTGTGCCTCGTAGATGAGTCGTTGGCAAGGTGCGCCATTAGGAACACAAAGATGCCTGAGCTTGTAGAGAAGTTGGTTAGACAAGTAGAACTCTCGAACTGGTTGACCTTGCACAAGCCTAGTGTAAGTTTTTGCGAAGTCCTTATCAACTAAGTAGAGGGAAACCCAATCTGCAAAATTGTGGCCACACATGTCTAGCACTATGATGAATGAGTGAACGGGCGGTCAACTAAGGTAATATGCTGCCTTGTTGTCCTTCCCTTTCTTGTGCTTGATCATGAGATGGAACTGCGGTAGCTAAGTTATCCATTTCATCTGGGACGTGTTCTCCAGTTTGCTTTGTGTCTGCAAGAACTGAAGTGGCTTATGATTGGAATGGACGATTGTCTCCTTCCCTAAGATGTAGTGATGCCATTGCTTGATTGCTTGCACAATTACATACAACTCTTTCTCACAGGTGGAGTACCTTTGCACTCTGTTGCTGAACGTCTCAGAATGGTAGGTGATCAAATGTCCATGTTGCATGAGTATTGCACTGAGTGCATAGTCAGATGCATTGGTGTGAAGTTCAAAGGATTGCAATGTCGGGCATTGCGAGTACATGTGCTGCACAAAGGTGTTGCTTGAGTGCCTCAAAAGTGTGTTGTTGCGCATGGGTCCATTCAAATTTGGCTTTCATGTGTGTTATCTGGTTGAGTGGCCAAGAGATGTGTGAGAAACCAAGGATGAACTTGCGGTGGAAGTTTGCGAGTCCAAGAAAGCTCCTCAATTCTATGAGATTGTGCGGAGTGGGCCAATCGTGGATCACTTTGATGTTTTCTGGGTCTACATGAATTCTTGCGTAGTCAATGATGTAGCCTAGTTACTAGATCTGCTTAGAACCAAATGTACACTTTGCTAAGTTGGCTTGCAACTTGTGTTGACACAAGGTGTCTACGAGGCACGCGATATGTTCCACATGCTCCTCCCAAGTTTTGCTGAAGATGAGAATGTCATCCAAGTAGATGACGAAGGAGTTGAGGAATGGCCTGAGTAGATTGTTCATCAGGCGCATGAAAGTGGTTGATGCGTTGGTTAGGCTGAACGGCTTAACCAACCATTTGTACATTCCTTCTCGTGTCTTGAAGGTTGTATTCCAGACATCCTCAGGATGGATTGGGATTTGATGGTAACTTGACTTCAAGTCGATCTTGGTGAACTATTGTGCACCTCTGAGCTGGTCCTGGTGTTTATCAATGCGTGATAGTGGATACTGGTTCTTCATCGTGAATTTGTTGAGTGCGCAATAGTCTATGTAGAGACACCAGGAGCCATCCTTTTTAGGTGAAAGGACTATCAAACTCCTGGAAAGAGAAGAGCTAGGATTGATCTTGCCCTGATCAAGGAGCTCTTGTATCTAGTGTCGGATTTCATTAGTCTCCCAAATTGATATGCGGTATAGAGGGGTGTTCGGTAAAGGGGATTTGAGGACCAAATCGATGTGGTGCTTTACTTTGTAGTGCGTCGGAAGGCCTTTAGGTTTTGTGAAGACGTCATCATGTTGCTTCATTAACTTGTCGAACTGCTGCTATTGCGACATTGATCGCACGGTGTGTGTTGCCAAAGCTTGCTTTGTCTCATGCGTAGGTGTGTTAGGATGAACCATGAGCAACATGAACTTCTGCGCATGCGAAACTAGTTTGTGGCATTGCTTGGCATAGACCAAGGTGACTTTGGTCGTTGGTGCTTACTCAAAGAGGTTGAAGAAGCGATCTTGTGTGTGAACAGTCCAATGCTGTGGCTTGGCTTGATATGTAGCTTCATAGTCATACAAATATGGTCTTCCCAACAAGATGTCATAGACCTCTAAAGATGCAACGCACAAGTGATAGTGTCCTCTATAGGCTTGACTTTATATTGAAAGGTGCATTGTCGTAGGACCTGTATATTCTTCCCCTACTTAAGCCATCCCAATGAGTGTGGCTTGGGATTCATAACAGTGGCAAGGCCAAGGCATTGAGTTGTGGCTTGCATAATGATGTTCTTCTGGTTGTCGCTGTCAATGATGACGTGAAGAAGTTGACCCTTTACCCAAAGCTTGGTGTGGAAGAGACATTTGTGCTCCTCAAAGGTGTCTATTGCAGTGATGCTGGTGCTCAGACAAGTTGCATTTGAATTAGTGTGTTTCATTGGTGCAGACCCTGATGTAGACTGGGCAATCAAGGATTGTTGCATGTGGCATTTGCAGTCATCATGGGTGTGCAAGTGATGATGATGGCATCACTTGTCACCAAACTTCTTTTTGCCTTTGGTTGAAGCAGAAGGCGCGTGAGCCTTCGAGTTCTGTGCAGTCTTCTTAGGTTTCTCTCCTTTGCGAGAAGTGCTCTGCTTCGACACAAAAGGCTGCGTTGAGGAATTGTGCTTAACATTGGATGAAGAGGTGAGACACTGTTTCATCTTTGCCTTGGCTTCGATCTTAGTGGCGTTGCGATAGGCTTGTCCTAGAGGGTCGAAAGTCAAAAATTCCATCTTCACACGGATAAAAGGTCAGAGTCCGCTGATGTACTTCAACACCTTATGTTTTTCAGACAAGTTCTCTCTCAGGCAAGCAAAGTAGTCATGAAAGGTGTTGGTATAATCCTCCATCGACTGCTCCTTGCGCTAGCGCAATTGTTGGAACTTGATGTATTCATCCTCAAAATGATGGAGAGGGTAGTACTCCTTTAGCGCATTGACAAAGGTCTTCCAAGACTCAATTGGAACACACTCTTGCACACGTTGCGTGTTGAAGTTCTCCCACCAGTGAACCACCAGAATGAACATCTTCAACACTGTGAAGGTGATCTTGAAGATGATCTTCTCAACATCAGTGAAATGATTGACTGAGAAGTATGCCTCAAGTTGTCGAATCTAGGCATCCAATGCTTCGGCGTCGAATGAGGAGGCTTAGAAGGTGCTGGGTTGAGCTGCATCAACAACTCGTAGAATTGGCCAAAATTTTTGGTGTGCTATGTGTCTAGTGTGTCGGCAATGAGCATTTGAACATTTGGGGCTGCCTTAGGTTGCTTCTGGGTGTCAACCATCTTACTTCGTCTATGATGTTCCTCTAGATATCCTAAAACAAAATCAATTGATAGGCCTTTCTCTCATTGCGCTCACGTTTTTATAGGCTTAGAAAAAGAGCTACACTCAAATACCAATGATCCGTGCTACAGGGGCCCAAGACTAGGGGCACGGGGGACTACGTGTTAGTGGTAATTCATAGTTATAACAGGGAATGCGCATAGAATAATTTAGTTAGAATCAATCAAAAATGCATTCAAATGGATTCAAAGTTTTTTCTCGTAGAAATGCAACTTCTATTCAATATGAATGAATAGGGAAATGGTACAATGTGATACAATGCGTGTATGATAGAGTAGATACATAGAGCATGCTATCTATTGTTACAACTATGCATGGCATTGACCCTTGGTTGGATGTATATGTTACATATTTATACATGAAATACAAGAAACAATTACAATTGTTGTGGGTTACAAAGAAGACAATTAGGAGTCATCTCATCTTCCTTGTTGGGCTACAATTGAGCTTGCAAGTACGTGGCGACTAACTGTCTGACTGGATATCTTATAGATTCTAGGTTGAGAAGTGCCACTTGGCAAGCCACGTGGTCGGAGCATGTTGACACGTGGATATGCCGGAGCTGAGACAAGTGTAGGTGCACGAGTTTGCGAGTAGGTGTCAATGAGGCACGTGGGATTGTGAGCAAACTTGGCATAGAGGAGTGCGCAAGATTGTGAACAAGTGCGAGATTGAGAGCAAGTTCAGTGTGGAGGAGTGTGTAGCAAGTGTGAGTGTGCCGCATGGAGAAAAAGGAGAGGTGTATGCAATGCAGGAGCTACGCATGAATCAAGGTCAAGTAAGGTTTTGATTGGAGGCTCTTGCTTTAGATTGTTGGAGAGGCTTATTTTGAGATGTGCTGATTGCATTAGTTGAGGTTTGAAAAGATTCCTTCCTAGCATTTTGAGATCTTTCAAATTGGCTCATAAGGAAGTCTTGTCTTTTTGCTTGATTGAAGGCCTCTTTTAAAGTCTTTGGGGGAGATGATCCTAACTTTGTATTGAAGAGGGTTCGTTAGAGAAGTAACAAAAATCTTAAAAAGACTTTCGTCACTTATGTTATGGTCAGATTCCTTGTGTAATTGGTTAGCATTAATGAAGTTGCTAAGGCTATTCTTGGGAAGTTCGTTGTGTTTGAATTCTTTAACTAGAGCATTGACTAAGTCTTCTAGTTGTGTAATTGAGTGAGTTGTGAGTTGGAAGTTGATTATACCCTTCCAACGTGTCTCCAACTAAGGATTTGGCTAGAAGTTTGGTAGTTGCAAAGGTGTTTATTTGAATCCACTCCTTATAGAGGTTACCAAAGGCTTTAAGATGTAATGCATGATTGGTAATTCCATCAAATGTGATGGTTGGAGAAATGCTCCCAATATTCATAGACACAATGAAGAGAGCTAGAGGTTCGTTTTGAAAATTATGGAACATCCTTTTGGGATTGGAGGTTGGGGGATAAGATTTTCCATTGGCATCTCTAAGAGGAGGGGACATGTAATTTTGAATTGGTTGATTTACAATGACTTGAGGAGCTTGATTGGTCATTTGCAAAATCAGGTTTTGCATTTGGAACAATTGATTGTTGTTGGAAGCTTGTGTAAGGGCCATTTGTTTAACCACTTGTGCAAGTATTTGGGAGCTATCAATAGGAGAATTGGTAGGATTGTTGAGAGGAGGACTACTAGGGGGAGGATTCCCAATATTGGTGTTAAGAGGAGGACCCTTGTTGGTTTCCACAACTGCCGTAGTAGAGGGATCGATAGCACTAAGACTCCCATTCTAGTTTAGGGTATAAATGGTATTGTGTCAGGATTTTTGATAAACAAATGGCAAAACTTTAATTCCTTAATTTTGTCTTGGATCTCATTTTTCTTAAGTTATTCAACTGCTTATCCTTGTCGGGTTCGAAATTGGTCTTATGATGTTTTAACATCAAGGGTCTAGGGGCTTAACAAGTATAATTCATGTGCCTTTTGAGAATTTTCATGCAATTCATATGCCTTCCATGTATTACAATTCACTTCAGCCTGAAACCATGTCCAAAAGATCCTGGCAAAAAGGCATCTCCAAAAGACAGAGACAATAGTTTCCTCTCTTCCACATTGTCTGCATAAGAAATCTGTAACAACAACCTTTTGAAGTCTTGTCTTCACAGCTAGAACATGGTGGAGCTTTAACCAACCTAACACTTTGAGCATTAACCAACCTAAAACTTTGAGCTTGGAAGAAGATGAGCCCTCCAAATTGTATCTTTGAGCATTAACCAACCTAACACTTTGAGCTTGAAATAAGATCGAGCCCTCCAAATTGTATGACACCTACCTAGCCAATGCACTTCAGGATCTCCCACACCCCATCTCTTGATCAACTGTGGGGCAAGAGTCAAAACATGTCTGACTGCTTCATAGATATCTCTTCTCACATAGTTGTAGAAGGCCTTCCCATTAATCCATTTTCGATCTCTCCACTAAGGTTGTGCCCCTTGAAATTTCATCTTAAAAAGATATTCTCAGGAATCAGTCTACAAATATCTTTCTAAGCAGCATTTTTTGCTTTTCTTAACTTTGGAATGTGGTTTAAATCACTCTTTGTATGCCATTATTGAAGCTCACAGTTCCACAAGTCTCCCCAACAAAAGACACCTTCCCTGGCCAATCTTTTGCCAACAAACATATGCAAGGGACCAAGCTGCCCTCCTGGGGAGTGAGTTGCTATTGAAGCAAGTCAGACACAATCTGCCAAGCAGCCCACTCTTTATTAGTCAGTGCTGACCCTGCAATTGTGAATGTCTTAGCATTACTAATTATGTCACACAACTGGAGTGGGCCTCTGATATCGTGAATATGGTTTGCCATTTGGATTTGGTGATGAAATAATATCTGCCATGGTGCCTCATCCTTCACTGCTTGCACCACCCACTTTCCTGCAAATCCCCCTTGATCCTTTGGTATGGTAGAAATATCCCAAGTCACCAGCAGAATCCCTTTTTCCCCCATCCTTGCTTGCCCGAGAGAAAGCGTCTGAGCACCTTCTTCAACATTTCTATGTATTATTACCTGTTTTGAAAATCTATAAGAATCTAACAAATTTCAAATGGATACAAAGATTAAATGTTTTAAGCTTTCACAATGTTTGATTTTTTGATTGTATGCTTCTGGAATCATTGTGTGAGAGTTTCCAAGCCCCACTTGATCGCATGCTTTTGGGGTCACCATGCGAGAGCTTCTGGATGATCACATGTTTGGGGGTTACCATGATTTTCTGTGGCATAGAAACCCACACATGATGATCCCAGAAGCACTTGATTAAAAAGACCCAAAGATCGCTGGATACATCAGAGCATAGTGTTTTGGGTTTGGAAAGAAGAGTTGATTCTGGTTTTAGGATAAACTACTATCTAGCTGTTTCTTGGTATATTGAGTTTGGTGATCACTTTCTTTCAGTTAGTTTTGGATTTGAATTTTAAGAAGACATACAAGTCTTTCTTTATGCCTCTGTCAATGTTTTTTCTTCTTGTTTGAGTTCATACAATAGTATCAATGAAAAACTTGATATAAAGTCTACAGTAGTCGTTTCACATCAGTTTGCAAGACTTGCCAGCAGTGAGCTTCTAAATGAATGTTGCAGCACGTCATTTGCCTGTGCTAATAATTTACATCTTATTTCCAGGTCTAACTGTCAACATGGACGTTGAGTTGAATGCCAAATATAAATTCTCAAGTTTCTCTAATTTTTGTTTCTTTATTGCAGCAAGAGCAGAGGTACAAGCGTCTGAGGATGGCACAGCTGCAGTTGATATGTTACAGTTTAAACATGTACTTCTACCTATTATTGATCGAAATCCATTCCTTACAGATGGTACAAAACAGGTTGTCAACTTTTCTCCAGGTTGTTTCAAAGACCTGGTTAGGATTTTTGCATGTGTTTTTTGTCGAATGATTCTCAAAGGTGTGTACAGTACATTATCAGATAAGAAGAGGGAGAAGGGAAAGAGAATTTGCTGAATTGAACTAAGATGTGTTGTGTACACTAGCAGAAAGAGAGAGACAAGCGAGAAATAAAATAGAATTTGCCAAAATGAACCAAGTCTTCATTTCCTTAAGGTGCCAAAAACACAAATACTATACTTATTTATTTGCCCGAAGTGTGTTTTCTGCCATACAAAATTCGTTATGTTTCAGTGCACTTTTAAAAGCCCTTTCTGAAGCTGTTTTTTGGTTTTGTATCTCAAACATTTAGTTCAAGTAAGTTCAATGGCATTGGATATAGTTCAATTCCGTAAAGGCAGCTGTCCAATGTAAATAATAAGTGATATTAATATAATAGGAAGTTGCCTATGCTAGCTGCATTAAGCAGGCTCTCTAAGGAGGTTTTTATCTTTACATTTTCCGATATGTAAATTGTAGTAACATGCATCGTGTAGAATATGTGATTTTGTCCATCTATGAGCTGCATTGGTAGGTGTTCTAGCAGAGTTGACATGTATTGGATGCATTGAGCAGGCCTAAAACTAGGTTCTCAGCTTGATGTTTCTCGAGCACGTTCCTTGATAGCTGAAGCTATCATGTTCTGTTTAGAACAAACAAACTACTTAAGCATTTAATTTAATGATAGCAACGGGATTTCGAAAAAATCCATTTTTAAGTGAGTGTACCTAAGTTTCTGGATATTTATTTTTCTGATATACTGACTGTACCTAAGCTGCTCAACCTAGCGATTTAATTAATTAAGACATCATCTTCCAACAGTTGTTTCAACTTTAGATCATAGGCTTAGGCATCTTCCAAAGAGTAGTAATTAATCATCTAATTATTCTGTCTTTGAATGATCTTTTCAAAAACTTTCTTGCCCCTAGCAAGCCTATGACTCCTAGCACTGGAGCTCTCGCCAATATATTTAAAGGATTTTCCATCATGTTCCCATCATGTTCCATGGGGGAGGCAATGACGAATCTCCTAGGTTTGGATGCACAGCCCTTGCAAATAACTAACAGAGGGAGAACCTAGATTTAGAAATAACAGGGGAGTAAAAGCCCCACCGTGCAGAGCACAGCACACAGTCAATTCTGAATGTCAAACTGTATTTCAAGAGCAATTTTCCCATACACCAGGAGGGTTCACTCCCAGATAGGTTTTGACCAGATAGCGTACAACTTGAAGTATATGCAGAGATTAGAATTAAAAAAACCCCAATTCAATCTAGTCAGGAGCACTTCTGCATAATTAAAGTCCTTTTGTTTTGCCCAGATATCTCAGAGAGAAGGTATAAGGGCGAAAACTCCACACACAAAGTTTCTTTTCATCATAGAAAGGAAAGGAGTTCTAGATTGCACCCAGTCCAATTCCAAACAGGGATTAACCAGTCACAAGCATTTTCAAGCAAATGGGTACACAGTAGACCATTCACACCCAGCGACCCAAGAATCTTCCATCCCACTAAATAATTCATAGAAAATTATCCCCCTTTTTTGTAGAAATTCCCCAAATTTCAGGCAGAAAAAATATTATTTCCACAGTTCATAGCACCACGAAGCTTTTCAAAGTGAAACTCATTCTAATTTAAGAATTCCAGAGGATTTAAACACCCAAAATCAGGGCAAGAGGGAGAAAGAGAAGCTTTCCTTTTCACAAAATTAGAAGCAATTCCAAAGGGAAATGAAAAAGAGCTGGAAAGGAAAGGAAAACAGAGAAGGAAGAGGCCACCTTAACAAATCAGAACGATTGAGAAGTGACCTGCCATACAACTCCCTTTCAGTCACAAATGATGAGAATGGTAACTGTGTGATGAGACGGGGAGAAAAGGCGTGGCCACACTCATGTGTGTCAGAGGCCAGGTGGCAGGAGAAGGGTGGCGCAATAAAGTGGCCATGCAAAAGCCTGATTTTGACAATTATGAAATAGAGAGGGGCCCAAGGGAAGGGGTCCATTTATCTGAGAGGAGCCCTATCTAGAGAATGAAGATCTTATAGAGAAGGTTTATTGAAAGGGGGAGCTTGAGAGATAGGTTTGGCACCCTTGAAGAATTAAGCAAATTCATGGCAAGGTTTGTAAGGTAATCAACCACCTGATTGCCAGTTGTTCTGATGTGCTCATATCTTGATATAGAGTTCTCAAGGCTAATGCTTCTACTTTCTTGAATGACCCTTCTTTGAGGATGGCTTTGATTATAATATTGGAGTCTCCTCCATCAATGATTTTTGACCGTCCTCTTTAGTCCTCCGGCCTCCCCACTTGGCCTTGGCTTTGATGACATTGTTAGAAGTGCTACCTAGAGCTTCATGGTAGATCAGAACAGGGGGGTCTCTAAAGATCCCACCAGCACTAGCTTCAAGGGGATTTCCTTATGAAGCTCCATCAAGGTTAAACTTCATATTGTTCTTCATTGGAGCTTCTCATCTAGTCTCGCTTCTTCTTTTGGTATTTCTCCCAACCCTTTTATAGGGATTCCCTCAAAGAGACTTTCCAATTTAGGAAAACTTGACAATCAATAGGGATAGTACCATTCTTAGGTGGTCATGTTCTTATCGGTTCCTTAGTGCAGTCGAATATTTTGTCAAACACTCTATTAGGGGAGGTGGGGGAGTGGAGGGGGGGATAATTTCCCTGGGAAGATCCTCCTATTCCTTTCTAGCCTAGGTTTCTGCAGATGATAGTTGGAAGGGTGTTCCATACTTGTTCCAATGGGAGGGATTTCATTGATTTCATTTTATATTTCCATGAGGAGCAGGTCTTTCAACTTTTCTGGGGCAAACCCAAGTTTGACGTAACTTATCTACAACTTTGGATTATATTTCAATTGCATAGGGGAAACACACAAGGAGATGATTAGTCTCTTTTTCACTTTTCTTACATGGTGGACGCCAAGATGGTCCCATAAATCTCTTTTTGCTAACCAAAATGCATTAGCCTCAAGGAGCCTCTATTTGTTTCATCTTTAGAGGGCATGGATAGTACTCTACCTACACCTCCTCTTGGAGAATTGCTACCTTGTATTCTTCTTTCACCACATAGTTTCCAGTTTTTGAACCCATCCATATCAATCTATCCGGGGAATCCAAGAAGTGGAAGGACATGAATTCTCTTCTAGATTCCTAGCAACATTTCTTAGCCCCCTAGGGAGGTTATTTTTCCAATCCCTCCAACCAGTTTCCTCTTCATTGAGACAGTCTACAACTTCCACCCATTCATGTTGGGCACCAATCTTGAAGGTGTTTCTTCAAATCTTGATAGTGGCATGGTGTAGATCCATGCCTCCTCACAAAAACCTCCCTAAAGCAGGCTGTGTAACCTCTACCCACATCCCCTTGAAGAAGACGTTTGATGATGCGATGATTCAGATGGAGTTCTAGGCAAGAGCCTTTGTGATGGTTTTGTAGAGTGAAAATTATCACGAGGAACATATAGCGTCTAGATATTTATTTTTCTTTAAGATTCGATTCCACAAGTTCTCATGTTATGGATATATTATCCAAGACAACTCAACCCCATGGGGTAGGTTCTTATTCTTGTTTATCCTTATTTCCACTCCTCCCTAAGGTTTTGGTAGATTTTTTTTCCTCCCGACTTAGAGTAATTTTCTGCTTTTCTTCAATTTCAATGCATAGTTTTTCTGAAGGATTTTGACTATAGAGGCTGCTTTAGAATGACATAGAAGGATCAATATCTTATAGATTGGAATTCCCTGCAAGGTTGCTTTTATCTATTGAATTCATCTTGTTAGGGATAGCTACTTTCCTTTTCATCCTACTAACATGTTCATCATACTATCCAACATAGCTTTACCTAGTGACGAGGAAATTATGCCTTCAAAAAGGGCAATTCCCAAGTAAGTGCAAGGGAGGTTGCTAGGGTTGATATTGTTTTAACTAAAAGTGGATTAGAGCTAAATAGCCTAAGCACAATGAGCTAAACTATTTGTACAAGGGAGATCTAACATATGACAGTCCAAAACAATAAATCAGATTTTCCCTAGTGGTTGAAAACTAACATAGACAAACTTATTTGACAAGTAATGAACTAAGTAATATGATGAAGGGTGATGAAACGAACACACCTTGGCAAAATCAAGGGATTCTAAGAGTGCAGTAGTGTTTTGGAAGTGATGATAATACATTGTCTGAAATTTGGAAAGCTGACTTTTAGAGAACAAATTCGGCATTTGTCATCCTATCGTTAGTTTTGCCCTAGGTGGATTCGGCCATCGAATATGCTCCTATGTTGTTGTCACTGAATATGTTCAGCTATGTCGAATCTGTACTGCGCTTTGTTTTTGATTCTGAGTTTTCTTGTGTAGGTGTGTTGTCAAATGTTGTACAGTCTTGTGTCTTAGCTTTTTTGAATTTGCAGCCGTAAAGTTTGATTTGATGTCTTCTTCTTCCCTTGACCTAGTTCGCCACAAATGCTCAATGAAGAACAACAAAAATAGGTTATGGGTCGATCAATCACAAGGGAGTTGCAACTACGTATCCCGCTGGCTTGAGTCAGACCCAATATAGTTATTTGCACCGTGTAAATGGAATCTTGAGCAATGGCTTAGACCTCCTATTCTCTAGATGTGAAGATGCAATTACACAAACATTCACCTAAAACCCTCTTTTGGTACAAGTGGATGATGTCATAATAGCTTGAAATGATGAATGACCAATGTTGGCTCAATGTGCTAACTCTCTCTCAAGTGTAGCAATAGATTTGATCAATGACGGATCTAACTTAAAGAAGGCTTTCTATCCGATTCTCATTTGAATATCACTTGGTAAAAGACTAGGAGTGATTTGTATATGCTACGCCCTTAATCATTAGCATGTATTGGGATATGTGTGGCCAACTTTTGGATAGCATTACTTTTTACTTGGTCATATGATAATTTCAATATCTTCATGTTGGTAGTAGTGTCGGCCTATGGAATATCCATCGCCTTAGTAGAGTGAATATATGAGGTAGTGGTTAGTATTTGATCATCATATTATTAACTCTGCTTTTTTCACAAGAATATGGAGGTTGCTCCTTCAAAGTGGCTTAGTCATATATTTCCAGTATTTTGTTTTACTATCAATTTTGGTGTGGATTTGCTTTATCTTGCTCTTATTTTTGCAATATATTGCTGTTGTGCTGCTCTTGATATTTATATTTCCATCTATTCTTGGGAATTTGCTTTATCTAAGTAATTTCATTACAAGTGGTATCAAAGCTTGGATTTGGGCAAAATTTTTTCACCGCAATTTTTTTAGGATCGAGATCAGTGTTTGTTCAGTGTTGTTGAACGATCGAAAAAGAATTACTTTTGGTTTGAAAGGAATTAATTAATTTTTTCTACACAACATTGCAGGGTTTTTTTAACAAGAGTCTGGGAATTTTTCAAAATTCTTTGTGCAATATAGTAGTTGGAATCGTCTAGGCAAGACGATCACAACATATTTTTGTCAACCCTATTTTTTGGTTTTTTCGATTTTATTGTACCCTTGTGCAATATACTAGTCATTGGATATGTCTTGGTGAGACGATCACAACAATAGAATTCTATGGAACTGCACTTTTGAGTCGGAACCCTAAAATCTTTGAATGGCTGGGCCACACACTAGGGACTAAGGCAAGGGTTCTGACACTCTGGGTAAAAAACCTAACAAAGAAGAGATGGAGTTTGAAATCAGTGGGTCTTTAGTTCTAGGGTTTTCTGGGATGGATCAAGAGTGAGCTAGATTGATTACAATGTGCAAAACTTACAAAATGAAATGGCCAATAAAGGAGATCTGGATAAAATCAATCAATGATTAGATGAAATCAGGTAAAGATTCAATTTACTGATTTCTGCGTAACAAAATCTGCAAAACCAGCCTTAGTTCACCAATGCACAACGAAACCAGGGTGGATATTCTATTCAACACTTTTCGATTCCAAATATAGCGCAACCCTTGCCCTCGGTTGGTTCCAATTTGGGTCCTTGGAACATGCTGCCCAAAGTGGATTGGGCACTTGGGTCAACTAGATGGAGAGTTTTTGTGATGTACATCAGGTTCCATGTGGATAAAAGGTCACAATGGCATCCTTGTATTTGTAACCTGAGCAATTCATTTAGTATTGATGGTTGTGTGCTCAAAAGAAGAAGACTCTTAGTGTCACTTGGTTTGTTTGTACTGAGGAATTGTTGTTAGTAAGGGAATGCAAATGCTTTTTCGCAAGTAATTTGTATAAGTTTTACGTGTGACAAATTTATATTTTGTATTTTGGAAACGTTTAAGTAGAAAAGACAAATGGAATGTTGAACGGTTTTCTAGGGCTAAGTAGGAAAAGAAATGAAGAGATTAAAAGCTGAAGAGTCATGTTGACTCTATAAGTATCCGAAACTCGTAGGAAGATAAGTTGTGTTTATTTAGTTTGTATCAAGTCATTGGTACATGTTTGAATCAGTCTCGCTCGCAAACAAATATATTCTTGGCCATAGTACTTTATTGTAACTAATGATATGAATGATAATTTGTTAAGTTCTTGAATTGTGTATGTTCTCGAGGGAAATTAGACTAGTAACTAGGGTAGTTTAAAGGAATAAATAAACTTCATAGCACATTGGACTATCAAATTATCATGAATGTTTTTTTTCTCGTCTTGTAGCAACCTGTAGACTATAACACTAGCATGTCCTGATGAGGATTTTCAGGGATTGCTGCTAATAATGGTTTCGTTGTTGGGACTTGCAAGATGCTAAGATGGTTTTCGGGTCAAAGAGACCTTGACAAATGGATAGAGGACAAGATACACAAGTTTGCGGAAGAAGAGTCTATTAGAATAGTAATTCATGCACTAGAGATTATTACCACCCATATGTTTGGCAATATTTATGAGATTTCCAGTGTGAGTTGCCCGAGTTGTTAGTGGTATGGTTGTCAAGGCTCAAGCACTACTGCGTTTGACCTCA
This sequence comes from Torreya grandis, assembly GCA_037957365.1. Lineage (NCBI taxonomy): Eukaryota > Viridiplantae > Streptophyta > Pinopsida > Cupressales > Taxaceae > Torreya > Torreya grandis. Next base: position 2,636,989 of record JARHVA010001301.1, on the reverse strand, counting down.
CAGAATGAAAATCTTAGACTAGAATGACTTGAAGTTGCAAAGGTTGCGCAATCTTGATATTAAATGGACGCATACTATTGATCATTGGGTAAGAACTGCTATTGATGACGTATTTGAATTCATTGCCCAAGGATACATTGTGTTTGAAACAACATATGATTTGTTTGTAAGGGGAATAAGAGGATTTTTTTTGAAGAGGCTTCCAATGCTATTGAAGATGTTGGCTATGGTGCCGATTTTGGCCGATATTTAGTACGACAAGGCAACATGAGAATGCAAACCGCTAGGAGATGAATGAAGGGTAGGAGAACGCTAGATATTGGACTAAAATGAAGCTTGTAACGAAAATAAGACCTATGTAAAAGAAGAAAGTAGAAGACACAAAGAAGATCATGGGGCTTCAACGGGAACTAAAACAATATGAAAGATGGAGTAAATTGATCCTTATTGAAGATGGAACGTTGAAGCAAGCTGTGAGTAGTAGCAGCCAAGGAACATCACAGAGATCGAGATGAAGTAGACCTACATCGAAAGAGATTGATTTTGGAACTTAGAGTGAGCAAGAAGAAATCGAGGATATTGCAGACACTGCCCCAAAATGGGATTGGGAGAGAGATAGGAGAACCAAGGTAGCTGATATCAGAGAGGAAGTAGAGAAGGTTAATATTAATTTTAGGGAGTAGCTTCAACTTCAGCGCATGTATATGGAATTGGGAAGGGTAGTTTTTCTGTAGTTCACTATATGAAGGGTCCATGCAAGGTTCAGGGGTGGTTATTATCAACATCCCTGGTTTAATTCATTCACTTGGCAGGAACGCATCCCCTTTGCCATCACTAATTGCAAAAGCCAATAATTCAGAAGAATACAAGGAGCTCACAGTAACTAGGAAGAGGTTCAGGTAAGTTGCAGAATTACTAGAAAGACAAGTCGAAAATTGACAATCAATTCAACTCAGTGCCTACTTCATGTGCACCTACCATACCGATAAGCATTACAATGAGTTTGCAAACATCAAGGCAATCACCCAATAAACCAGTGATAAACAATCCTCTTATAGGGACAATGGCACTCCCTGTTGGAGCCTTTGTGACTTTGCAACCCTATGACGGGTCTATAGACCTGGAGCAGAGCCAAAGCAATATTTTTCAACTTGTGAGAAGCCAAGGGCATCTTAATCGATGAAGCCAAACATTGCAAGCTCGTAGGAGCACTAATCAACCAAGCATTGGAATTCATTGTCAAGAATGGTGGCACCAAGCTTAACATCGAATGGAGTAAAAACTGAATCGATTGAAGAGTATAAATGCAGAGGTACGCAAGTCAGACCATCCAGGACCTTAAGGAGATCAGATAAAAATCGAGAGAATTTGTATGGGACTATGATCATAGGTTCTCCAATGTGATAAAGAAGGTGACTTCAAGTTTGAAGATATTGATAAGGCTGCATGGTTTGTAGAAGGGCTATGAAGCAAGATACAATTTGTGATATTGCAAACTCACTTCCAAACTAAAGTCAAACCTAGGGCACTTGTAGTGAGAGTAGAGTAGATCGAGGATTGTGGTGAGCATTTTGCAGGAAGCACGAATATTGATGCTAAGTTAGATGCCTTGCTGTGAAGGATGGATGAGAATCAAGATAGAGGAAAGAAGACAAAGCTTTCTCCTTGGTGTATGGAGTGCGGGTAGGAAGGGCACCATTGTAATGAGTTTCCTCTCATCAAAAAGGAGTTATGTGAGCCATGTCACACTTGGGACCATGCTACTATGAATTGTCATTTATTACAACATTATGTGCGACAACCATAGAATGTGTTTCAAATTTTGCAAGTCCACCATGCATGATGAGAAGAATTGCAGGGCTTTGTAGATCTAAAAGATGATATCATTCAAAATGTATTTGTAGTCACTGTGCAACAACCACCTCTACCAAAGTCAAATACGGTAGTGAATACCCGACCGAAGGAGCAAGGGTTCATATAGATTGTCACGTAGAATCAACACAAGGACCAAGGTCTTCTCCCATTGGAAATGCCCAAGAAAATCCTGATCAGGTAGGTTTGAGAAGATAAGTACCTAGACCCTACGAGAGAAAAGATGGTAATGAATGAAGCGACTCAACTATTATGGTCAATACAAACTAATGATGTGAACACTAGAGATGCTATGACAACAAAATCATAAATGTACAAACATATTGTGCACATACTGCGACAGGTGGGAGTGGTGATTGCTTTAGCATATCTTTTGGAATTTATAAGTGTGTTGCACAATGAGGATATTGTGCAAAATATTACCAATTTATTACACAATTTGTTGGAATGTGCAAAAGAAGGGGTATGAGAGAATAGATAAGATGGTATTGTATGTGAAGACGAAGAAGCCATGGGACATGGATGCTCAGATGGATATTGAGCTCACAAGATATGATGTACCTAATGCTGTCTTTGATTTTGGAAGCATTGTAAACGTGATGCTAACATCCACTTGGGAAGCAATTGGAAGACCTACGCTAATCTAAAGTCGTGTGACTTTAAGCTTTGGAAAATATGGTCGCGTTGATCCTATTGAAAGGCTAGAGGATGTGGAGCTAAAGATGGCTGAACTTAGCTTGCGAGGGGATTTTGAGGCCATTGATATGAAGACAAATGAAACCCACTACCCTGCACTAATTGGGAAGAAATGGGCTTACGATGGTCACATGACTATTAGTATGGTGTATAACCAGTTGGATGCTCACCAAGATGTTGTCATTATAGTCATACCTTTGAACAAAATGAAGCACAAGCCCTACATGATACCCAAGGAACCATCCTCTCCATATGCATATATGCTATAAAGTTTGTTTGAGGTGGATGCGGAACCAAGAAGAGAAGCCATGCAAGAAAAAACTTCTCCATACTCATCGCAACCCACGCAGGGTTTTGGAGACTGGACTAGCTGTGGAATCAACCAATTCGGATATCACAAGTACACTATAACTTTTAGAGAATGAGGTATAAGTCACCTTCCATGCAATCACCTATTAGGTTTGAAATAAATAATATCTATTAGTTGGCTGCTACTGATCAGATTACAATTATATCGAACCCAATAATGAAGGTGGAATACTATAGGGTCTGCATCATATATCAGTGGAGATTTATATGTGGACATGGAAAACTAAATGTGAGGGGATTATGAAACTAGGCCAATGTGCATTGTGTTTACCTCAAACCAGTAATTTTCTCAATATTTTGGCACAAAGGATTGTAAGGATTCATTCGTAGGTTGGAGGTTCATGTTTCACACCTTGAAGCACATATAAGTGCACTCAATCTTGTGCTGAAGGGGATTGCAGCTATTTAGTGTGTTGTACATAGATCAATTGAGCTAAATTGGGAGAAAGCTTGCGAGAAGTTGTGTGAGAGATTTCACATCGCACCTTGCTTATCAAAAAAATGGCCAAAATTCAAGTAGGGAAGTGTCCAAAGATGCATGTTCACTCGTGTAGACGTTTGGAAGGGGCATTACATCGATTCAAGGTATTGGGTACACATTCAAGGTATGCTAACCCTTCTCCCTAAAGCTTGGTATATGCATTGGGAACGTAGGATGGAGACAAAGACGTGGTCGTAGGTTCAACAGGACTTCATTCAAACTTGTGTTTGAAGATGAGAACCCCATGGTGCATAAAGCATTGCAGAAAATGAAGATATTTTTGTGCTACGGAGGGGTAGATGATGTGACTACTGCAATAAAGCCAGTCTCGAGCTAACTTTGATACTAGCATTCATGAGAATGTGGAAAATTGCCACTACGCCTGGGAACAAAAGAGGTTTATTCTAAAGTCTTGCAATAGAATCCGGAATAGTGCAAGTAGTTCCATGACTATAGAGCGTGGGGGGATATGGATCTAAAGGGAATGTTTGAGCCTGGAAGGAGCTTTAACTTGCCCAAGAAGAAAGACATAGCCAAGGTAGATGAAGAAAAGTTGCAAAATTTGAACATTGAAGAACAACTAGGGTAGCGAGAGGTGTTGGATTCCATGAAGGTTGAGGGGAATCAAATTTATAAAGAACGCTTGCGGAAAAGGATGGAGAACATTGGTACATAAGCAATGCTTAAGATGGCACCAAGTGGGGACTATTGGACATGGCAACACATTTCAAAGGCCATACAACGGTTGCGAGATTATGAGGATGTTTTTACCACTAAATTTAGTGAGGTCAAGGGTGTGGATCCTTCATTAGATGTAATGCATATTGAGCTTAAGGAATATACAAGGTTGATAAAAAAACAACCCTACAGATTGAACCCCAATATGAAAATGAAAGTAAAAGAGGAGATAGATTACATGGTGGAGGCTCAGATCATTTATCTGGGAGAAAAGTTGGGTAAAGCCCCATGGTTGTGCACCCAAAGAAAATAGGGGAAATTAGGGTATGTGGTGACTACTGTGCACTAAACGATGCTTTGTATCAATGACCAATTTCCTATACCATTCATCGATGAGGTGCTAGAAGCCATCATAGGGCACAAATTATCATTCGCTGATGGTTTTAGTGGCTACCATCAGATTGCCATCACAACAGAAGATCAAGCAAAAAATACCTTTGCAACAAAGTGGGGATCCTTTACATACTAGATTTGTCGTTCGTCCTGAAGAATGCACTAGTGGTATTTTATATATCCGTGGTTACTATCTTTAAAGATTTCATCCATGATTTTTTGGAGGTATACTTGGATGATTGAGTTTTATTCTTGTTATTCAAAGAACACTTGTTGAAGTTATGAAATATGTTGGAAAGGTGGTGAGCGCTTCAAATTGCAGTGAACTTTAAAAAGTGCTTGTTCTTCATGCCATTTGGCATGCTTTTCAGACATATGGTGTGCAGTGAAGGTATTTTGGTCGATCAAAGCAAGATCATAGTCATAATTGGGCTTAGGCCACCAACGAATTTGTCAGAGGTGTGATCATTTTTGGGTCACACATGGTATTATTGTAAGTTCATTTGTGGATATATAGACATTGCAACATCTATGTGAAAATGCTCCACAAGGATAACAAGTTTGAATGGACCCCTGAATGTTAAACTGCGTTCACAAATTTGAAACAACTATTGGTCACGGCTCCAATCTTGGTTTTTCTTGATTGCATTGAAATGTTCCATGTTTATGTGGATGCATTGTGGTCTACAGAATGGACCCCAAAATGCCAAACTATGTTCACAAATTTGAAACAGTGATTGGTCACGGCCCCAATTTTTCTAGATTGGAGTGAAACGTTCCATGTTCATGTGGATGCATCAAGGTCTATGATTGGAGCTATACTTGCACAACTTGGAGGAGAGTTGGACCATCCGAGTCATTTTGCAAGTCGCAAGTTGTCTGCTACTGAAAAAAACTTTACCATGATAGAGCAGGAAGCCTTGGCCATGGTGTTTGCACTTCAAAAGTTTTGGCATTACTTATTGGCAACTCGATTACAATTTTTCATGGCCCACTAGGGATTGTGATGCTTGGTAAACAAACTATTCTATGAGGCAAAATATCAAGATGGTTAATTCTTTTCCAAGAATATCAATTCAAAATCAATGTTAAACCAAGATGGGAGAATACCATCTCAGTGATATCCAAATAGGTGATGAGCCTGAGGACTTGCAAGAAGATTCTTTGGATGCGCATTTGTTCAGAGTAACTACAATACCTGAACAATTGGAGGAAATGGCAAACTTTTTTGCAACATGGTAAATTTACGGAACTACATGGTGCAAGACAAGAAACAACTAGTCGCAAGTGCCATACCATACAATATTATCAATGGATTTTTCTAGAAGCTGCGTAAAGATGACATTCTTCGTAGGGTGGCTTTGGAGCATGTAAGAGTGTAGGTATTGGATGAAGCTCATCAAGGGGTAGCTGGAGGTTAGTTCATAGGAGAATTGACCATAAGGAATATATTGTAGGTTGGACTATGGAGGCCTACAATGTTTTAGAATGAGCATTGGGCTAGGAAGCATTGCGATGTTTGTTTGTGCATTGGTAAGCCTATTCATAGAGATGAGATGCCACTCAACCCAGTTCTCTCTATGCAAGCTTTTGAACAATGGGGGATAGACTTTGTAGGGCCTTTAACTTTGCCATGTAAATGCTCCAATGCCCAATATATCATCACTGCGACAGATTACTTCACGAAATGGGTTGAGTCAACTACGACTCCAAGCTGTGGGGCAAAAGACGTTGCGAAATTCCTCTATGAAAATATCATATTAAGGTTTTATTGCCCTCAAAAGTTAGTCAATGATAGGGGTACACATTTTCTCAATAGTACCATAAAGATCTTGAAAGAGGAATCCATGATATTGCACTAGATGAGCACCACATACCATCTCTAAGCCAACAATCAAGCTGAATCATCAAATAAAGCACTGGAAAAAATGCTAACAAAGATTTGCAATGTGTAGAGAGATGATTTGGAAGATTGCATCCTAACGATATTGTGGGCGTATAGGACCAATTACAAGAGTGTGACAAGATACAATCCATTCCAGTTGGTCTATGTAATGGAAGCACTTATGTTGATGGAATATCTAGTACCTAGCTTGTGCATTGCAATGGGTATTTGGCTTGGTGATGAGGAATCCTTGCAAAACTGGTTGCTCGAGTTGATTCACATGGAGACATGACGAATGGCCACTTAGAATTAAGAAATATAAAAGTGTAGCTACAAGGCCTAGCATGATCACAACATGCAATCCAAGGAGTTTCAACCAGAATAGATGGTACTATTATACGAAAGCAGATTCAAAGCACACCTTGGAAAGCTATGAATTTGTTGGAAGGGACCATACATAATCCAACACATGATAGGTCAGGGCACCATTATGTTGCACTATTTACAGGGCAATATTCTTCCAGGTAGATTGAATGGTAGTATGCTTCAGTCCTACCACAACTAAAATTAGTACATATGTAAGCACAAATAAGTGCCAAATGGCACAAATATATTACATTTTCCCTTTTTCGCAGGGATGATAGCATAGCATACTATAGTGGAAAAGTAACTATAGTAGATGGCAGGTAGAAATTTTGGCTACAACATGGCATATCAACAAAGGAAAGAACATAGGGGATAGACAAGTTCTCGGTATCGATATCAATGGCAAGGGTTGATCAAATTCGTGAGAGGAATTTGGGAAAGCCTCGCAATTCAATTAAGTCTGGGAATGACGAAAGGAAAAGTTAGAAGGAAAGACAACAAAAAACATAAATGGCGCTGAAGTTGAGAACAATTTCTATTTAAGACAAAAGCAATTCGCTCAGACTTAAAAGTTGCTGACAATCTATTAAGTGGTTAATTTTTAAAAAGGCAATGGTTTGAAAAGAAAATGGCGATGTGTCACATGAAATAATATCTCAATTGGCAAGCTACAAAAACAAGCAAGTGTCAAGTCTGCAACTACCAACAAATTTAAGGCAAACATGAATTGGCACAAGAAGTAGTTCAATAGATCTTCACAAGGTGGCATGATCTATCCATAAAAGGGGAATGTGGGGGTACAAACCATACTTTGTCAATATTAGGGAATTGCACCAGTAGAATTTGAGTTGTCTGAATCGAGATATATTTTTATGCGAGAAGAAAGAGACACTAAGCCCGCAAGAGTAATTGTGGTGTCTGTGAACAGAGGGTTGAGGAAAAAGAGTAAGCAGTGAGAAGAAGACACAATGGTTGCAACCTAGATAGTGGTAGCTTTGAGCGACACATAAAAAGAAGAGATGGGGATAGGGTTTTCCTTGTGCCAAACTAAATGGAATGATTAGGAACCCTTCAATTTCATCGATGAGTCTATTACAGAGTGGTTTACAGAGCCTCAATCGTAAGGAGTGTTGGGATGAGTGCAAGGGAATGTCGCTCAATATAATCTGTTGCGAGGGATAGATGCGGAGAGGTTGGTGTGACACCCAACTTTAAGACATGATTACAAACTCATGATGACACTGCTTAACTGCTACAATGAGGGTGTTATATGGCTTTTGCCATAGGTAGTCATTCACATCAACATTGCAACGGTTGCTCATGCAACAAGACTGAAAGCTAGGGAAAAACATTGCAACTTATAAATCCACCAATTTAGCATTTTACCAAGAAACTAAGGAAAGATACACATCGTCTACTCTTAGTGTGCAAATAGAACAGGTCTCTGATGCGCCAGTGTGAGTGTTGGTTGAGTGCATTATGAAAAGATATTGGCAAACAACAAAGAGCGCCAAACAAGTAACAAAGTGATTAATTGACATTGCCTATTTAATGGTGCTATTATTGGAGGAATTGAACTGGCTAGAGTTCTTGGCAACAAAGATCAAGGTGAATGCAAAAAAGGTGCTCTTCGGCAAAACCTAGTCATTCCAGTACCAATTCTTGGTTCTCTTCATATGCTACACACATTGGACGTCCCTCGAGGGGCAAGCTATCGTTGGGGAGGATTTTTGGTTGGACCAAATGTTCATAACCCGGATTTGGCCGTGATGGGGGAAAATGTTCTTGCATTCGCAAAAGTTCAGGAACTGGTTGCTTCATGTTTGTGCACACATTACTACAAACATGGGATGTGATGGATTATTTGAACCCCATTGCTGTAGTGACTAAATTGCACAATGGCCTCATGGTGCACATCCATGAATTCCCAACACAACTTGCACTTCCACTTCCGTTTTTCATCAACATGGTGTGGGTGCAGGTAAAAATCATACACTAGAAGAATATGGTTGTGCAAAATGTGTAGTTGTTGCAAGTAATACAGCCATAGGGCTCACTAAAACCCATGGTAACTCAGGCATCTACTTTCGGATCCCAAGGGGCACTGACGAAGAGAAAGGAGTAGCCTGTGTAGCGAACCTAGTTGTTGCTAAGGAAAACCAAGAGATCCATGGCATTTCAAAATGATCTGAAGCTACCCACAATTGCTACAGAGGTTAATTTCAATACCCGGCATTTCATCGGAGGATGTACACAAAATCTTGATTGATGATATGGGGAACATCTCGTATGATGAACAAGTGGAGAAAGAATGGTTCTTTTGGAATGTTGTGCGCTCGGTTAAGTTCGCAATGTGGTAGCACATGTCATATTGGTAGACCTTCCATCCATGCTAGGGTACATCAAGGTGGACACATTTGTAGACAAAGAATAGAGCAAGCTAAGGACACAAGCAATATTCTCAACAACGAAGGTGTTAGGATTGCAAGCACGAGGAAGAGCATTGAGTGTCGTAGATGATCCTGCAGCATCCCTAGAGAAGCTATTGGAAAGGAAACCGCAACAAAAGGAGGTGGGGGGACAGATCGATGTGGAGAGTCACGAGGAAGAGGGTGATGCCGAGGCCATCTAGTTCCAACTGTTGACATACAAGTCATGCACGCTAGGGGTCGACAAACCTCATACTAATGTTGGAGGTTGGAAGGAATGTGTATGTAGTGGGTTAGGATTAATCTGCAACTATCCTATCTCTAAAGATCTAGAACCCAATGATCCTTATGATTCGGGATGTGGCCAAATGGATCCGCAAATCTAGCAAGAGGAGCACCTACAACACAATGTCAAAGGAAAGGGTTTCAAAGCCTTTAGGTCAATAACACTATGAGGTAGCTCTATTTAGATCCCTATTTTGTAAGTAGTCTAATATTGCAAACAAGCAATGCAAGTAAGGGGAAGGGTTAGAAACATATCAAAATGGGTAAATGGCAAGTTCAAGCGATCCTATAGCCACACTAAGTTTAAGTGTAGAGAAAGCTTGAACAAGGATACACACACATTTATTTACAAAGCAATAAGCAATTTCTATCTACTAAATGAAAGAGCTAGGGTTAGAATATACTTACCTTGAAGAGGACTTGTCAAGTCTCAATCTCCCCCTTGGCCAATGGTGCTTTGCAAGAGATTGTTGTGGTCGTGAAGACTCCAAAGGATGGACAATAGGCTCTAAGCCAACTAAGGACCTCCTAGCAAATCTCCAAGACTTCCACAAGACAAGCTTTCTTCAAGACAAGACTCTAAGCAATAACTCCAAATGTGGATTAGGGTAGAAGTGCGAGCGAAAGTAGAGTGAAATGAGTGTATATGATATATTGGAATGAAAGGGTGACTTGTATTTATAGTGATTAATAGCCCAAACTACCCTGAAAGTTAAGTCGACGCCATCAGTCGGGTCCGATGTAGTTAAGAGGAGTCAACTGACATTGAACTATATCGGCCAGGCCAAAACAATACGAATGCCAAAAAGACAAACTCAGAACTACATCAACTAGGTTGATACAATATGGTAAGGGAAAAGGTGTGAAACAAACTGTATCGGCCATGGCCGATGTCGTTGGAAAACACACGGAACTGCATTGGCCCTGGTAGATGTAGTTGGAAAGACACATTGAACTATATTGGCCATGGTAGATATAGTTGGAAATGGGAAAACTGACATAGCTGGGTGAGGTAGGAGAGAAGGAGATAGGTAGAAACGAAAATCTGAGTAAGCTGAACTGGAAATAGGAATGATATGATCATGACATAGATAGCAACATCTCTCGCAAAGCACCAAAGGCCTGCCCACCCCTTTCTCGGTGCACCCTTTAAGGCATGCACCCAGGGAGATTGAAACTTGATAGGTTGCTACAAGAGAAAGTGCCAGTAAATGATAAAAGTGAAATAGTATGTATATACAAAATGTCTCGTAGCCTCTATGGCAATGCCCCAAACACAAGTTGAGGTATCAACAAGGAAGGCATGCCTCAATAAAAGAGAGCACAAGAAATGAAGACTTATCCTGCCAGTTGTGTGAGCCAAAGCTGATGTGCACAAGGAACAAATGATAGCATCAATGTAGTCAACTCCATTGGGCACTCCACCCTCGATGCCTACATCAACTCCACCCTTAAGCAAGCCACCTTCACCCCATTCCCCTTTTGTAGTTGCTGATCCCATTCCATCTACAATGGCGCATTGGAATCCTCTTGATGCATCATTCCATCCACATGTTGTCTTTGCACAACAAAGTGAAGGGTCAATTGCAAGAGCATTCCTCGATGACACTCTTGCACAACTGGACGAACCTCCATCTCAGATTCATTCAAATTAACCTCACCAAGAGAGCACAACAGTGGAACAACCGTTCACCCATTCACGTAGGTTGTGCCAACACACATTGAGGCCAATAATAAGATTGAAGAAAAGGCTGCCAAAGAAGATGCAAATTTAGTTGAGTAGCATGAAGAGAAGAAGTGGGACGAAGCAAAAAAGCAAGCGACAGAGCAAGCAATGAAGGAGGAAGTAGTGTGATACGAGGAGGCAATCCAAAAGGAGGAGGAAGCTTTGAAGAAGGCCAAAATAGAGAAACAAACATGAAAACAAGCAAAAAAGGATGTCGAGGCCAAGAAAATGGAGGACTAAGCAAGCAGGTGGAAGCCTGCAAAAATGTCGAGGGGGACAAAATTGCAAAAGAGAAGGCGGCCAAGGAAAATGATGCAAGAGAGAAAGTTGTGAGGGCCAAGGTGGAGCAAGTCAAGAAGGAGAAGGAGAAGTAGGCCATTGAGGAAGAAGAGAGGAAGAAACAAGAGGAGTGCAAGAAAAAAGGAGGAAGATGACAAGTTGGAGAAACAACGAGTGCAAGCTGCAAAAGCACAAAAATGCCAATGTCAGGGTATGCAAGAGGCCATAGGACACACACAAGCTATTTTTGGCTCAGGTATGGGTGAAATGTAGCCACAAGATCAAGTTTCTGGACCAAAAAATCAAGGCTCAAACACAAAAATCCAATCCACTCCACTCCCTTGCACACCTTGAAGGAATTGTCATGGGATACAGTTTTGGCAAGACGAGCTCGCAGGAGGAAGGCTCAAAAGGGGGAGATGACACAGTTGGATCATGGCGGATGGACATTCAGGCCCAAGCCACAAGACACACTACCTTTATCATGTTGACATTGCAGTTGTGCCAAGTGCATGCATCTTCTCCACCCCAAACCATGTAGCTTGCAGTAGCGAATGTCTTGGAGCAAGTCACCTTGGATGTTGCACAATTCCCCTTGGAGAAATAGATTGATGGAGAAAGCACCTTTCATGTTTTGATCGCATAGACAACACAACTAAAGTAAGAAAACAATGAATTGAAGGAGTGTTTTGTGAAAGCTAAAAAAATAATGGATGATACTAGCCCAACATTGGTTCAACAAGTCTTATGGGCTAGGCTATGTTGGAGCCATTGTAATTTACTGCTTTGGTCATGAAGCTTGTATAGGATTGAACATCCACTCAAAGGTTGGAAGAAATCAAAGCACAGATGTGGAGACACGACAATGAGGCAACGTCCATTTTTGGGTTATTAGAGGAATATAGGAAGGTTATCACTACAGTAGCAACACAAGCTTGACAAGTATCATTGTAGCTTTTGGATTGGAAGGCACAAATTCAAGAAGTGATGAAGACTACAATTAAAGTCCAAATGTTGTGGACAAGGCTCAAACTGTCATGGTCGAAAGTGCGATGACAACCTAGATCGACGTGGCTTTGCGTAAATCTCTGCAGTGCAAAGACAATGTGATGGATCGGTTGCATGTGTGGGAATTGTAAATGTTAAGGAGCACATTTGTGGTCGTTCAAGCGCAACGATATGTAGAGCGTTTTGAACAGGTCAGCCAACTGGTGCCAATATGTAATGTCCCCTTTTTCAAGTTAATCCTGAGGATAAGATCATTAGCTTGTGCGTTCTCAAGGGCTAAGGTATTCTAAGGAAATGGGAACATTGGTAGGCTTCAAGGTCACTTTTTGTAAAAGTATTTTAAAATTTATTTTTGGGACCTTTCTTAAAAGTTGATTTTATAAGTGCTATTATAAGGAAGCTTGCGATGTATCTTTTTATAAAATGAAAAAGTAACTCTCCCTTCCTAATTTTGGGTGCCACAATTGGAAAGACATATATAAGGTGAGGGAGGACTCTTTTGGAAGGGTTATGCAATTGGATATGGAAATTTTTGTGTGACTATGTCAAGCTTGAACAAGTGACTTGAGGACGAAACCCTTCAAGTGCACCAAAGGGTTTGGGGATGAAAACCTCCATTCTCTACTAGGGCAGCTTTATTCAAGCGCTGTAATTGAGCCATAATTGCGCATAAGTATATGCAATAATTTTTACAAAGGTGTCTTTTGACACCACCTTCATCAAGGAATTGGTACTATCTTTCAAAAAGCTGAAAATCTTCAATTTGCAGGTAAAAGAAAGTGGACGAACTTTGTGGAGAAGCCTTGGAACGAGTTTGGAGTCTTCTAAAGTGTGGTGACCTTTCACAAGAGGGAAATTTGATCGTTTGAACTTTATTCGGGGGTTAAGGTAATTTTCATAATTTATTTCAGTCATTTGGTGAATTGTTTGGAACAATTGGCATGTGTGAAATGACATTCTAGGTCCTAAAATATTCCAAAAATTATTAATGTAATTTTGGCACTTGGGTGACTTGATTTACAAGCTCCAGAAGGTGATTTGGTGAGAGAAATCGAAGGGATAATTTTCAAAATTGTTTCTTCTAATTTACTAAGGTGTGGCAACTCCCTTGGAGAGCATTTTGAGGCGTTTAAGGGTTGAAAAATACAGCTGTACCTTCAAGAAAAATTTAAAATATTTCTGAGAGGTATTTCCAGCTATTCGTCAATTTATTTGACCTCAAAAAAGGTACTTAGGAAATAATTTTCAGCTTCTTGTGGATTTATTTGGATGCTCTTTAACTTGAATATCATAAATTTTTCCAGCTAGGGTTTGGCTGGTTATAGATTTTCAGATTTCAGTTTGGTGCTTGGATTGGTTAGGGTTTGTTGGAAAACCCTCTTTTTTGGTTTTCGTTCCAAATTGGGGACATTACAGTGGTATCAAAGCCATCTCTTGGCCATTTGTGGGATTCAAAACATGAACAGGGAAGGATGAAAGGTAATACACATGCCCAGGATCATGAGGACAAGCGTTTGATTCGTTGGGATCTCATGGAGGATTATGATGAGCACTTAACTCTTGCACCTATATACTGTAGGGCAAGGAGCTTCGAAGCTTGGCTAGGCTTGAGGTATGGTAAGACGCACTATGGGTAGATGTACCTTGACTTGAGGCCTAGAGGTCGAAAAGAGGCACTAATTTTTGTTATTCAACATTTGGATGGGGCTGCCCATAAGTGGTGGCATCAAGAAAGGATGACACAAAGGCCTAGCATGATGGGAACACATGAAGATTTATTGGAAGAGATAATTGAGAAGTTTGAAAGGAAGAAGGAACTAACCACGCCTAAATCAACAAAGACGTATAATAAAGAACTCTAATCAGAGGAAAGGCAGCCATTTATGCAAGTGTCAGAGCTGAATCTCCAATTGTACAAAGGGTAGCCACTTCATGAGCTTGCCAATGTCCAAAAATCAATCAAACAAAGCTCCTCTATGAGGTACGAACAAATGGAAATTAATTCAGAAAAATTGAAGAAATCATTGGCCAAAGAAGCTGATTTTGAAAGGCAGCCACCTAATGGAGAGACCTTAATGATTAAGCATAAAAAATCAGCCGTTAATGGACCCAAAGAAACAAGCAATCAGCTGAAGTTAAAAACAGAAAATTTAGAAGAGTCAAAAACACACGAAAAGAGCATAGGAGGGCAGCCATCTAAGGAAAAACAAATTGAAAGAGGGCAAATGCATCAAAAAGAAATGGACAGCCAACATGTGACAAAAGAAGTCATCGCCACCCTATCAAGCGCCAATAGAAGCCACATTTTCCGTATTAGAGGAACCATTAATGAAAAAAGGGTTTTCACATGAATGGACAATGGAGCCACTCACAATTTTATAAATGCCAAAATCGTTGCAAGACATAAGCTGCCCACTAAAGCAAATGAAGGATTTAAGGTAACCATTGGGGATGGCTCCTCCATCTCTTGCATTTCCAGCACTATGAGGTTAAAATTAACCTTGGGCGAATACACATTTGAAGGAGAATTTAATGTGATTGATCATGATAAGTTAGATGTGGTGCTTGGAGTCCAATGGTTCCAATCCCTTGGCGAATACACTCATAACTTGCAAAAATCAGAACTGAAATTTATGACAGCCAACAAGGAAGTTTTTCTCAATGGGTTAAGCAATGAAACACTTATGTTAGTGACTTCAAAAAGAATGGAACGAACTGTTAATAAGCGGCAGATTATTTGGGCAGCAGAATTGTTTATGCATGATACAAGGTCTGATTTGAAACAACGACGACACCACAAAGATGTTCAAGCCATTCTAGACAAACAGGAGAAGGTGTTTGGTGATATACCACATGGGCTGCCCCCGGATAGGGGATTTGAACATATCATTGAACTTGAGGAAGGCACTAGAGTGGTGATCACTACTCCCTACCGCCATCCACGGATCTACAAAGAGGAGATTGAGAAAGCCATTCAGGAATTACTTGAGATGGGGCACAAAGACTTAACTTTAGCCCTTTTGCCTCTTCAGTTGTGCTAGTGAAGGAGGAGGATGGAACCATGAGGATGTCTATTGATTATAGATTGTTGAACAAAAAGACCATCAAGAATAGATATCCTCAACCTAGAATCAATGAACTCATTGATGAGCTTTATGGGGCAGTTTACTTCTCCAAAATAGATTTGAAGACCGTTTATCACCAAATTCGTGTGAGGGGGGAAGATGTGCAGAAAACCGCTTTTCGTTGTCACTATGGGCATTATGAGTTTTTGGTTATGCCTTTTGGACTCACTAATGCTTCTGCTACATTCCAATCTTCCATGAACCATTTCTTCAAGCAACATCTAAGGAAATTTGTGCTAGTATTCTTTGATGACATATTGGTGCATAGAAAGACTTGGGAGGAACACTCACGCCATTTGGACATTGTTTTGGGAATGTTGGAGCAGCAAACCCTCTTTGCAAAGAAATCCAAATGTGAGTTTGCCACTTCTGAAATCTTGTATTTGGGTCATGTGATCAATGCACAAGGGGTCCAAGTGGACCAACAAAAGATTCATGCTATACTTGATTGGCCACCTCCCATGACCATGACCCATTTGAGAGGGTTCTTTGGTTTATGTAGCTATTATAGAAGATTTGTGAAGGGCTTCTCCCAACTTGCTGCCCCTCTTACAAATTTAACAAAGAAAGGTGCTTTTGTGTGGTCTCAAACCTCATTGGAGACTTTTGAGAGACTAAAAGTAGTGATGAGTTCTTGCCTTGTGTTGGCTGTTCCGGATTTTTTACACCCTTTCACATTGGAATGTGATGCTTTGGGAGAAGGAATAGGGGCTGCCATGCAAAAAGGACATCCCATTGCTTTTGAGAGTAGGAAACTCAAAGAAGGGGAGAAGAAATTTTCAATTTATGATAAGGAGATGTTGGCTAGCATGCATGCTTTGGTCAAATTCTGTCAATATCTAATTTGTAGTAGATTTATAGTTAAGATGGATCACAATAGCCTCAAATACTTCCTCACACAAACCGATTTGAATAATAGGCAGCAAAAGTGGTTGAACAAGCTTCAATCCTGTGACTTTCAACATTGAATATACATAATGCAAGAATAATAAGGTGGCTGATGCTTTGTCAAGAAGGCCCTATTTGTGTTCTCTAAGTGAATTAACAGCTGATTGGAGGGCTGTAATTATCATGGAATATGCTGAGGATGAGTGGGCTACCACGGTTTTCGAAGGCAAGGTGATTGACAATAATTACAAGGTGAGTGAAGAGCGGATTTTACATAAGGGCAGAATTTTCTTGGCCCCTTAATCCAAGTTAAAGCATCAGAGTATGAGGGCTGCTCATGATGATTCTGTGGCGGGCCATCAAGGATACTTCAAAACATACAAAAAGGTAAGAGAAAGGTTCGCTTGGAAGGGATTGAAAATAGATATTATATTGCATGTTAGAGAATGTATGGTTTGTCAAAGGAATAAAGACATGACCACATTTCCAGTTGGTCTTTTGCAACTTCTTTCCTTTTTACACCAAAAATGAGAGAGTATATCCATGGACTTCATCACGGGGTTACCCATGTCACAAGGTAAATGTGGAATATTTGTTGTTGTAGATAGATTGATGAAATATGCTCATTTTTTTGCAATTCCAGCCAAGTATAGTGCTCTTTACATAGCACAAATTTTCTTCAAAGAAGTTTTTAAATTGCATGGGTTGCCAAAGAGCATCATAAAGTGATGGGGACAGCCGGTTTATGTGCCACTTTTGGCAAGAGCTTTTCAAGCTAATAGGTACCGAATTGCTTCCAAGCATTAGCTATCATCCTCAAACGGATGGGCAAACAGAAATCGTCAATAAATGGGTGGAAGGATACTTAAGGAATTACATTTCAGGGCATCAGACATGGTGGAATAGATGGCTGTACATGGCAGAATTTTGCTATAACACTACCTACCACATGTCTAGTGGTATGTCTCCCTTCAAGGCTTTATATGGTTATGAGTCTCTTTCATTTTTTGACCTTGTTTTGGGGGATAGTAGGGTGCCCGGTGCTGCCGATTAGGTGCAACAAAGTTCTGAAATCTTGGATTAGCTCAAGAAAAACTTGCAACAAGCTCAAAATCAACAAAAAGTGTATGCGGATCAGCATAGGGTGGAAAGACAATTTGAGGTTGGGGACATGGTCTATTTGAGTTTGCAACCTTATAGGCAATCTTCTCTCAAGCAAAATGGAGCAAAAAAACTTAAACCACATTTCTATGGGCCTTATAGAATTCAAAGGAGAGTGGAAAACATAGCATATGCCTTATAGAATTCAAAGGAGAGTGGAAAACATAGCATATGAGCTAGAGTTACCGGAAGGGAGTAAAATTCACAATGTATTCCATGTCTCTTGCCTTAAAAAAGCTTTTGGAAAGCATATCATACCCTCCACTGAATTGCCACCACTTGATGAAGAAGGTAAATTGATTTTGGTTCTCAAAACTATTCTTGAGGTTCATGGAAGGAAGCTCTGCAATCGCACTATCATGGAATACTTGGTGCAATGGAAGAACATGCCTATGGAGAATGTAACTTGGGAAGGGGAAGCCATCTTTCAACATCTCAATTTATAATTGCTTGTGGACAAGCAATTTCGGAAAGGGAGGACTGTAATGTCCCCATTTTCGAGTTAATCATGGGGATAAGATCCTTAGCTTGTGCGTTCCCAAGGGCTAAGGTATTCTAAGGAAAAGGGAACATTGGTAGGCTTCAAGGTCACTTTTTGTAGAAGCACTTTATTATTTTTTTTGGGACCTTTCTTAAAAAGTTACTTTATAAGTGCTATTATAAGGAAGCTTGCGATATATCTTTTTATAAAAGGAAAAAGTAACTCTCCCTTCCTAATTTTAAGCGTCACAATTGGAGGAGGCATATATAAGGTGAAGGAGGACTCTTTTAAAAGGGTTATGCAATTTGGATATGAAAATTCTTGTGCAAGTATTTTAAACTTAAACAAGTGACTTGAGGACGAAACCCATCAAGTGACCAAAGGGTTTGGGGACGAAAACCTCTATTCTCTACTAGGGCAACTTTATTCAAGGGTTGTAATTGCATCATAATTATGCATAAGTATATGCATTAAATTTTACAAAGGTGTCTTTTGACACCACCTTCATCAAGGAATTGGTACTATCCTTTGAAAAGCTGGAAATCTTCAATTTGCAGGTAAAAGAAAGGTGGGCAAACTTTGTGGAGAAGCTCTAGAACGAGTTTGGAGTCTTCCAAAGTGTGGCGACCTCCTTTGGGATGGTGGCGACTCTTCACAAGAGGGAAATTTGATCTTTTGAACCCTATTCGGGAGTTGAGGTAATTTTCATAATTTATTTCAGTGATTTGGTGAATTGTTTGGAACAATTGGCATGCATGAAACAACATTCTAGTCCTAAAATATTCCATAAATTATTACCGTAATTTTGGCACTTGGGCGACTTGATTGGCAAGTTTCGGAAGGTGATTTGGTGAGAGAAATCGAAGGTATAATTTTCAGAATTGTTTCTTCTAATTTGTTGAGGTGTGGTGACTCACTTGGAGAGCATTTTGAGACGTTTAAGGTTTGAAAAATACAGCTGTACCTTCAAGAAAAATTCAGAATATTTTTGAGAGATATTTCCAGCTATTTGTCAATTTCTTTGACTCCCAAAAAGGTACTAAATAATTTTCAGCGTCTTGTGGATTTATTTGGATGCTTTTTAGCTTGAATATCATAATTTTTTCCAGCTAGGGTTTCGCTAGTTATAGAGTTTCAGATTTCAGTTTGGTGCTTGGATTGGCTATGGTTTGTTGGGAAACCTTCTTTTTTGGTTTTTGTTCCAAATTGGAGACATTACACAATAGTACCAATGCACCCAATGCCATCCCCTTCTTTGTAAAACATTGTGGCTTCCTTAATTTTTGAATAATTTTTGGCAGTGTGAGTTTGTTTTGGAATGACAAAATTTTGGATGAAGTCTTTGCGAGCAAGGTTATGCCAACCTATTGAAAACCTAGAAAAGGTAGTAGATTGGTATGCTACTTACTTGAGAACCCAAAAGGGCGGCTAAGTAGTGTGCAAGAAGTGAAAATTGAGAAACAACACTTCTTGTGAAACTGCGAACAAAACTTCTAGATAGGGTAGATACGAGGAAGTTCAATGCAACTCATATAGTGGGCAAAAAGCGGTTTGTAGGTCACTACACTAAGATGACTTTTGTCTCGAGTCTAGACAACTATTTAAGTTCGAGAAAGTGTTAGTAAGGGATTGCGATTGCTATTTTGCAAGTAGTTTGTGTCAGTTTTATGCGTGACAAATGTGATTTTGTATTTTGCAAACATTCATGTAAGTAGAAAAGACAAATGGAAGGTTGAAATTTTTTTGAAGACTAAGTACGAAAAGAAATGAAGAGATAAGAAGTTGAAGAGTTATGTTAGACTCTAAGTATTCAACACTCGTTGGAAGATAAGGCAGTGGTTGTTTTGTTTATTCAGTTTGTATTGAGTCATTGGTACACATTCGAATTAGTCTCTCATGAACAAATGTATCCTTAGCCATAGTATTTTACTGTAACTAATGGTATGAATGAGAATTCACAAGTTCTTGAGTTGTGTATGTTCTTGTGAGAAAATATATTGGTCTTTGCAAAGTCTTGATGAAATCTAATCAACCAAGGTAGTTTAATAGAATAAACAAGCTTCACAACACATTGGACCATCAAATGACGGTGAATTTATTTCTCCCTATCGTGCGAGTCCTTTAGCAACTTGTAGACTACAACACAAGCATTTCTAATGAGGATTTCTATGGACTGTTGCCAACAATTGTAGACACAGTAGCGTAATACTGTGATGGAGAATTAAAGGCAATTAACAAAACTGTGTCAAACATTCCAAAATATTTCATTGCTTGTGGAGATGATCACTTATGAGAACTTGAATGACTCATTTCTTGGGGGACTCGAGGATCACATCCAACATAAGGTACACATGTTTAATCTGCTTAATGTATCTGATTCTATTATCATGGCCTACAAGGCAAAGGAAAGAGAATTGTTCAACAAAAGGTAGGCCTTCACATGCATAAGAGATTGGAGCACTCCAGCACCATCATAATGTTAACCTGCCAGATTGACTCAACAAATTGAAGAGAAAAGGGGCAAAATGTTATGTTTTAATTGTGATTAAAAACGTAGCTATAGGCATAAATGTGCTAAAACGTTGTTCTACATTGAAGGTGCTAATGAAGAAGAAGAAGTTGCAAAAGAAGAATTAGAGGGTTGGTGAGCCATAGGAGGATACATCATATGCCCAACCAACTATTTATTTCCATGCACTTTCAGGGATTAGCACCCCACAAAAATCTCAAGGTAGTGGATTTCCTAAAAAATTATAAGGTGATAGTATTGATTGACTCAAGAAGTGCCTATAATTTCATCAACAATAAGTTGGTTGCACGCTTGAATTGTTTTGTTTATCCAACTCTATAATTTTAGGTCATGATTGCAGATGGTGGTACAATCAGTTGCACAGGGAAATTTCATAGTATTAAACTCACCATAGGAGACGACCTACTAGATTGCCATATGTTCTCCCTTTCCACGGGCGGCACAAAAATTGTTTTGGGAGTCTAATGGCTCACTACTTTGGGAATGATTGAGTTGAATTTTCAGGAGCTGTTCATGCATTTTCATTCAGGAGGAAGGACATTTGAACTGCGTGGGCTACAAGCAAAGTCCACATAGTTAGTTATCCCTCACAAGATGTAGAAGATTCATAAAAAGTGGATGGGTTTGTGGTACATTTTTTTTATTAGAAGCACTACTAGCAAATGTGCCTACTCCACTAGATCTATAAGCAATTGTAGAGAGGCTCTTAGTAGTTTTTCGAAATATGCCGAAAGGAATACCACCCAAAAGGGAGCATGATCATGCCCTCCAGTTGGTACTAGGGATCGAACCACCCAACATCTAACCTTATAAGTACCCATATGTGCAGAAGAGCGAGATTGAGAGGATGGTATAGGAAATGCTCAAGGCAAGAATTATTTGACACAACCAGAGTGCTCATTCCTCTCCAGTGGTGATGGCGCATAAGAAGATGACACTTGGCACATGTGTCAAATTATAGGGAATTCAACAAGTACACCATCGAAGATAAGTTTTCAATAATTGTAATTGATAATTTGTTAGATGAGTTTGTAATGCCCCCTTCTTAAGAGTAGTGCCGTATGAAGACCCTTAGCCTATTTTGTGGTTTCTCGCAGGCTAAGGGGACGAGGAGAAGGGAAATGTGGTTCTGGTGAGCTAAGTTAGCCAAAAAGTAACTTAGTTGGCAATTTATGTTTAATTTTAAAATAAAGGGGACTTTTCTAAGTGGAGTAAGTCAACGCTTAATTAGAAATTAAAAAGGCACTTTATGAATTATAGTAAATAACCCCCTCACTTTGTAGATTGAGTTGGAGAAAAGGTATAAAAGAAGATGGAGGGGTTCGTTTATGGGAGCTATGATTCATCTATCACTTGATTTTGTGAGTTGAGCAATCTTGCTTCTACTTTTAGCTATTGAGGACGAAAATCCTCTTCGGCAATTAGATCTTGGGGATGAAAACCCACAACTTCTACTGGTGGCTTCATTCAGGGGTCACAATCAAGTGAAAAGTCATTGAACACATGGTAGAGTATCAATTTTTGGTTGGTGCATTAGCTAGAAGGTTGTTTGGTGTTGATGACTTGTTGGAGGGTTATTTGGCATTTTGATGTCATCCTTTGGAGGGCTGACATCACCTTAGGGAGCTGGTTTTGAGAGTTGTTCAGTGCGTGGTTTCATCTTGGGCCTGCCCAAGGTTGTTTCGTGCTTGACACAACATCAATTTCTTAGTTGGTTAGTTATGGTTGAATTTCCATTGGTATTATCCTCTGGTCTGCGAATTAATTAATTTACAGCCTGAAAATATTTTATAAAAAATCAGATTTGAAGTTGTAAAGATACTACCCTTGAAATAAATTTTCTTAATTGTCTGAGGGTTTCTATGTGGATTGTATTTTTTCCTATAATGTTTTATGGATCATTTTCAAAATTATGTACTTTCACATTAGAGTTTCAGTAAAATTCCAGAATTTCATTAATCTGCCTTAAAAGGGATATTTCAAAGGTACATAGTGTTATATACCTTACGAAGCTTGATCTTCATTCAAGCTAACATTTGATCAGAATCAAGGATGAGGATATAAATAAGACAACTTTCATAACCCATGAGGGTCACTATGAATTTTCGGTGATCCCCTTTGGCCTCACAAATGCACCATCTACATTTCCTTGTTTGGTGAACTTTGTCGTTCGGCCATTTTTGCAGAAATTTGTCTTGGTGTATTTTGATGATATTTTAATATACAACAAAACATGGACATTGCATTTATATCATGTGAGTTAGGTTTTGGATATTTTAGCACAACATGAGTTGTACGCTAAGCCTTCCAACTGTGCTTTTGGAGTCAAGCAGGTGGAGTACTTGGGTCACATTGTTTCCCATGAATAAGTAAAAGTAGATCTTCACAAGATCAAGGCCATAGTTGAATGGCAAGTGCCTAAAACCCTCAAGATCCTACGAGGTTTCTTAGGGCTCACATGTTATTAGTGCTGATTTGTCAAAAATTACAGTAGCATATCAACACCGTTCACAATTTTACTAAAGGACTCCTTCCATTGGAATGAGGCAGCCACTGAGGCATTTGAGAAGTTGAAGGACGCCATGTGCACCACTCCAGTTCTAGCTACCCCAAAATTTTTTAAAACTATCATGGTTGAATGTGATGCTTCAGGGTATGGCATGAGGGCAATACTCATACAATAAGGATGATCGATTGCTTTGGAAATTCATCAACTCTAGGGGTAAGAATTTGTTGAAGCCCATTTCTGAGAAGGAAATGATGGCTATCCTTCACACAGTCAAACAATGGAGACCTTATTTGATAGGAAGACAATATAAGGTGAATACAGATCATGTTAGTCTCAAATACTTTTTTTAATAGAGGTTATCATCAACACAACAACAAAAATGGGTCACAAAGATGTTGGGATATGGCTTTGAGATCATTTATAAGATAAGAAAGGAGAATGCAGTGGCGGATGCACTATTGACAAATAATGAGTTTACAAAAACATTATTGTGTGCCATATCAATATTACAAGCAGATTGGGTGGAGACGGAAAAATAAAAGTGGGCAAATGACACATATACATAGGCCCTTGTTCAAAAGCTTCAACATGATCCGAGCGTATCAGACATTTGTATGGAAAGGGGATGCTTTACGGTACAAGGATTGGCTATATTGGTGCAAGAACTCAACCCTTAAGCAAAAGGTTCTTGCAAAGCTACATGTTTTCCCTGTCAGGGGGCATTCAAGCTTCTTGGAATCAAGGAGGAATACTTTTGGGAAGGGCTTAAAGGGGAAGTTTAGAAATTTGTGGAAGAATGCATGGTGTGTTAGCAAAACAAGGGTGAGACAATTAAGGCTCCTCGTCTTCTACAATCGTTGCCTATTCCTAGCTAGAGGTGGGAGGTGTTAATGGATTTCATCACAGCGTTGCCCAAGTCAAGAGAGATAAATATCCACATGGTTGTTGTGGATAGACTAACCAAATATGTCCATTTATGTGTCTTAGCACATCTTTTTGTAGCAAGTACAATAGCATCAACTTTCATGGATATAGTTAAAAAACTACGTAAGACTTTGAAGATCATAGTAAGTGATCATGATCCTATATTTACCAGTAATTTTTGGATTGATTATTTTCTTGCTTGGGTACTCCGTTGGCTTGTAGCTCATCATATCATCCCCAATTTGATGGCCAAATTGAGGTGGCCAAGTAGTGCTTGGAGGGTTATCTTCGATTTTTTGCTTCGGGGAAACATAATGAATGGGTTCGATGGCTACCACTAATAAAATGGTAGTATAACCCTTCTTTCCATATATCATCCAATTTTTTTTTTTTTGGCATTGTATAGATATCAATCGCCATCCATCACCTTGTTTGTGAGGGTTCAACCAAAGGTTTGGGCAGTTGAAGATGACATTCATCACCACTAAGAGGTACTTTCTAGTCTTAGAGAGAATTTGGCTATGGCACAAAACCGAATGAAGGAGCAAGCTAACCAATTTGACACAAAAATACATTTTAAAGTTGGAGATTGGGTTTTTGTGTGATTACAACCATAGAAGCAAATGCTTTAAAACAATAGAAGATTGATAACAAGCTTTCACCTATGTATTATGGGTCCTATTAGGTTTTATATAAGCTAAGCAATGTAGCATACAAACTAGAGTTGCCTCATCTAGCGAAAATATATCCAGTCTTTCATGCTTCTTGCTTGAAGGTGGTCATTGGACAAAGATTTTCAGCTCCAGACAGAGTTACAGAGCTTGATGAGAAGGGAATAATAATTTTGGCATCCGAGGAAATCGTTTAGACCCGCACAAAGAGGTTGCGGACGAGGGTGATTATCAAAGTATCTGATCAAGTGGAAGAATCTAGACAGTGAGGATGTGGCATGAGAGGATGAAGCATTCCTGCAGAAGCATCCAACAATTGTCAAACATTGAGGACAATGTTGGTTTAAAGGGGAGGGGCATTCTACACCTTTAATTGCTAGTGTGTATTTAGATAGTGTGCTTGACTTGTAGATAGCATAACCTAGTCATATGATAATTTCTATATCTTCATGTTGGTAGTAGTGTGGGCCTTGGAGTATCCATAGCCTTAGCAGAGTATATATATGAAGTAGTGCTTAGTATTAGATCACCATATTATGAATTTTATTCTTATTGCAAGGTTATGGAGATTGCGCCCTCGAAGTGGTGCAGTCATATTTTTCCAATATTCTGCTCTGCTATCAATATTTGGTGTGGATTTGCTCAATTTTTCTCTTAATATTGTGATATATGATTGTTTCTTTGCTCTTTATATTTATATTTATATTTATATTTTTGTCCATTGTTGTGAATTTTATTTATCTAAGTAATTTCATTACAGGATATATAGAGATCTATAGGGCATGATACATGCTAAGGCCGGCCATAGAAAATGTAAGTTGCGAAATTAGGCCAAGGCAGAAGTATCTGCACAAATACAAAGGATATATTCGGCGGTACCCTTGTAGCCATCAAATTTGTCCTTGGAGAGACATGTAGAATGGGTGCAAGTAGCTCAAAGGATATATAAATGAGGCTTAAAAGTTGAAATGGATGAATACCAAAGACATCTAGAAGTCTTAAATGCTGGGGAGAGACTAGTGTGGGGTAGGAAATACCCTAAAAATAGCCAAATATATACAAGTGTGCCAAGTGTACAAAAATGAGTAAAATACATTATGGAAAAGTGCCCTATACCAAAATTTGGTGTCTACATAATGCCCCTTCTTTGATGTACATGAGTGAGTTTATTTGTGCGTCAAAGTATAAAAATAATAAATTGAAGTATGTACCTTGACTTACTTAGGGAAGGATGGATGAATCAAATGATGGTTGATATAGGCTTTATTCACACGGATTTGATGTATCTTGGAAAGTTTGACATACGTGAAAACAATGACCAATTGTAACAAGTAGTCAATTTCAACTCAATGCGAAATGTAGTAATTTTGAAAAACATAATTTGAAAGATGAGCATAGGAACACTACACCTGTTGTTAGTCGAACCAATGTTGTCAACTTGAAAATGAAACTTTGTTCTTATTATTCCGATTATAGATTTTTAGACAAGTCCTAGACATAGCTAGCACTTCTTAGGAAGTTCTAACAACCCAATCCACTTCTTGATCAAGGAAGTAAATATTTTTGCTCCAGCTTGTAAAATCTTGAAAATTATTCTGATCAATCTTCAATTTTTTTGGTCAATCTTGAAATGTCTCGATATATGCCCCCCTTTTCAGGCGAGGGATTGAAAAACCAATGCTATAGTCACTCATCTCATAAGAAAGAGTTAAATGTGTCATGTGCTATAAAATATATAGCCGAAGCTTTTGAAAAAAATCCTTGAAAATTCATATAAATAACATGTACGTAACCATCCTAAAATATCATTATGTAAATCTCAATAAAAAGGTGCACATCTTCATATGAGGATGAAATAGATGGTGGCAAACAATATGCCCCAATGAATGTTGGGTATTAGTAAGATATGTATCATAGTAATAAACTTGAGGAGATATGGGAGGGTATAGTGCCCCACATGGCAAAGCAAGATAAGGACAAATGGTATGCCCCCAATGTAGTAAATGTGCCCCTTATAGGGTTAGATATAGCAATGAAGCATACTTACAAGAGTAATGTGCCCTTCTAGATGCATGGTAAAGACCATGGAAACATAGGCACCAAGTATAGTAATACCGCAAATAGTAATGTGCATGGTAAAGACCATGGCACCAAACATAAAATATGTATGATACGAATCATGACAACAATCATAGAATATTGCATATTATACAACATAAATCTCACACAAGTATGTAGCTACATATAGGAAATCGTCACGCAAGGATATATGATTTACAAGACATGACGACACAACAACTCAAGGATCCTCTATGGACACAAACACAAAAAAACATCGACAAACAACATCCTGAAGCATGCACAAATATACACATGCAATAAGTCAAACATGCAGTGGTACACAACACACAATGTAATTAATGTAACAACCATATGGAGCCACACAATGTAGATATTGATGAAAACACACAAGATGTAGGTACTAGCAAGAGACAATCTAATCAATGTAAAGTATCCTAATATGATAAATGGAAAGCAAGAAATATATCAGAGTAAAATCTGTTGTATAGAGATGCCCTTAGGTATGGTATACCACCATTGTGATCATGTCCCCAGGGTGTGGGAAATAAACTAGCCACGTAGCAACTGCTAGTCCATAGTAATATGTAACCTAAATATCCTGCGTTTCACCCACTCAAAGAATACCATGTGAAGCACATGTAATTGTTGAATGTGGAAAATCTCTAACATAGGCAAATAAGCACGATATCTATCCATCGATAAAGTAATATTGGATTTTTCTACTTACTGTTTTTGAATTTTGTAATTTTTTAAAAATAGTAAAGAAAGAAGGCCAAGGGGCGTACACGAGGAGCAAACAAAGTTCAATTGAACAAAAATAGAAGCATAAGGGCACACTCAAGAAACAACCCAAATAGGCAGGCCAAGGGGTGCAAACTAAAAGAAGAAGAGGAAGATTTCAAACAACCTACATAAGGTCTTAATATACATGATTTTATCATCAGGATATATGTGCAAGTGTTTGGAATGGGATAAACAATCAAAGGGCAAGGGGACAATGCAACACAGTAAGCAACAAAACCGAAGTGGCTAGAAGAATGTCAATGTAAAATAGAAGGCAAGTGCCAATGTATTACGTCTAGAAGAGAAATAGAAAGCATACAATCAATTCAAGGGAGGAAGGCACATGAAAGCTACAACATATAGAAGAAAAAACTATATATAGTAACCAAACTATATTACATTAATGATATATCAATGAAGCACAAGACTTGAGCTAGCATAGTTAAATGATGATCTCATCTATAATGTGATATTCCAGACTATAGGATTTAGATGTGTCGCTTGGAGTATCGGTAAAGTAGTCACAAGATGTGTAGTAACTAAAATCACCATTCCAAAGAGCGATGTGGAGAGTGGCTTGTGGAGCCCCCTAAAACGCTTGAGAAGCATTCATAGGAATATGTTGTGATAAACAATGTGCTTGGATATGATTTGTAGCAAGAGGTTGTAAATCAATCTTGGGACGTGATTGATTGTGAATCGTAGGTGTCGAAGGTGCAATTGTGGGAATTGGAGTTTTTGGAGCTCTTACAATAGGTGGTGGTTTCATAGACACAAATGTAATAGGGCCAATAATAATGGTGGTGAGATAGTAGTAGGTATCATACGAGGTTGAATGATTCGCTCCTCAAGAAGCATACTAGTTGCATGTGTGATCTTTGAGGTCAAAGAGGTAGTTCACAAGTTGTGTTGTGAATGGCATGTACTTCATAATTATACACAAACTTGAGACAATGGTGTACCGTAGAAGATATTGCTTTCATTTGATTAAGCCATGTGCATCCAAGTAATAAATTATATGATCTTCTATTCCATACTACATAAAACCAAACTAGAAGGGTCTGAGGATGGCCAATTGTAATTGGTATTGTAATATCATCAAGAGGTGTGCATGGAATACCATCGTAATTGTGAAGTATCCTAGTTGTACTAAGTAAATCTCGGTTAGTGTAGTCTCAACTAGATAAAATTGAGATCCTAATTAGATTTTCATTGGAACCATTGTCAATAAAAATGTCACGTGTGCTAAGGATTATAGTTAACAAAACCACGAATGTATAAAGGACCATTGTTTGATTTATCATTATATATCTTGTGGCCATACAATATTATGGAAGGTGCTTGCCATTGATAGCTCGAAACTATGCCAATGATGCCTTCAATCTCATGCTCATGTGGAATAGTCAAATGATGTATAGATGTTGTCATATGCACATTGTATTGCTTTGTAGAATTATGATTTGGCATTGAATTGTTAAAAGTTTGCAAGCCTTGATTAGGCATTGTGGCAAATTTGTTTAATGTAAAATTATGGACTTCAATTCAAATAGTGTTGTTATCAATGAAATCTTGAATTATGTCTTAATTTGGAGCATTGATTAGTTAAATGTCTGGAAGCTCGATGGTAATCAAAATATAGGTTTGTATTATACCCTTTAGGCAATGTTTGAGTAATATCTAATTGATTAGGCTTAGGGAAAGTAAATTACATTACATTCGAACAAGCATTTAAGCACTTTGTGAGGTGGGTTCGGTAATGTTGTAAATTGTTGATTGTCCCTAGAATTATAAAAGATGAGCTTATTGTTGGTTTGTGAAACTGTGTTTACGGTTTTGGCCTCATTCTTATTTTGAAAATTAGATGCATCATTAGTTTTAGGTTTGAATGTTGTCTTTCCTTGATATTTGGAGGTTGTGGATGTAGAAGCGATAAATATATACTTTAACATATTTGCATCTATAAGTTAAATCTCAATGTTATGTAGCACATGGCAAAGTTCGTCAAAAGATTCATAAGTATTAAACATGGCTTTGACCTTAAGCGAGGATAACAAACTATTTGAAAATATACTTTGAATCTCACTATCAACATTTTGATGTGACATTTTCATAAGAATGGTTTTAAATTTAAGCACATAGTCAGAAAGACATTCATTAGGTACTTGTTTGATTTGAGCAATTTGAGAAAACATGACCTTATAACTGATGTTTATAGAAAAATGTGATAAGAACACATAAATGAAATTATTGAATCTATTCACGGAACTCATAGGTAGGGTGCATAACCAATTTAAGGCATATATGGTGAGACTTTAGGGAATAGCTTTGTCATAAGTAAATCATTGTGATGAAAACCTAGACAAGATGCAAAATAAGCCCTTGTATGTTATGAAGGATCCCCCTTGCTACTATGTAATGTAAATTTAGGCACTTGAAACGAAGGATGCAAGTGGTGAACAAGAACTTCCGTAGCCAATGGGTTGTGTAATATAGCATAAGATGAAACCACATGGCTAGGTTTGTTAAATGCTTTATATTATTGTTTAATTGGCAATTGCATATCAGCAAGTTGTTGTCGTATTGCTAGATCAATAGATACCACAAGGTGTATGATTAGCATC
This sequence comes from Torreya grandis, assembly GCA_037957365.1. Classification (NCBI taxonomy): domain Eukaryota; kingdom Viridiplantae; phylum Streptophyta; class Pinopsida; order Cupressales; family Taxaceae; genus Torreya; species Torreya grandis. The sequence goes on along the minus strand of JARHVA010001301.1, from coordinate 2,606,747 downwards.
AGTATGTGTGTGTAAGAATCAATGTCTTTTTATGATTAACATTAGTTGCAATAGAGGCATGATTGGTATTTTGACTATGTCTGAGACCAAGGGATGCATTATAAGAATGTGATCGTGGAGGCACATTGGTTGTTGGATTGATAGTAGGAGGAATCGTAGAAGCCTTAGATTGTATAGGAATGGAAGGATTTACTTGAGGAGGGGGTGTAGCACTATGTGGATGCATAGAAAGATGAATAGTAACATGAGGAGTATTAGCCTCACCATTTAATGTAGATGTAGAGCCTCCAAGGGGTAGAGTAGTATCATCCAATGGATCTATAGGGTCATGTTTGGGAAAGACTTCATTATTCCTAATTCGTTGTTATGTGGCTTTTAACTTATACAACAAAACTTCCAGACATCCATGATGGTTGTTAATAGTAGCCCTAAAATTAGGAATGGTAGCAACTCTATGTGGATCGACATCATCAACAAAATCGGGATCATTGTAAGTTTCTTGGTCACAATCCTCATCTGGGGGAGCAGTAAAAGGCATTCTATCAAAAAACAAATGGATACTTTGCATCAACATCAACCATAGGAGGAATATTAGTAGAATCAACCATGGCTGGGTAAGCAATTTAATAAGCACAAATAAGATGCAAATTTGAAACTCATATTTGAAAGCAGGAGATCAAACCCTAGAAAACATCAAAAGAACTTAAGGGATATGCACCAATTTCTAAAGTTGGATATAATCCAAAATCAGAAAGAGGTGAGTAGAAGCAAAACATGTAAGATAAGATTTGGATCCGAAAAATAAAAAATCAGACATGAAACCCTAAGGGGAAACCTCAAAAGATATAGGTGTATGGAGAGTGGAAGGTTTCACTAAAAGTGGATAAGGGCCAAATAACTTAAGCACATTAAGCTAAACTATTTGCATAAGGGAGACCTTACATATTACAGTCTAAAACAATCAATCAGATCTGCCCTAGTGGCTGAAAGCAGTAAACAAACACAGACAAAATGACAGAGTGATGAAATAAACACGCCTAGGCAGATTTTGGAATTTTGAGAGTGTAATAGTGGTTTGGAAGTGACGATGAAGCTTTGTCTGAAATCTAAAACACTGTTAAAGAATTGGTTCGGCGCCTATCAGCCTAGCACATAATTTGCCCTGGGTGGATTCGGCCACCAAATATGCCCCTATGCTGTTGTTGCCGAATATGTTCTGTTGCTTCGGATTTGTATTGCACTTTGTTTTTGATTTTGAGTTAACTTGTGCAGGTGCACTATCAGATGCCATATAGTCCCATGTCTTTGCTTTTCTGAGTTCAAAGACAGAAAGTCTCATTTGATGTTTCCTTGCCTTGACCTAGTTTGCCACAAACACACAATGAAGAACAACAAAAATAGGTTATGGGTCGGGCAACCACAAGAGAATTGTAGCTACATATCTCGCACATTGGAATCAAACCCAATGTAGTTCTATGTGCCGTGTAAATGTAATTTTGAGCAAGGGCTTAGACCTTATCTTCTCTAGATGTGAAGATGCAATTACATGAACATTCGCCTAAAATCCTCTTTTGATACAAGTGGATGATGTAAAAATAGCTTGAAGTGATGAATGTTGGCTCAATGTGCAAGCTGTCTTTCAAGTGTAGCGATAGATTTAATCAATGAAGGCTCTAAATTAGGGAAGGTTCTCCGTCTGATTCTCACTTGAATATCACTTGATAAATGTTGGATATTTTATAGATTAATGTGTCAAAAATATGTTTGTGACTAAATAGAATTATTATTGCATGGATGGTGAGTTGTAAACAACTCATCATTTGATAAGTTTCCGTAAAGCGAATATAGGAGAGATAGATGAAGACTCCACTTATGTAGGAGTGAACACATGTATAAATAGCTTTCAAATGTTGAAGAAATATAACGAAGTATTATTGTGTAAGCTCAGACTCAATTTCAAGATTTGGTATCAGAGCCGCATATTCTTTTTGTGCCTGACATGGTGAAATAACTGTGAAAGGGGCAACCTCGACACTATTTCTGCATTGATGGCAACTATGCTCCCAAGCTTCTTTTTGGATGTACTAGATCTTAGTTTTTTTAAAACTTTCTTGTCTTCAACGCCTGCAATGCAATTGGACTTTGTTCATGTTCGAGTGTTCGAGCTTTGCACTTTGCTGACTGAGCATCCTTCAGTTCTTTCAAATCTCTACAGACCTGACTTTCTGTTTGTGGATGTTTAGGGTAGTCTAGAGCTATTAAGGAATTTAAAGTTGCTTTACAGATTTTCTTGGACAGCCTTTACGGATATATGTATGTTGATGATCACGTCAGTTAATTTGAGTTCCACATGCATTAAAGATTCCATTTGTCCACCATCTACGGATCACAAATGGAATATGGATTGTTTTTTATGAGACTGCAAAATTTGATCTACCATGTGTGGTTGAAAATGTCAGTACTGACTATTTGTGTTGTGATAAAATGCATCCATTTCAACAAGGCACGCCACCAACACCAAGTAAACACAGTCGTTGCAGCTCATGCGGCTCATTTGGAAGATTGGACAGGGTTGAAGGAAGAGCACGGATGGGCAGTTAGGAGGACTATGGAATGTTTATATGCAGTGACTATTAGAGTCCCCTTCGTTGCAGGTGCAAAGGAAGATGTCCGCACTGTGAAACAAGTCATGGGCTTTCCAATAGACGCCATGCACAAAATACAAGTGAATGCAACCAAGTTTTTGTCCTCTATGTGTGTAGCTTGCCTCAACGGCCTGTCAACATTTGTCCATTGTCCATGCATTAAATAGTTACTTTGGTAATAGTTTTTTTTTTTTTAAAGTATAGGTGTCATAGTTTGTTTGATAAGTTTTGGTCTTTGTTTTTTATTTAATTCTAAAGTTGTTTTTAGAATTCATGTGTTAAAAACTTTTATAGAGTTTGTTATCACTTTAAATTTATATCTTTTGTTTTAATTGTTTGTCTTTAAGATTATAATTTATGTGTCTATAGTCATTAGGCTTAGAGTCTATATTTCTAATAATAAAAAGCGTCTTTAAGTATATTCAAGATCATTAGAATTTAATTGTTGAGGCTAAGTTAAAAATCTCTTTTGTTCAATAACTTTTGTAAGTCGTCAATAGTATAAAAAATAAAATAATAAATAATAAAAAATATTCATTGTAAGGGGATGCATTTTCAGTCAAAATTAACATCCACAAAATATGGTTTACATTTTGGGAGAGAGGGACAAGGGAGGGGGGATATGAAATTAAACACAATGTCAAAAACCGTTGAACTTCATCAATTCATCTTGTTGAGTGAGCAGCTCTTTGCCAGAGGTCGGAGGCAATGGAGGTAGGAGGTTCCATTAATGAACTCAAGTTCACTACCAACAAAGGAGCCACAAATTGCAATAGTGGCAAATCCAAAAATATTGCGCCAATTCGACTAAAGCTAAGGGTGATTTCCAGTGGCAGTGGTGGTCATCTATGCTGTTCATGATTAGGTGGCAGCGATCAAAGACAGAGACTGCAAACATGACAATGAGGACTTAGTTCTCAATCTTTGAGGACTAAGTCCTCATTGTCATGTTTGCAGTCTCTGTCCTTGATCACTGCCACCTAACATATATCCTGTTCATGATTAGGTGGTAGCGATCAAGGACATAGACTGCAAACATGACAATGAGGACTTAGTCCTCAATCTTTATATATATATATATATATATGTGAGTTTATTGTGTGTGAAAAATAAAATAATGTAATTAGTGTCAATGATTTACATTGTTGTTTTGATAAAGTGAAGGTTCATACCACAGTAGCAAATGTGTTCTTGACAAGGGTTGTATATATATATATATGTATGAGTGTATTGTGTGTGAAAAATAAAATAATGTAATCAGTGTCAATGTTTTACCTTGTTGTTTTGATAAAGTGAAGGTTCATAACACAGTAGCAAATGTGTTCTTGACAAAGGTTGTAGGAGGGTCATATATGTGTGTGTGTGAAAAATTAAATAATGTAATTAGTGTCAATGTTTTACCTTGTTGTTTTGATAAAGTGAAGGTTCATACCCTAGTAGCAAATGTGTTCTTGACAAGGGTTGTAGGAGGGTCATCCCACTAATTTTGATTGGTTCGATTGGGGTTCCCATGGATCGGTTGATGGGTCCCAATTCATGGTAGATGTGTTTCCACAATCAATGTGTCAAGTCCATGTGTAAGTTCCATAGCAACACGGTGTAGTTCTTTAGTGCAGTTCTTTGTCCTATTTCCGCACTAGGGGGGCGGGGGGGGGGGAGGGAATGTTGGATATTCTGCAGATTAGTATGTAAAAAATAGGTTTGTGGTTAAAAAAAATTAATATTGTGTGGATGATGAGTTGTAAACAATTCGTCATTCGATAAGCTTTAGTAGAGGGAATATAGGAGAGGTGAAGACTCCACTTACGTAGGAATGAAAAAATGTATAAATATCTTTTAGATATTGAATAAATATAACGAAGTATTATTGTGTAAGCTCATCCCCAATTTCAAGATTAACTAGGAATGATTTGGGTATATAGAAATGTCTAAGACATGATACATACTAAGGTTGACCATATAAATGTGTAGTATGCGAAATCAAAGTCGTAAAAAATAAGGCCAAGGTGGAAGGACCCACACAAATACATAGGACAGATTTGGCGGTACACCTCTACCCGTCGAATCTGTCCTTGAAGAGACAAATGTCTAGAATGGGTGCAAGTAGCTCAGAAAATAGATAAGGCTTCAAAGCCGAAATGGATGAACGCTGAAGACATCTAGAAGGCTCAAAGGCGAGAGAGAGAGTAGTGTGAGGTATGAAACGTCTTAAAATTAACCAAATATACACAAGTGGACCAAATGTACAAAAATGAGTAAAAGACACTATGGAATTGGATCTTATACCAAAATTAGGTGTCTATAGATAACTAGAATTTTTCAAATCGTTGTCTTAAGATTCATGTTGGTGTTAAAGAAAAAAATCAGATTTTGCTTTATTGATTAACTTCCCTTTAGATTTTTAATAGAGATCTAGGGCTCCTTTTAGTTGGTGGGCTTCTTGGTATTTTACTTATTTTGTGATTAATGTGATTTGAATGAAGTAAAACTATGAATATTCAATTATCTAAGTTAGGGCGCTAATCATAAAAATTTGAATATAAAAGGAGAGATTGATATTGCAATTATTATATTTAGAATTGACAAAGCAAGATGGAAGAGATGCACTTAGCTTATTTTTTATTTTTGTTGCTCACTGTGTTTGTCACTATCACCAAAATGGTTATGTATTTGTGTTGTAACTGCTTAGATCGGGAAACAAGTGATCAAACTCTGTGTGGATGTTGCCGGCGAAATTAAGACCTCTACAATGATTAGTACTATCCAAGCTCTACTGATAGTGTTCCTATTGATTGTGCAAGTTTGTGACACCTCATATTGTTGCGCCTGTAGCTTTAGAGACCTCTTGTGTGCATGCTTGCCCTTGGTCTTGTGCACTGATATTTGTTTCCCTTATCTTTGCTTTGAAACCCTATTCACACTTTCGACACAAAATGACCATTGAAAAAGGGGTTCGTATGTTGGGTTGGAAAATTTCAATCACTCACTGCTAAGTGATTGAGCGCTACCTACATTCCAATACTCAAAAGTGGGCTCAAATCACATGTAGTTCTCCCACTTATGTATGTGTGCAACATTGTGATTGATCTATAATGCAATGCAATGTTTGGATTTCAATACTTGGCACCATGCAACTTTGACCCGCATGTGTATTCAAACTTGGCTCTAGGGATTCTCTTTTAAGGGATATTCAAATATGTATGTCTTTGTGATAATGTATCAAGAGAGTGCTAATTGATTTCTCAAGTTTGTTAGGACTTTCCAAAACATGTATAACCTTAAGATTGATTTGTATTTAGAGATGCCTCTTTGATATTTACCGCTATGACCGACCCATGTAACGTGTTTAGGCCAACCTAATAGAAACTTCGCAATTTTAAAAGTAGTTGTTGAGTGTTCCTGAACAATACTGACAGAGGTAGACACCTGCGACAAAATTGTAATTGTTCGACTGTTGCTAGTACTGCCTTGAGAGTGAAAATTAGTGATTTGAGATATGGACATAGTGTGTTTAGGATTCTGGAAAATTCTTGCATAGACTATGGTGATTTTGAATGTGTATTGATAAATTAGGTTGTGGCCATGACAACAGGTGGGTAGATGGATAGGGTAAAGTGTGCACAAGGATTAAATGTGTATGCAAAGTCCAAGTATGTCAAAGTGTGCCAAAGTTGATGTTGCTAGTGTCTAATACCAAATTAAGTGTACAAATACCCAATTTTAGCTTAGTATTGTAAATGTTAGATTAAAAAGATAAAAAAAGAAATTTGATACTTGTGATTAACCCCACTACGTGTTGACAAGTTTGCCCCAAATGTCTCATTTGCTCCATGCAAGAACTTGCAACATACATAGATGAATGCCTACTAATGATAGAAAATCAGAAATAATCTAGATCATTGAATTATTTGAAATTGAAAAGTCATGAATACACCTGAGGCTATGTGAATCATGCTGCCACTTGTTGAAGTCATTTGGAGAATGCCATGTGGTGATTATGCCCTAAGGAGATGCAATTGCAGAAATCATTTGTTGAGGAGTGTTAGTGCCTCAACCACCATTGGACAAGGAGAAGTGTTAGAAGTTGAGAGCTGCAAAAACCTCAATTGCACTATTTTGAATATTATCATAATTTTTTTGTGGAAACCTCGAAATTATGCTTGTATGTAAAAGTGGAATTTTGAAATAGGGTCGTATGTCAAAATATAACTTCAAATCAACTATTGCAGATGGATTTTAGATTCAAAGTGCTTATATAGTACCATCGTTCCCCATCAATCCATAATATAGAAAATAGAAAAGTGTTTGCATGAACAACATTCATGCCCCAAATTTGATCCATCTATACCTCAAAGTGATATAGAATGCCATCATCTATTGGTAATAATGTCATAAAATGTCCAACTGTCCAATTGGATAAATCTGTTCAATTTGACACAATTTGTCTTTGAATGTCATAGATTGTCCCACATATGCCTCACATATGCCTTAATTTGTTTAATCTGCCCCATCTGAATCACATAATCTGACCTAAAGTGTGAACTATCTGTATGCGGTGGTATGAATCTCTAATACAAGTCCACTACATGCCCCTCTTTTGATGAGGGATGAGCCCTGCGAATAACTAATCTTAAAAGAAAGAGCTATACGCACCATGTGTTATATAAGAAAATGTAATCATGTAAAGTATGTATACAAATATGATATGTTATTATATAAAGATTAGACTATTCAAGCACACATGAAACATGTAATCTAAGGCAGTGGACATACAAGTATCATGTCAACTAGATATATCAATTAGGCACACAGTAATAAGCATCACAATAGATGCATGATAGAAGTCATAGTATCACAAACAATAGAAAATGTGTGATAGAAATCACGACATCATGCTTAGCAACAATCATATGTACCACACATACACATGTTCACACAATATCATGATCATGAAGCACACAAGCATTTGAGATATGACTTGACTTTGAATCGACTTGGACTAGAGGATTTATTGACACAATTGACGCATGATGTGTCAAAACACAATCAATGCACTCATAGAATAACACAATATAACACACATCAATGATTACACAATGTAATAATTATCAACATAAAGCATGCACGAAGCAAACAATGTTAGTGTGCATAATCAATCAATGTCATTATCTAGTATAGTAGAACACAATATCCATAGGAGATAACACTAGAAATTATAAGTAAGAGCAAGTCATATGTAACAGTTTATTGTGATCAATGAATCAATATAGAAAGATATAACTTGATAAGTGCGCAAAGATGCCGTCAATGTAGGCATGCCCTTAATGTAGAAAGGTAGCCTCTAGGAGCAAATAATGTCATGCATTTGTATGTCCATGTATCATATGTAACTTGTATGTCCTACTTCCACTCATGTATACTGTGAAAAACATGTGCATAGAAAATAAATATGTATTTTATCTTGTATATGATAAACAATTATTAATCATGTATACTAACAAAACATGTCATGCATAGGTCCTAGTTTTATGTTTTTTGAATTTTCTAATTTTTTTGTATTTTTTAAAAATTGAATTTTAAAACGTCCCTACTAACCTATGATCCCATCAATGGTATGCTCTTATGTAGGACCTGTATTGATTAATGCAAATTTCACATGTCATGCACATTGAGTATCCTATATATCATTTTTCGAATTGGAGAAATAATCATATGTTGTAAAATATTTAGCATCATCATCAACATGATCATGTATATGTTGTGTAGATGTAGTAGCCATAGTAACTTGTGGACTTCGTTGTATGCTATAAGAATGTGTCGGTGTTTGTTGTGGAATACAAAAGCTTTTTGTAAAACTATCTTAGGATGTGACGGACTAAGTAATATCTGCTAAACTCGAATAGATTGTGAATGTAATGGATGTTGAAGAATTGGTCTTAGAGGAAGTTCAGTCACTTGTCTCTGATTTGCCTTTGTAGGATGAACCTGTACAGGTTGTACAATAGGTTTTTGTGGAGATGGAGTAAATCTCTCCGACTGAATGGGATATTTTTATGGAATATTGTAACCACTCGGTTGCTATAGATATACTGCATTGATGTACCGAAAATGGAATTGCATGTATCTTATGTATCAATCGATGACCTAATAACATATTGAATGCTCCATTATTGGGAAAAACTAAGAACCAAGTAGTAATCGCTGTGGGCCCTACCATAAGTGGTAACACAATGCCCCCAAGAGGGTTTTGTCATTTTCCATCTAATCCTTTTATTGTAGTTGTACCAATCAAATCTGTGTGTGTACCCAAGACTAGTAAGCAATGTTATAGTGCACATATTTCATTTGACCCGTTATCCACCATAACATTGTGTATATGACGTGAGCCAATGAAAGCACGTATGAACAAAGACGCATTGGTAGAATCATCATCAATAATTTCATAGTCGTCGAATGTGATTGTAAGTCGTACTTGTGCATCTTTAAGTGTAACATAAGACCATGTATAAGATGATCGTCCTCAGTTCTAGAAGCATAAAAAGTTTTCGGAGGATGCTCATTGTAAGTCATATGTACCTCAAGATTAGCCTTGATTTCTTGTGCCACATGCTTTGGAAATGGATTTGAAAATATCTTAAGTTTTGCGTTAGATTGTTCAACTAAATTATTCGTAGGGGAATTAACATCATTGATCTCAATAGTGTTATTCTTAACTAAATTTTGTATCTTATGTTTCAAAGCATAATATCTATTAGTAGAATAATCTGTGCATCTATGCCAATCACTATATGCACTGATATTGAACACCTTAAGTTGTGCCTTTGTCATATCAACCTCTATTGGTGGAGGGAGAGATATGAGATTGTACTAGAATAACTTTTATAATACTTTATGAGGAGGTTTTGATTATCGTGTAAATTGCTTCCTTTGAGGACACAAAAGGACAAGCTTGTTAGTAGATTGTGAAATTGCATTAACCATTGTTTTAGCCTCGTTCTTAATATCATTTGCTTTGGATTTGAAAGTTGGGTTGCTTTGAAACTTGGCATTAGAAGATGTGGGAGGTTTAGTCCCATATTTTAGCAATGAGCTTAACTTCACGGTCTTTAATTGTATGACACATTATTGAAAGATTGAAAGTGTTTGAACATAATAGGCTCATGGATAGGCACAAATAAGCTTTGCTTAAAAAGTGTTACAATTCGTTATCAACCATAGGATTTGTAATTTTTTAAATCATAGTCTTATAATGAAGCAGACAATCACAAATGGGCTCGTTAGGTCCTTGCTTGATTTTTGCAATTTGAGCATAGGAGACCTCAATAATATTGATAGAAAAGTGAGTTAGAAATTGGTCAGCTAAAGGATTGAAAGCTTGTATTGACTGGAAAGTAAGGTCATAAAACCATCACAAGGCATAGTCTTTAAGGCTTGTAGAAAAACACTTTGTCAGTAACTTATCATTAGAGGAATAGTCTAAGCATGTTGCATGGAATACTCTAAGATGTTTTGTTGGATCACCTTTACTATTGTATGGTGTAAGCTTTAGGTGCAACAAACCCTGTAGGCAAAGGATAAGTGAAAATCTCTGGGGCCCAAGGGTTGTGTAATAATGCTTGAGAATTTGTCGAATGATTCGGTCTATAATAACCTTGTTCCGGTTGGGAAATCTTGGCTTGAAGACCGAGAAGAGTTCGTATAAGCTCTTGATTAGTAGCCATAAGATATTGATTAGCAATAGATGGTGTCACATGAGTAGCATTCCTAAGAAGCAAAAAAGTGTGTTGCGTAAGGATATCCATAGAAATCTAAGGATTAACTTGTGTTGCCCCCACATGAGGTGTAGGCATCACTTGTGTAGCCATAGGTGTAAACATATGAATAGTAGCAATAGGCATAATGGTTTGAACACCTATTGTAGAATTTGTGCCTATTAAGAGGTGGATTTGTATCATTCAAGAGTTCATCATGTTGTTCCTAAGATGTGCCTTCCTTAGCATTCTTTGCATTCTTGACCTCTAGAATAATGTTCAAATTTTTTTCTAAGTCCTTAGGTTGCATATTATTTCGATTTCGAAAATTTGAAAGTGCATCTACCTGTGCAGGATCTACACCATTAAGCTCATCTGGATGCATTTTACCATGATATTATTATATTCATTATCATCTTCATTAGCATTTTCAAGATCAGACATAACATCATTGATAACAGGTTACTCTATATTTATGCTTTCTTTATCAATATATGCATCAATAGGAGGAATTTGTATTTCCTCAATTTTATCCATTTTAGATTTTACACAAATATGTGATTGGATCAAAGGAATTTGATTATGATCAATTGCAACACCACTTAATGTAGCACTTTGCCTTATTGGTGTAAGAGATCTAACCTTCTTAGATGGCATAGAATATGTTCATGAAAACATCAAGAATGCTAGGACAAATTGCAAAGATTATTGCTTATTAAAGGGAAATAAAAAATTAGGTTTGAAAGCCACTCTATTACAAGATAAATCTGAAACCCTAAGAGAATATGAAACCACAAGGTAGAATAGTCTTCAGGTTTGCCGTGCTCAAGTCAATGATCGAGTTAACTAAATTATTTTGCTTATTTCGTAATTAATGTGATCAAAATGAAGTAAAACTTTGAATATTTAGATTATGTAAATGTTATCACCCGAAGCTTGCACTTGTGAGCAATTCATGGCATGGATGCTTGGTGCTCGGTGCAAGTGCTTGGCACAGGGCATGGAAATGCTTGGTGCTCAGTGCGAGTGCTTGGCACAGGGCACGGAAGTGCTTGGTGCTCGATGCGAGTGCATGGCACAAGGCACGAAAGTGCTTGGAGCTCGGTGCGAGTACTTGGGCACAAGGCATGAAAGTGCTTGGATCTTGGTGCGAGTGCGTGGGCACGGGGTAGGGAAGTGCTTGGAGCTCGACGTGGGTGCTTGGCACGGGGCATGAAAGTGCTTGGAGCTTGGCGTGGGTGCTTGTCACGGGGCACGGAAGTGCTTGGAGCTCATTGTGAGTGCTTGGTGCGGGACCCCCATGCGTGCGAATAGTTCAAGGCTTTGGTGCAACAATGGGATTGTCCCCCAAGGTGTGGGACTCTTGCACTCCTTGGGATGAACCTCTGGAGAAGTCCGACTTCCTTCTAATCTAAGTGCATCTGGTTTAGGACCAGCACATAGACCTACAAAGAGTAGAAAGGAAATCTATTGCTAATGCTAAACCTAATCTTGGCAAAGGAAAAGGGAGGGAAGAGGTAAGAAGTTTGCTAAAAGGAAAAGTGGTGATGCACCAAAAATAGAGTGAGCGCCCCTACAACCTTGAAGAACACAAGACAACCGCAGAATACGAGAAACTATTACACATTCCCCGAAATGGATGCTTCTTGCATAAGTATTTCGTGTGGAGGCACGAGAACACAATGCAACACTATGGGGACAAATGGTCCATGAAAAGTGCGTGCGCATACTTGGATGCACACAAAATGCTATCTTCAAGAAGGACCAATTTTTGCACAGAGGTGCGAATGGATGGACAAAAGTGCAAAGGAAAATACATCCAGAGACAAAGATCAACAACCATTAAAATACATGCAAAAAGCAAGAATCACGGAGAGGTAAAACGCACACTTTTCATTCATTGCTAGGTTCAAGCAACAAAGGGGTCAAGGACGACAAATCTTAGCAGCGTTTCTGTGCTGAGAAATGCCCCCTCTATACAATGAAAGACCCGGCTTTTATAGATATGGGAAGCCCATGGGTCATTAATTACATTAGAGAAATATAGATGAGAATATTAAATAGAAGTCAGTGCTTCATGGATCACGGTTCTTGATCACGTTCTCGTGGCACGATGATGATTTTTTTGGGTCTATCTGGGCAACTCGAAGTACTGAGGTGATCTGTGTCATATTGGTTAGAGCTCGGGCTTATTGAATTCCAATTGCAATCAGGAATGAAGGTAGTTGGAGGGATTCCTTGGGATTTGTTGGATGTCATATCCTGTTGTTTGTTGTAGGTCCCCACGCTCATGCGACTAACAAAATTGAATGCTCATATCAGAGGGTGGCTGAGATTTATGTTGGGATTTGTTCTTTGGCCATTCTCTTTTGTCTTATTAGCTGTCAGTTCAATCATTATGTTAGTCGGAGCTGATCACTTTTGATTCTATGAATTAGATTGGATTTGTCCTTTTGGGTAGGGTCTGACTTGATAGTTATTGCTTAATTGCCCATCCAGGCACTGGGCACAGATGGGCACTAGGCCGTGTTTACTGAGTACTTGTGGGGTGGTCCCATCTCTATTTTGGATGCACACGCTTCCTTGTGCCCTTGTCTTTGAGCATTCATCCTTGGGCACGGATCCTTGTGAAGGCCAAAACCTTAGCAAAGCGCGGAATGTCGATTCCTTTTAATCTAGCCTCCTTGTGAAATCCCTCTGAACCTTGAGGAATCGTGCTCCATGAAGCACTGAGCTGAGTTTCGGGGTGGTCTTTCGGTGCGCACCCATCGTGTTAGAGGAGTTCAAGGTCATGGTGATTTGAAGGGTCAACATTTTGGCGACTACTGTGGGCTGCTTGCCTGCTAAGCTGGGACCATTAGTCTATGAAGCAATCCATTGGGCGCGAAGTCATTGAAGCTTGGGAGATTTACCTGCTTTGAAAGTGTAAATCCCGCACGTGCTAGAGTCTGATAAATGCTTGGACCATTTTTGAATAATCTAAGGAACTGAGACCTTCTCAAAACAAAACAAGAAGCAAGGAACGACAATAATGTGTGAAAGCACTTAGGGAATGAAAAATAGCTAATCTACGGTGCAGAAGCACTTAGAGGAAATAAAAGCAACTAATCTACTATATACAAAGCTCCGGGGAACTTTCAGGAGCAGTGCTTGAGATGGATCCCATTGATTGGGATATGCAACTCTTCTCCATTTAGCTTTGAGAGCTGAAAGGCATTGCCCTGTTTGCAACTAGTTATGACATAAGGACCACTTCCTATGGCATCAAACTTGGTGTGCCTTCCAGTTTTCACCCTGTCTTCGTCCCATTTAAACATTAGGTCCCCTTCTGTGAAACTTCTATCAGTAGCTCTTTTATCAAAGGTCTTTTTCATTTGCGCTTGCTGAAACTCTAAAGTGTGCATTGCTTGGTTTCTAGTGTCCTCCAGCTCCTTTAGCTCATGCTAGCTTGACTGTCATAAGATCATTCCCAATCAGCTCTAGTTGGTGGGCAAGCTCCAATGATGGCAACTCAAGAGACATAGGCAGCCTTGCTTCTCTCCCATAAACTAGTATGAAAGGGGAGTTGCCTATCGCTCCTTTTGGCGTTACCCTATTTGCCGATAAGGCTGTTTTGAGCTTGGTGTGCCAAGTCCTTTGATTCTCCTCCAAGGTTTGCTTGATGATACGGATTAGGTTCTTGTTGGTGGACTCGGCCAAACCTTTACCTTGAGGGTAATAGTTCGAGGAGGTGCTCAAATAGATGCCATACTTGACAACCCATTCATTGATTCAGGTCCCAATGAAGGCCATAGCATTATTTGAGATAATGGTGGCTGGAACACCAAATCTAGTGACTATACTTTCATAGAAGTCCAATATAGATATTTCATTTGCCTCCTTGAGCCACACTGCCTCTGTCCATCTTGTGAAATAGACTATGGCTGTAAGGATCCATTTGTGTTCGACCCTTGAGGGAGGGTTGATCATGCCAATGAAGTCTAGTTCCCATTGGGTGAAGGGCTGATCAGCGTTTATTGGGCATAGGGGAAGGGCGGCTAGCCTTTGCTTCACTGTAAAGAAGGCACACTTCTTGCTGTTCCTTACCCACCTATGGGCATTTCGAAACAAGTTTAGTCAATAATAGCCAGCTCTCGTAATCTTGACAATAGTAGTCTTTGGCGAGCAGTGACCTCCTGATAGTCCATCATGGAACTCTTGAAGGACCCTATCAATCTGATATTGCTCAATAAATCTCAAGAGAACTCCATTGATGTCCTTTATAAATAACACATCATTAACAAGCACATAGGGGATGGCTTGCAACCTAAAGTGCCTCCTTTGTGCCTTGTCGAGCCCCTGTGGATATGTGCTTGTTTGGAGGAAAGCCTTCGTGCTTTGGGTCCAAATAGGGGGATCATGATTAGGATGGGCAAGGTGAGTTGATCGGTCTTCTTGAAGCACAAGGACTGCCCTGTTGTCAACGCCTAGGTTCGTTGCCATTTGCTCGCATAGACCTTTACCCCTTATGAGCTTGGTGATTTTGATGTCAATGTCATACTTCACCACTTTAGTGATCCAACCATCTCTTTTCTCGCTCACATCCTTGCTTAACAGGAACTCCTTCACGCCTGGGTGTGAGACCATTAGCTGAATTTTATTGTTATAAAGCATGTATCTAAACTTCTTAAAGGATCTTATGACTGCAAGGACTTGTTTTTCCATAAAAGTATACCTTTGCTCATAATCCTTGAGCGCTTGGCTGAAAAAGGCAATGGGCTGTTCCGTTTGATCATCAATTTGTTGTACTAGGACAACTGAGATGCCTTCATCTCCTCCAAAATTATAGAGGATGAAGTCCCTATCATAGCGCGGATTTACAAGTGTAGGGGCTTGAGAGATGGCTTTCTTAATTGCTTCAGAGATATCCCTGCCTTCTCCTGACCAACTGAAATTGGCGTTCTTCTTGAACATAGAGGTAAGTGGCTTGACCAAGGTGGCGAGGTCCAATATCAACCTTGTTACGAAATTTATCTTCCTTGAGAAGCTCTGTAGGTTGTTCTTGTGGCGCGGAAGGGAAAGTGACAAGATAGCTTCCACCCGTATGGTGAGCCCTTCTTTGGAAACAATGTGCCCCAATCACTGGCCCTCATGGACAACGAACACGCACTTGCTTGGATTTAAAGATACCCCAAACTCCTTGCACCTGTTGAAGACCTACTTCATATGGCTCAAATGATTGGTCGTGTGCTTGGAGAAAACAGTGATATCATCAAGGTAAACCAAGATCATATTGTTGATGAGACCCATAAAGGCCATATACATAGCTCTTTGGAAGGTCGACCCAACGTTTGTCAACCCGAAAGGCATCTTCCTATGTGCATAGGTGCCCCACTTGGTATTGAACGCGGTCTTGAATTGATCCGACTCTTGTACAAATATCTGATTGTAGCCTAAATAACCATCAAGATGTGAAAACCTTTTAGTGTTTGCTATTGTTTGAAGGATCTGCTCTATGGGTGGAAGAGGATAGTGATCTTTGAGGGACGTTCTATTTAGGTCCTTGAAGTCCACACATAGCCCAATTTCCTCGCTTTTCTTTTTAATTGGAACCAAATTAGCTACCAAAGAGGAGTGCTTGATCGAAAATATGATATTGGCCTCTATGAGTTTGGTTAGCTCCTTCCTCATCAAGGGCTTGAGATTGGGGTTTATAGGCCATTGCTTTTGTCTAACTGGTTTGACATCAGGGTCTAGCTCAATTGTGTGTTGGGCCAACGCTGGGTCGAAACCTTTGAGGTCCTGATAACTCCATGCAAATATGTCATCATGGTTTCTACAAAGGTGGGTAAACTCTTCCTTCTCAGGCTGAGTACATACCTTTCTAGTCTTTAAGAGCTTGCCATTAGAGATGACCACTTGCTCACAATTATCCTCTTTGATTGTTATGTTCATCTTCTCGCCCTTGAGCTGATCGTTGGCGTTGAAGATGTTCTCCAAGGTGACCAGTCTCTGGGGCAGCTTGTTGCTTGTCAGTTGAATGATTTGATCTTCATATTGGGCTTGTAACTGTGACTGGTTCCTCATGGAGAACTATGCTTCATCTTGCAGGGAATTGATGATTTGCTCATCACTGTCAAACACTTGCCAATTGCATGCATTGTCTAGGATTGCTGGTCTTACTACGAGCTTGACAAGTTGTCCTGATGCTTTCATAACCTCTTGAGGCAAATTGCACTGGGAGCCCACCATTGCAAGTTTGTTAGCATCAACATTCTGCACCCTTGGGGTGGCTTCAATATTGAAAGCGCTGAAGTCCTCAATTAGATCCCAGACCCTGTGTTTGTATGCTTTTAGCAAGGGGTTCTTGGAGACATTTTGGACAATAACTTGGTTCACAGTTAGCTCGCTGTCCCCAAACACTTGCAGCGCTTTAATCCCCCTCTTTTGCACCAATTGGAGGCCTTGGGTCAGCACCTCGTATTCGGCCACATCATTGGTACAGCTGACCTACAGCCTATATGCGTGAAAGTACTTTTCCTTTTGAGGGGAGATCAATACAATGCTTGCTCCAGCCCCATTTCTGCTTCTAGAGCCATCAAAATATAATTGCCACATTCCTTCAAGGTCCTCTTGACCCTTCATGAGGGTAGGCAACATGGGTTTCTCCTCATGGATGCAGTAAGTGCCCAACCCCGTTTCTTCTGCACAATCATACATATCAAACCCATAATGTTCATTAACCCACTCATCTAGTGTTACATCGGGAACCTCCTCCAAAGGCATAGTAGTTTCGTGCAGGGCTGCACTATCCTCTGGGTTATGCATTGTACAATTCATGTCGATGGGATTAGGTGAGTATGGCTCTATATGATCCCTACAAATAGGTTGAGCTTTGATGGTTACATTGGTCCCATATCTGGTCCTCAACAGCATGTGTGACCAGTCAGATGACAAGTACCCACCAATTTTTGCAGTGAAGTCCTTTGAGAGACAAATGGAAAAATAAGGAGGGAGGTCTATGACAGAGTTGTCCTGGGTGATGCAGAGGCTGGGACATGCATGTAGAGTAAGGCTCATGTCCTTAATGATCCCGATTGTTTTAACAACTATGCCATCTAACTGGACAACACCTTTTGTGATTGGGATGCATTCTATGCCTAACATGTCAACAATCTTCTTAGGTTTTACTGAGCTACTTGCACCCAAATCAATCATACAGTTATGGACAAGGTGTTGGCTGATGAGCAAGGAGATGTAAAATGGTGTTGCCTTGCAGCGTTTGCTAGACTCTTCTCCTTTTGGTTGGCACAAACTTGTGGAAACAGCTGAAGCACTTTTTGTTGGCTAATGCGGGTGGAAGGCCTTCAATGTTTCGTGCAACAAATCCTTTTGAGAAGGGATGGAAAGAGCCTCGCACATAATTACATTGAGGTTTGCTTTCTTCATCTAGTCTACTATGTTAAAAGGGATCTGCGTCCCTTATGGTTGAGACTTTGAGGCGGCAACATCCTCCTTTGGGATTTGGCTGGTTTGAGGCTGACTCACCTTTTGACTAGCTGGACTTGCTTGTGCTTGGGGTGTTCCGATGTTTATCTTTCCTCTGGAAACTTCAGTTGGAGCTTGGGAAGTAGAAGGCCAACCAATTGAAGGAAATGGTTCCGCTTCCATCGCCCTCCTTTTGGTTCTTGTGTAATATGCCATCAGATTATTGATTGTCGGTACTTGGTTCTAATTTACGGCGCAAAAGTCATTCTTGTGCCAATTCACCAAAGTGGCTTCGCCTTGTATCTACCTGTGTACATGCACCTCCTCCCCTTGTGAGGTTGGCTCCTTTGTTGGCTCGGGGATATGATATGCTTTGTACCATTAGGGCTTGATTTAGCACTCTATTTGCGCAAGTAGCCGGATTGTGTGGCTAATTGCAAGGAAAGCACCACTCATAATCTTGGGCTATGTTGTTTTGGGCAGGCACCATAGCTTTTGAGGTGCTAGTAGCACTGGCACTCTGTGTATTAGATGGTCTGACATAAGTGAGTTGGTCTTGGGCTTGTGCGTTGATTTGATAAGGCTGCCTAGCATGTTGATAGGACTGATTAAATGGCTGTTATGGTCTAGAATTCTGGGCTTGCTGCCTCTTTAAAGCTACTAGCTTATTCCCAAAATTCTGCAGTAGTGACTTAACTTCATGCAGTTCACTAGGAGGGGCAACAGATGTTGGTGGGCTGACTGAAATAGGAATAGGTGCCAATGAAGGTTGAGCAGTAGGCTGATTGGGTGGTGGTTATGGAAAGAGAGGCATGGGAGGCCTGGGAGCAATCTTTCTAGCCTAAATTAGACAATTCTCAGCCATCACAACAACGCCATACGCATCGGGAAGTACAGTGCCTCCCATGGAGTGGACCATTACTGCTATATCACTATTTAGATTCCTCAGATAATATAAGAATGCAATATTTGGAGATGGTTTAAATAAAGGTGGTATTTTGTCCGACTCTTTGGAACCTGAAATTAAAATCAACCATCATCTCATGTGGGGCTCTCTTAATAGTGGTGAGTTGCTCTATCAAGGATAAGTGATCACTTTTATCTTCAAATTGCTTGCATCGCTGCTCTCCTAGCTCGTCCCAATTATGAATGGAATTAGTCCTCAGAATTCTATACCATTGGAGAGCTTTACTTTTCAAAGAAGTTGCAAGTAGCCTAACTGCCACATTATCTTCAGTAACATGGTGGATTGAGCAAATATGGGCAATATCTTGGATGTGTTCGATGGGTGTGATTGTGTTCTCACTAGTAAAATATAATAAGCTCTCAAGAGTTGCAACTAGAATATCGTCATACTGAGCTAGAGCCAAGGGACTACCTCCATTAAAGGGCAGGGGCAACTGGTTTCTTGGAATATCCATGAAAGGAATAGGAAATAGTCTCCCTCTAGGTTGGGGAAATCTTCCAAAAGGCGTAGTAGACTGAGCTCTAGGGGATGATTGTCTTGAATCACTAGGTCTCCTAACAAGAGATAAGGATGCTCTAACTTTTCTATTTTTAGGGGGTATAGGCAATTCAATAAATTGGAAGGCAGTACCTTTTGAAGATGATCTTGTTTGTTTTGGCATAGGATGGAGAATTGATCTCTTGAGAACTAGTAATATTTGGAGTCGCCAGGTGCTTGAAGGGTGTCTTTAACATTGCAAACTTGCTAAGGGCCACACCAAGCTCTTAGTTGAATTGTATAAAGTGGTCCCACAGGGCGTGCCAGAAACTGTTATCACTTGAAGCTTGCACTCATGAGTAATTCATGGCGCGGATGCTTTGTGCTCGGTGCGAGTACTTGGCACAGGGCATGAAAGTGCTTGGTGCTCGACGTGAGTGCTTGGCGTAGGGCATGGAAGTGCTTGGTGCGAGTGCTTGACACAGGGTACAAAAGTGCTTGGTGCTCGATGCGAGTACTTGGCACGAGGCATGAAAGTACTTGGAGCTCGGTGCAAGTGCTTGGGCATGGGGCATTAAAGTGCTTGGAGCTCGGTGCGAGTGCTTGGGCATGGGGCATTAAAGTGCTTGGAGCTCGATGCGAGTGCTTGGGCATGGGGCACGAAAGTATTTGGTTCTTTGTGTGAGTGCTTGGTGCTAGGCATGAGTGCTTGGCACTGTTGAATATTGTCATTGATGTCAAAGGTGCATATTGCATGAGGTTGATGTCATTGAGAGTGTGCCTAGTTGACAGTGTGTTGATGTGACAAGGGGCATTGTTGGGGTGTTGTCATTGAAGGATGTTGTCATGAAATAGAATTTGAAGGCAAAAGAGAATTCGAAGGCAACTAATGCCTTATGGTTGCATGAAGGTACAGGTCTTGAGGTCAAGTGCTTAAGTAGCCTAAGCCTAGTCATGGCATGAAGAGACCTTGTGAGAAGGTATGAGCATGGTGGCTTGGTGAGATGAGTGTACACAAGCATGAGTGGTTGTATGAGGTTGTTTATGTGAGTGAGGTGGAGAGTGCATGGAAAGCGGCATGAAGTTTAGTTTTAAGGCCTAATGTGGTTTGTAGGTCGAGGTCTAGAGAGCAAAGAGAGAGTCGCCTAATGAAGGGCCATGATCAAGGTGTTTGAGCTCATGTAAGCATTGTCAGAGGTGAGGTATGTTGTTTCAAGTTTTTTCATGTAGTTTGAGGTCATAGTGTGAAGGACAAGGCATGAAAAGTTGTTTGCAGGTCTCTCAAGTGCTTAGAATGAAGGGTTCTCAACTCGAGAAGGATTTTCTTGTGCTCATTAGCTCGTCAAAACTTTGCATGGGAACCTTCGCAGTTCATGGTAGATGGGGAAGGGTCCTAGCTCAAAATTCCAGGCATTAGTTTTTGGATTGAGGGGCTTGCTTTATGAACGATTGTTAAGAGTGGAAACTGGATTAAACCCTCTTAGAACCCTAATAAAGACTTGATGTTGAAGATGTTGCTCAAAAGTGCTCATGATGGATTGAATTGCTCAGGTAAGCTATTGGAGCTTGTAGTGGACTCTTCCAAGTACCTCCAGGTGTTATTGGTTAGAGAGAGGAGAGAGAAAATGTTGAGTTATAGGTTTGTTTCTGAAGAAGTAAAAGTCAAAAGTTGCATTGGACATAGTAAGCAAATGGATGGAGGAAGAAGGTAGAGACTCATGTTTCATGTCCATGAAGGTTTCTGGACAATTTCTAGCCCTCAAGTGTGCTAAATCGGTCATCCAAGTTAGCCAGTCGCTAACAGGCTATATGGTGCAAACAGTGAAAAATCGAGGCAGTAGCGAGAAGATGAATTGGAATATGTTTTCATGATAGAATGGTGAAACCAAGTGCATGGAGATGTTTGAGATTAGTATGTCTTATTCATGCTTGGTAGAGAGCTTGAAATTCAGGTATAGTGGTGAAAATGATGAAGCCAAAATGGCTTGTTTGACTCAGTGAGGTTTGTGTAGTGAGGTCAACAAATTGGTCTGTAAGACCAATAGTTGCCACTAGACCATATGATGCTTATATTTGAAGATGGTCTGGAGATGTTAGAGGATCATGTTCATGCACTGCAAGTCTTTGAAAGTGGTCATTAAGGTGTTGAAGGTCAATGTTTCATGACTATTTTTGACAGTCTTGGTAGTTTTGAGTAAGCAAGTTGCAGTGATGAGTTTGAGGCTCTATGCCCTGAGTTGAAGTATCTAATGCATATGGTGATATTGTTGAGGTCTTTTAGGTCCTGCATAAGTAATTTATTGGCATGGTTTTGTGGCTAAATGATGTGTTATCTTCAGTTGTTCAAGCTAGACTTTCCTGTGTCTTCAAAGGCCTATTGTAAACAGTGCTAATGGAATGTTTCAAGTGGTGATTGGACCGAAAAGGTGTCATGGTGCTCGGAGGATGCTGGATAAGGCCTATTTGATTGTTGCATGAAAAGGTTGTGTCGTGCATAGAGGTGTAGAGTGCTCCAAGGGTTCATAAGGTAACGTGTCCTAAAGTAGGCCTATTGGAATTAGGTCTCCATGAGACCTAAAGAAGGATTTGGTCTATTTGAATTATGGCCGATTTAATGTAATGATTGATTCTTACTTGTAACGTGTCCTAGGGCCTATTGTGTGGAAAATCTAAGTGGACAAGTGTATGTGGCCGACTAAGAGGTGTATGAACAAGAGGCTTGTATAAGAACAAGGCTTTTTAGGCCTAATTAAAAAAGAGTTAAGAGGATTAAATAGAGGAGCGAATGAGATAGAATATCCTTGAGTGGAAGGTCTTATAGACTATCAGAAGAGATTAGAGGGTCTGTCATGAATATGTAACAGGTGGTCTGAGTATGAAGATCAAGGTCATATGACCTATCAGTCTTGAAGAGACCTAGTTGAGCGAAGAGACCTAGAAGGCAGTTTGAGAGGGATAAGAGTGTGAAGAGCTGAAGAGGTGGTCATCATCTGTTGGTTGAGCAAGATAGTGTTCTAAAGGTGATCAAAGCAATCAGGGGGTTGAGTTGGTGCTGAGTCATTGTAAGAACCCCTTGTCAATCTGCCCCTTAATTTTTCAGTTTGTGTTGTTTGACATTTTGTCAAACACTTTGCATGCAATCTGATTTTCTGAATATGCTGATGGTTTTGGATGTCTATTTGTGATTTATGCTTTATGTTTTGATGAGCAATGACAAAAAATAACATCATACAAATATATATTGAAACACAACGAGAGAGATCATAAAAAACTCCTTATTTCTCCTTGAAAGCAAAGTATATCAAACTTAAGAAAGTTCTGATCGGAGTACAACAACAAGATATTTAAGCGTGATTTTTACACCAAAGAGAGTTTATTAACAAGGCAAACATACCCGGTTACAAAGAAGTAATATTGGACAATAAGAGCAATGATGTGAAGAAGACAATGACTGGAAATGGACTGATTTTTTGAGTATTTTCAGATCAGCAACTCCTCCAAAGCAAATCTGGAAATTAAGCTCCAAAATGATGCCTTATCAATGACCAACACCTCTCCAATGCAAATCGGCTAGGGCAAATATGAAACCCTAGAAACCCTAGGCTGAAATAGGTCCAAAAGATGCCAAATGTATTTTTCAAACCCTAGCTCTTGTAGTATGAAATAATAATGCTGAAATCTGAAACTGAAATCTGCGATTTCCTCGAAACCCTAGTTGCCCAAAATAGAAGAAAATTCATAAAAAAATCAGGGACAACTCCAAAAATCCTGAACCACCTTCAAATGATGCCATAAAGTCTCTAGATCTGGCTGCCCAAGATAGCAAATGCATAAGAAGTCTTTGGCACTTCAAATCTGCAATTTAGCTCTAAAAATGTTTTCAAACCCTAGCTAGAAATGACCCCAAACTAATCACAAATCTGCAAATATGTCCAATGGTGAATCTTAGATGAATCCACCTCACAAAGTAAGATTGGGTTTTCGTCCAACCTACAAATCTCCAAGGGTTTTCGTCCTTGAATTCAAGCTAAAACAAGTTGCAGCCAAGAAAAAATATCTCCAAATCAAAATAATATAATTCAATGGATGAAAAATGATCTCCAAATGCTCCTTTTAAAGCCCTCAAGTGGAGTGCTCCAAATAGGTCCCACTTGAACTTAATTAAATGAAGATTTTTTTGTACACAATGTCACTTTATGACATCAAGTGTTTTGGGGCTGACTTAAGTAACTTTTATAAAGTAATTCAAAATTAGAACACTTTATAAAGTCAACTTAAGAATAGAACCGCTTAAGTTATTTTTATCTCCTTATTTCAACCAATCATTCCTTTAGAATGCGATTTAGCCCATGGGAATAGTGAAAAGGCTAAATACCCAAATCAACTGTGACCATTATGGAAATGGGGAAATTACAGTCCTCCCTTCCCGTGATTGCTTGCCCACAAGCAATTGCAAACCTGTACCAACTCTTTTGCTGCTCCACTCTGATATAATCATCACCCAACCAAGAGATGTGAAACAACTCACCATGATCTCTGTAAAGAAGTGTATCAATCAAACCAATACCTGGATCCCAAATCATTAAACCATCACCCCAACAAGAAATGAAGAAATAGATGTCTATCGTTGTGTCCTCAATGCTAATTATCCATCTAACCCTAAATGATCTCATAGGAATGTGATATATAACTGGCACAAGTGCATAGAGTAATAAGCCAACCCATGCTAAGTTGCTGATATAAATCAGAACAGCATTATACAAACTGAAAATCATTCCTATGATGATACAAAAAGTATCTCCAATGACATATTGTGATAGAAGATCATCACCATGTCAATATCCCATAGTGAAATAGTGATCCCAACCTTTCCAATCTATCCAAACAACTGCTGTCACCAAAGTGCAATCTGAAAATTCCATGACTAACAATGTAGGACAGCCATCTATCATTGATGTATGAACTAGCAACCGATGGAATAGGGCTGGAACACTTCTATCCACATACACTATCAAGAAAGCATCATCGAGATGGTGTTGTGTTAACACTAGTAGCCAAATCAAGTTCTCAATAGGGATTAAATTTTTATCCAAATTTGGTTCACATTTATTTTCCTCTTCACATGCATGCATAACATTGTTGGCTGGTCCACAAAGAGCATACAATTCTGATTTCTTCTTTTCCCTTAACATCGTAAGGCGCTGCTTTGCTTGGGCAGCCAACAACTTGGCTTCCTTAGCTCTCCTCAACCATTCATAACACAAGCTTTGGGTTCTTTTAACATCTGCTATGCCATAATGCACAAAATCAGTCCTCTTACTAGTTGCATCATCAACCAATGACTCGTGTTCATCTTCCAAAACTTGAATGCCAACATTAGGTGACTGCATAACATTGTCTTCTCCATGAATATGGGCTGCTAACTCATGAGTATGCAAAGGTAACGTTCTGCTGTTGCAGATCAGAAAATTAGGACTGCTGTTATAAGTTAGAAATTCAGACCTTACCTCATGCCTTTCTTCGGATGTGGCTGCCATAGAAGATTGGAATTCTGCTGTAGGTAATGAAGAATGTTTATCAATTTGATCTTCCAAATCTTGCAATGCTAAAGACCTTTGATCAAAGTCATCAAACTGACCTTGGCTACCATACAACAATTTTACTGATTTGCCCTCATGTGTAGAGAATTTATCATCATCAAAATCAGCTATCTCATTTGTAGATGCTTCGCAATCTTCAAGCATGAATGGTGGGACAGCATTGTGATCAACCAAAGGAGCACCAATAGAATCCATACCTTCATATGGTTTATCAATGTCAAGCTCTAAACCAACATGCTCTATGTCAAAGGGACTCATATTCACCTCCTTTGTAGATGCCTCATGTGTTTCTTCTTGTAAGGATAATGGGACAACATTAGAATCATTACAATATTCTATCCTTTTATCCTCATGTACTAAATCAGCGTGTTTCTCAAACTCCGTATGAATATTTTTGCAAACTTCACTTGTAGTTTTTCTATCCTCTTGTACAAGTAGATCAAGAGCTATCATATGGTATTGTTTCTTTGCCAAATCAGTCTTGTAGTGTTGCCTTGGATGCAAGTTCATGAAATCAATGAAAGGTAATTCTTTCCTAACATATTGAGGGAGAGTATCATATTCTTCAAACTTGCTAAGTATTTCTTCCCTTCTATTTTGCTATGTTGAACCTTTACTTGTAGATGTGGATGAGTCACGAGAGTGCCTAGATTGTCTCGAAAGAGAATATTCATAATGAACTAACCTTTGCTGTGTTTGAGCAAGGTTCTTCATGATCTTTTCTATGCTAGACATCTTTCCCATAATTATCTAACTCGCTGTCCACAACTTAAAATCGACCCAAACTGAAATGCAATCAACTGATTTTACCCAACAGGCTGGCAAGATCCAAGTTCTGATACCACTATAAGAACACCTTGTTAATCTGCCCCTTAATTTTCTAGTTTGTGTTGTTTGACATTTTGTCAAACACTTTGTATGCAATCTGATTTTCTGAATACGCTGATGGTTTTAGATGTCTATCTGTGATTTATGCTTTATGTTTTGATGAGCAATGACATAAAATAACACCATACAAACATATATTGAAACACAACGAGAGAGATCATAAAAAACTCCTTATTTCTCCTTGAAAGCAAAGTATATCAGACTTAACAAAATTCTGATTTGAGTACAACAACAAGATATTTAAGCCTGATTTTCACACCAAAGAGAGTTTATTAACAAGGCAAACATACCCGGTTACAAAGAAGTAATATTGGACGATAAGAGCAATGATGTGAAAAAGACAATGGCTGGAAATGGACTGATTGTCTGAGTATTTTCAGACCAGCAATTCCTTTAATGCAAATCTGAAAATGAAGCTCCAAAATGATGCCTTATCAAATGACCAACACCTCTCCAATGCAAATCGGCTAGGGCAAATATGAAACCCTAGAAACCTTAGGCTGAAATAAGTCCAAAAGATGCCAAATGTATTCTCCAAAACTTAGCTCTTGTAGTTTGAAATAATAATACTAAAATCTGAAACTAAAATCTGCAATTTCCTCCAATCCCTAGTTGCCCAAAATTGAAGAAAATTCATATAAAATCAGGGACAGCTCCAAAAATCTTGAAACCACTTTCAAATGATGCCATATAGTCCTCAAATTTGGCTAGCCAAGATGGAAAATGCATAAGAAGTCTTTGGCACTTTAAATCTGCAATTTAGCTCCAAAAATAGGTTCAAACCCTAATTGGAAATGACCCCAAACTGATCACAAATCTGTAAATATGTCCAATGGTGAATCTTGGATGAATCGACCTCACAAAGTAAGATTGGGTTTTCGTCCAACCTACAAATCTCCAAGGGTTTTTGTCCTTGAATTCAAGTTGAAACAAGTTGCAACCAAGAGGAAATATCTCCAAATCAAAATAACTCAATGAATGAAAAATGATCTCCAAATGCTCCTTTCAAAGCCCTCAAGTGGAGTGCTCCAAATAGGTTCCACTTGAACTTAATTAAATGAAGGTTATTATGTACACAATGTCACTTGATGACATAAAGTGTTTTTGGACCGACTTAAGTAACTTTTATAAAATACTTTTATAAAGTAATTCAAAATGAGAACACTTTATAAAGTCAACTTAAGAATAGAACCTCTTAAGTTACATTTTATTCCTTGTTTCAACCAATCATTCCCTTAGAATGCGATTTAGCCTATGGGAATAGTGAAAAGGATAAATACCCAAATCAACTGTGACCATTACGGAAATGGGGACATTACAGTCATCTAGGGGGTTGGTGCCTCCTTGTAAGTAGGTGCTTGCTAAAGCTTAGTCAAGTGAGTGCTTGGCTAGTTGGGGTTGGTGCTTCATGTGGAGTTGGTGCTTCACTAAAGTTGGTTTTTGTCTTATAGGACTGTAGTCCATTTGCATTTGCAGAAATTAGTGGGTTTTCTTCCCCTTGAGGGTTTCCCACATATGTGATGTGTTCTTGTATTTCATGTTCATATGTATAGTTGCTTGTGCTTTGATTGATTTATATGTTTGTATGAATGGCTCATGAAGCTTAAGTGGAATTGAATGAATGTTTTGAAGATTGATTCACCCCCCTTCTCAGTCATTGTGCTTTCAACAGGCATAGGGCACGAAAGTGCATGGTGCTCAACGTGAGTGCTTGGCATAGGGCACGAAGGTGCTTGGAGCTCGGAGCGAGTGCTTTGGGCACAGGGCACGGAAGTGCTTGGATCTCGGTGCGAGTCCTTGGGCACGGAGCAAGGAAGTGCTTGGATTTCGTCACAAGTCCTTGGGCATGGGTATAGAAGTGCTTGGAGTTTGGTGTGGGTGCTTCGCACAGGGCACAAAAGTGCTTGGAGCTCTGTGTGAGTGCTTGGTGCGGGACCCCCCACGCCTGCAAATATTTTGAGGCTTCGGTGCAACAATGGGATCATCCCCCAAGGTTTGGGACTCTAGCGATCCTTGGGACGAACCTCCAGAGAAGTTGGCTTCCTTCTAATTTAAGTGCATTCGGTTTAGGACCAACACACATACCTATAAAGAGTAGAAAGAAAATCTAGTGCTAATGCTAAACTTAATCTTGGCAAAGGAAAAGAGAGGGAAGAGGTAAGAAGTTTTCTGAAATGAAAAGTGGTGTTACACCAAGAATAGAGCAAGCGCCCCTATGGCCTTGAAGAACACGAGACAACCACAGAAAACGAGAAACTATTACACATTCCCCAAAATGGACACTTCTTGCATAAGTATTTTGAATGGAGGCACGGGAACACAATGCAACACTATGGGGATGACAAACGGTCCACGAGTAGTGTGCGCACAGACCTAGATGCGTGCAAGATGCGACCCGCAAGGACCAAGTTCTGCAAAGAGGTGAGAATGGATGGACAACAATGCAAGGGAAAATACATCCACAAACAAAGATCAACAACCATTAAAATACACACAGAATGCAGGAATCATGGAGAGAGGTAAAACTTGGACTTTTCATTAATTGCTTGGTTCAAGCAGCAAAGGGCTCATGGAGGACAAATCTTAGCAGCATTTATGTGCCTAAAAATGCCCCCCTATACAATGAAAGACCCGGCTTATATAGATATGGGAAGCCCATGGGTCATTAATTACATTAGAGAATACAGATGAGAAGATTAAATAGAAATTAATGCTTCACGAAGCACGGTTCTCATGGCACGATGATGATTTCTCTAGGTTTATTTGGGTGGCTCGAAGTATTGAGGTGATATGTGCCCAACTGGTTAGAGCCCATGCTTATTGAATTCCAATTGCAATCAAGATGTGAAGGTAGTTGGAGGGATTCCTTGGGATCTGTTGGACGTCATGTCCAGCCCTTTGCGGCAGGTCCCCATGCTCACGTGACTAACGAAATTGAATGCTCGTATCAAAGAGTGGATGGGATTTATGTTGGGATTTGTTCCTTGGCCATGCTCTTTTTTCTTATTAGGTGCCAGTTCAATCATTATGTCAGTTGGAGCTGATCACTTTTGATTCTGTGAATTAGATTGGATTTGTCCTTTTGGGCAGGGTTTGGCACTTGATAGTTACTGTTTAATTGCCCATCTAGGAATTTGGTACGGATGGGCACTAGGTGTGAACATGCATTGGGCCGGAACATGCACTGGCTTGGATGGGCATTGGGCTGGAACGGGCACTCGGCCGCGTTTACTGAGTATTTGCATGGCAGTCCCAACTCTAGTTTGGATGCACGCACTCCCTTGTGCCCTAGTCTTTGAGCATTCGTCGTTGGGCACGGATCCTTCCGAAGGCCAAAACCTTATCAAAGCGCGGAATCTCGATTCCTTTTAATCTAGCCTCCTTGCGAACTCCCTGTGAACCTTGAGGAATCGTGCTCCATGAAGCACTTAGTTGAGTCCCGGGGTGGTCTTTCTCCTTGTGCCAGATGCGTGCCCATCACATTAGAGGAGTTCAAGGTCATGGTGACTTGAAGGGTCAACTATAAAATAGGGTGATGCGCGCCCATCTAGAGTCCCATTGACCTACATTTGGTCATTCGTGAACATTAATATATTTTCTTTCTTTTTTTCGTTCTCCCTTTACTAACCTACCATTTTCCTCATAGATTTATTTTGGCAAAAATGCTTTTAATATGTTGGCCACCACCTTTGAGATTATCTTGTAAGTCATATTGCATAGTGATATAGGGCAGTCGGCATCAAAGAATTCAACATTCTCCTCCTTTGGAATTAAAGATTTATTTTGGCAGAACTGCTTTTAATATGTTGGCCACCACCTTTGAGATTATCTTGTAAGTCATATTGCATAGTGATATAGGGCAGTAGGCATCAAAGAATTCAACATTCTCCTCCTTTGGAATTAAGGAAATGAAGGTATTATTCGATTTTCAAGATTGCCATATTCCCGCATGATTCTTGGACTTCCTCCATGACATCTTGTCCTACAATATCTTAATTTTTTTGAAAAAACCCTCCTGGGAAGTTTTTATGCACCGGTGATTGTATTTTCAGAAGAAATTGACTCCATAATACAACTCATCTATAGTGGCTCGATTAATGAGAATTTTGTTATCTTCCTCCGAGATGATGCTTGGGATGAATTGATGGACTTCTTGCATCGCTTCAGCCCCGAATGTCTGATATTTAGTAAGCAGGGGATTGAAGTAATCCACAACTGCTGCTCTTATTCTTTCTTGCTCTATGATTTCAGCCCCTTTGGTGTTACTATTTTAGTGATTTTGTTGGGTTTTTTTCTAATGCTGGTAGATTGATGGAAAAAACTAGTATTCTTCTCTCCTTTTAGTCACCTTATTCTTGATTTTTGCTTCCAATGAATTTTTTCTTGAAGGAGAGTTTTGTTCAGTTCATTTAGCTTTTCTTCTTTTCTTGGAGCTTCCGATTCAGGCCCTGATTTTGAACTATGAGCTGCAGCTCTTCGATTTTAGCCTGGGTTTCACATTTTCTATCCTTAATATTTTGGAAATTCTGCTTGTTCCATTCCTTAAGTTTCGATTTTATTATTTTCAATTTTTGGGCGACTATAAACATTTTTTTATTTGGAGATCCTTGTGTTCCACCAATCTTGAACTTTATCCTTTGGAGATTACTCCTTTGGACATCTTTGGGTCTTTCTTTGAACTTAATTGTAGTCAGCTGATGATCCGAGTCAGCCCTTTACAGGATTTCAGATTTAATGAAAGTATCATTCTGGATCCTTTAACTTCAGATCAGAAACCTGTCTAAGCATTCTGCTAGAAATTCAGAACCCAGCCTCCTTTTTGACATGTATACAATCCTGATTTCGGCTTTACATCCACCAGATCTTGATTATTGATGAGCTGGTTGAAACCTTGGGCAGATTGAGATGATAAGAAGCACCCTTAGATCTTTCAGCAGGAGTTAGGTTAGATTTAAAATCACCTCCCTTTATCCATTTTTCATGTGTGTATACATGTTTGAAGGCAAAAATAGATTGCCTTCTCCTTTGCTGTGATCTTGGGCTATAGACTTTAGTTAGGATAAAGCTTCTATTACTTTGAAGTTCATCGATCTTTGCTGACTGCCATTCTGGTCGTGCATCTAGTTGAAAGCCAGAGCACGAACTTGGGTTCCAAATGGTCGCAATTCCTCCAGAGGCTCCATTTGAGTCAAAAGCTACAAATTTACTATCTCATCAAACTGCTCTCATAACCTTGCTAAAAGAGGATTGATTCAACTGTATTTCCTGTAGAATTATGATTTCTGGTTTTATTTCATCTATCAGCTGCTTCAACAGCTTATGCTTATGAGTGGCATTAAATCCCCTCACATTCCATGATAAGTTAAGCCCGAGGAAGATCTTTGATCTCTGCTGCGGGTAAAGGGTTTATCCTAGTTGGAGTAACAAAGGAAAATAGAGCCTTTGTTCCCACTTTGTTGCCTCCCAAATTCTGATCCTTCATCTAATCTCTGATTGATTCGCTTCCAATTCATACTGACCCCGATCTATTACTTCTGATTCTTCTTTTTCTGTAATGCCCCCCTTTTGAGTTAGTCATTGGATGAGAACCTTAGCTTGAGCGTTCCCTAGAGCTAAGGTTTAAAAACAGAGGGGAACATTAGTAAGCTTCAAGGGTATATTGATAAAGCACTTTATTATCTAATTTTGGGGCCTTTTTAAAGGCCATTCTAAAAGTGCTTTTATAAGGAAACTTGTTATATGTCCTTTTAATAAAAAGGAAAATGAACTCTCCCTCTCTATTTTGGGCACCACAATTGGAGGAAGAATATAAAAGGAAGAGAGACTCTTTTGGAAAGAGCATGTGGAATATTGATTTGATAATTGAATCAAGGATGTCAATCTTGGTTTCCATCTCTTGAGGACGGAAACCTTTAAGAAGTGTCATAGGTTTGGGGACGACAACCTCCATTCCTTCTATTTGGGCAACTCTATTCAAGGGTTGTAAATGAGTTTTAAATTGCATGTGTTTATGCAAGTGGATCATACAAAGGTGTTTTTAGACACCACCTTCATTGAGGAAATATTGCAACTTCTATTGAAAATAGGGTTTTGGTAATTTCACAGGTTTGAAGAGGAGTGAATCACATTGGGAGCTTGTTCATGTTGTGGAAGACCTTCCCAAGGGGTGGCGACTTGCCTAGGGATTTAGGCGAACCACTTGGAGGGGTCATCGGAGGCCAAAGAGGGTTGCACATACTTTCATGGAATTTTTCAGCTAAGGCCACTTGATTGGAGAACGGATTTCGAGGGTTTGAAGCTGATTGAGAGTGCTTGGCGGTGTATAAAATATTGCTAATATTTTATACTACTTTTCTAGCTTGGGTGACTTGCCCTAGGAGACCTTTTGAGGCCATTTGGAAAGATTTTGGGTGAGTAAAATATTTTGAATTTTATTCCTTATTTTTTTGAGGTAGGGCAAAGCAGTTGGGGAAAAGAATTGAGCATATCAGAGTGTTTTTAGACTCTGTTTGGCAAGGTATAAGTTCTTTATTTTCTGATTTTTGTGGCAAATTATCATAAGGGTTTGAAAGGAATTTGGAAGGAAAAGGCTAGGGCTTCAATCTAAAATTTTTGCCAATATTTTATGAGTGGGGCGATTCATTTGTGGAGCATTTTATGAGGTTTATAGGGTGCTTTTAGGCCCTAAAAGGTGGTCAAATAATATTATAATTATTTGAGTATTTCTGGCATATTTTTCGAGGTCCTTTGACATCATTTGTGAGTGAATCCAAGAGAGAATTTTGATTTATTTGACACAGTAAATTTCTGCACATGGACGACTTGCCTTGAAGGGTTTTTGGAGGCTTCGGAGGGCTAACATTGGAAATATTTCATTCTGAAATATTTCTATCTTTTATCATTATTTTTGGTGAGTTTTGCAAGGGTTTGAGGGCTGAATTTACAAAGGAAAACGCAGCTATGCTTTCATGAGAAAAATCATAATATGGAAAGGGTATTTTCCCAAGGTACATCCACCCTTTCTCATACATACATAGGTATTTATTACAACAGAAAATTCAGGGTTTATGCATGACATGTTTGTGGATTTAAGGTGAAAATTTCAGTGGATATATGCTTTAACATTTTGGAATTAATTGTGCAACTTTGATGCCTAGGGTTTGTTCTTATTTGAGGCGTTTTGAGCATCTATATATCAGCTAGGGTTTGTTGATTTTAATTTTCAGAATTCATTTGTTTCGAGTTGATTAAGGGTTTGTTAGAACACTCTCTTTTATCGTCATTGTCCCAATTTGGGGACATTACATTTTCTCCCCTTATCTTACCATTGTCAGCATTTCTAAAAATTATTTGTGACTTGCATTGACAACATTTAATTCAGCCCCAAAATTTATAGTATTTGGTTGAGGTGGTCTTCCTAGATTTCTTTTCTCATAATGGGCTCCCTTGGTTGCCAAATTTGACATTGATAGTTTCTCCAGATTTGATTGGCTTAAAAGGTCTTTTTGTGCTGCAAATGTGATAAATCATCCAGCCCCACACTAGGTCTGTCATCATCATAATTCTGAATTGAATTTCACCATCCCCGAGTTCAGAGAAGTTACTCCTTTGATTTATTTGTTCCCCCAGATTGGTGTCTGGGAAAAAATGAGATTCCTTATTCAGTCCTTGAGCATTTGGTGAAAACAGGTTGGATCTGTTTCTGGAACCTTTGATTCCACTATACCCATATCTTGAGCACTTTTCATGTTTTCTTCTTCGAATACTACAGATTTATTATCTGATGCCAAGATGGACTTTGGGACCCATACTTGATTATTTTTCCTATTTGCATGCTTCTTTGGTTCCTTGAAGTTTACATCCATCTGATTAGGGTGAGATTCCTTTATGATTTCTGGGCAATCTCTAACAAAGTGCCCATGGGATTGACAATCCTTAAATCTGAATGGATTTTTTTTGTAGTCAATATCCTGGAGTCTCTCCCCCGTTTCAGATTTCAGCAGAATGGATCAGGAGAGGGGCTTTGTTAAATTAATTCTTACACAACATATAATGACAAGCTAGTTTATGTGGATTTTGCTTGACAGATGTCCTCCACGTTTATGTGAATTTCAGACTTCCAAAATTTCCCTAGGGGACCATATAATCTGATCCAGACAGGGACTTTGGACAAAATTTCACTCGTGTTAAAAATTTCACCCCATGGGCGCATGTACAAACCCCTCTGCTCACAAACCACGACTTTCCCTGAATAGTGTCCTCTCTTGTTTTCATCATGTCAGATTTAATTAGAAAAAGCCTTGGGGCAAGAGCCTTACCTTATTTGTCGAAGGGATTTCTCTAGTGAAGTGCCAAATATTTTTACGAATCCATTACATTTGACTAGAATCCAGTGAATTTACAAATTAGGGTATCATCCTTTTTATTGCTGGCTTTAAATCTTCATCTTTCAGATTTATGGCTGGCACCTCTTTTGATGCCAAAATAGCAAGCTAGAAATCCGAGCTGCTTCCTTGAATTAAAGCCCTAGTTTCCATGTTGTACTGTCTTTTTATTATTCTCTTGATTGAGACGCATACCTATACCTCTTTTTGCCGCTCCTCATTGCTAGTTGCTTTCCATCACATCCCAAAATTTAGGGTAAATCTTAGTGTTGAGCTCAAAGTGTGCATGGGGTGGGCTTGGGTCTGGAATAGCAGAGAGAGTGTCTTTTCTGGTTCAAAATAGTAAGTTCGATCCCTACCTCCAGTTGGCCTCGTGGCCACTTTGAGGTGTTCATGAGCATGTGAGTGTGTAACCTTAGTAAATTATATTTTTAATTTAGTAAATAGTTATATTTTTTCTGGAGAGGTAAATCAAAAAGTGATGCTGAAAAGTCAACTATAGATGAATAGAATTCAAGCAAAAACACCTGGGTTGTTTGGCAACAACCAAATTGGGAGAAAATACTAAGATTCAACCCCACAAGCTAGCAGTTTATGAAAATTGAAAGATTGCATGCCCTAGTTACTACCAAAGATCAGGTGCAGGAACATCAAGGGCAGAAAAGCAATTGATAATGCACTTGGCAAGACTAATATTAGATTTGAGGTCCCAACAATTGCATTTTTTCTTTAGTTTGGAATGTTGCCTCATCTTATAGCATCGCCTAGTATAGCAGCAATAAATACCCCTCACAATTTAGATCAGAAAGTGACAATGGAAAACACAAATTTGTTGGAGCCGAGTGCATCAAAGTAAACAAAGGGGCATCAAAGTAAACAAAGGGGGAACATCTGCAAATTAAATCTTCAAAGCAGATGCAAGAGAAAGTCACCTTTACTGATTCCAACAATAAGGCAAGGGGCAAAGAAAAGAAAGAGCAAGGTCCTCTCTCTTGGAGAGACTACTAGTTCAGTAACCATTCACAAGTGAGCTATTTCTTACTTGGGAGAATTTGTCAAGTTGTTAGCAAATGAGAAGATATGATTGACAACACTTGATGTTTTGTGATCAGTGCAAGATCTTATTTATGCACTCCAAAGTTGGTTAGAAGAGCGGTTATGGAGGTTATTAGTTATCAGTTAGGCTTTTACTAATAAGCAGTTAAGCCTTTACAATATTTAACACCCCCTCTTAATGACTAAACCGGAAACAACACCAAGTTTGTCCTGAAATTTTACAAACAAAATAGGATCAAATAGTTTAGTTATTACATATACAGACTGATCAAGAGATATCAACATGAAATCCGCAGTCCTCTGACATTTTGCTATCGTCCAATGTGGGAACTTCGGTGTAGACAACAACCAAACATGATAGCCAACAACAAAACGAAGATCCGGCCATGTGGACATAAGATGTAGCAAGTTGTCCACGTCTCTAATGAGTGATTCATTGACCGGTAATGAATCATCAATCGCTGATGATTTCAGCTCAATCTCCAAAAGTTTGAATCTAGAACCTTGGAGATGTTGATCAAATAAAACATCTCAGTTTTGTGAAACCTGTGGAAGTCCATACAAGGACTCAATTATCCTGCAAAACAAATGATCACTATGGAAAACTCGAAAACCATCAGGGTGCACCATATAGACCTCTTTGTCCAAACATTCGGAGAGAAGCAACTGATTTGTGACCATCTTCGCAGTATATGCATCCTCATCTATTCCCCTCTGTTGGGAAAAGCCTTTCGCAACAAGATGAGCCATGTACTTGTGCAAAGTTCAAAATGTATCCACCCATTTGTATCCAATGGAGTGTAGAATTGGGCGTTCAGGTACCATACCAAGGTTAGAATCTAGAACAAAATGACCATGCTCTACTGAACAAACAACCTTATTCCCGATTCTTTGAGTCAGTGAATTTGACCAAGGCATTCCATCCTCCTATACAATTACTAGTGCATCCGACTGAAATTGAGGAATTGCATCTTCCTGCACATCCTGTATAGTGGATATTCCCTCCACTAATGCATGTAAGTTGAATGGATTAGGGTCAACAAGCCTATCCTTCCGCACAACCTGTATGGTGGATTCATCCTCCACTTGTGCATCTACGTTGACTGTGGTAGAGTGAATGAATCTATACAGACCACCTTGCCCAATACCCCGGGCAATTACCTTGTCATGTCTTATATCAGACACAACACACTGTTTTTCGGAGAAATTTACAGCAATACTGGGATTTTTCGTTAATTGAATAATAGACAGGGGATTTTTAC
This sequence comes from Torreya grandis, assembly GCA_037957365.1. Lineage (NCBI taxonomy): Eukaryota > Viridiplantae > Streptophyta > Pinopsida > Cupressales > Taxaceae > Torreya > Torreya grandis. The sequence continues at coordinate 2,570,250 of JARHVA010001301.1, read as the reverse complement.
TTAGGCTAGGAACATACAAAACATTACTGACTATGATTGTTTTTGCATTATTCAATTTTATACGAACATCTCTTATCCCCTCTACTACATCATGCCATCAGCTAAAGAAACTAAATCAAAATGGTTTGTGCTTGCAGTAAATTTGACATACCAATCTTTACATGTAAAATGCCTGGATGCACCGGAATCAGTGAACTTACGATTGGTATGTGAATGTGAGTATGATGCCACAAGGGCATACTCTTCTTCAGATTACCCTTCTTCAATTGTGTTGGAAATAGTCATTGATGTCAAAGGTCTAGCATTGGTGATAAAGGCCCTATAACATTTATTGTCTAATGGTGTTGATATTTATTTAATATTAACGAATATATTTTTGGTTGCATAAAAGTCAAAAGAGGGCCCATGGAGAAGTCAAAGAGTCATGAGGTAAAGACAAAAGAGGAATGGGACGCATTTTCCCATGAAGAGTCATCTTGAGGAATTCCAAGAGTCACCAAGTGAAGACAAAAGAGAGTATGACGCATTTTTCCATGAAGAGTTACTTTAAGGAATTCAAAAGGTCACCAAGATAAAGACAAAAGAGGAAATGATGCATTTGCTTATGAAGGGTCACCATATGACTTTTCAAATACAAGGATTCGAAGGGTCATGCAAGTTTGGTGCCATTTTCCATGAGGAGTGAAGGGTCACAAAGGGTGGATGCCAAAGGTCATTTGGAAAGCTATAAATAAAAGTTTGAGAAACCATTTGGGATATGCAAGAGAGTGCATGGTTTGTAATTATTTTATATAAGAAAAGAAGAGAGAATAGAAAGAGATATTGTAGAGTTCTATCATTTGTTGAGAAGACAACATTGAGAAATAGTTGTGTTGGTGCTCGGCAAAGGAGTTGGTGCTCCTGCAAGTTGGTGCTTGCGAACTTTATAATTTGAGTTGGTGCTCTTGTAAGTTGGTGCTTGCGAACTTTATAATTTGAGTTGGTGCTCTTTAATATACTTGAGATTGTTCTCCATGGTTTTTTTCACTTTGGATTTCCATGTAAAAATCTGGTCTCTCTCTCTCTCTCTTGTGTGGTGCATATTATTTCTGTTTTATTGCATATCTTGAATGTATAGCTAAGTGGAGTTTGATTAAGTAAAAGATTTATAAGATATATGATATACTGATTCACCCCCTCTCTGAGTATATCCCGTGCTTAACAATTGGTATCATAGCAGGTTCCTTTGGAAAAAGTTTTACAACTTGAAGGTAGATCTGGGAAAGCATTATGGTTGGATTACATGAAGGTTTTTTAACAAATAAGGCACCTTTTTTTGATGGGACAAATTATGTTTTTTGGAGCATAAAGATGAGGACTTATTTGATGTCCCTTGGATTCGACAGTTGGCAAGCATTTGTGGAGGAATACGAAGAGCTACAAACACTTGTGATTACTTCGACATAAAAGAAGGCAAGTGAAAATAATGCTAAAGCTTTAAATGCTATTTTATGTAGTTTATGTGAATTGGAATTTGTTAAAGTTATGCAATGCAAATTTGTTCATGAGACTTGGGTAAAGCTTGAAAAATTTACAAAGGTGATGGAAAGGTTCAACAAACTAAGCTCCAGATTTTCAGAAGACAATTTGAAAATGGAAGAGAAAAAAATATAGCAAGTTATCTTTTGTGGGTTGATCAAATAGTTAATCATATTAAAGGCTTTGGAGAAAAGTTAGAAGAATCAACGGTGGTGCAAAAGGTTTTGAGATCTCTACCAATGAGATATGATGCAAAGGTTTCGGCAATCGAGGAGATGAAGAATCTTGTCAAGCTAAAGAGGGATGAACTACATAGTATTCTTACGGCATATGAAATGCAGATCGAACAAGAGAAACCTTCAAACAGAGAAGCTGCTTTCAAGACATCAAAGGAAGACAAGGCTAAGATTCAAGAATCAAGTGACAGCTCTAGCGATGATGATGACAACAGAGCTCTTTTCATTCGTAAGCCGAAAAATGGCACAGATAAATATCAAAGAAAATTGCCTTTCAAATGTTTTAATTGTGAAAAGATTGGACATTTTGCAGCTAAGTGCCCAGATAAGGGTAATGGTGACAATGAAGAAGGAAAGTCTACATACACGAATAATTTCAAAAAAAAATTCAAGAAGAGTTTATATTCTAAAGATCCTAGCTCAGTGAAAGATAGTGGAGTCTGATTCAAAATAAGAGATTCTATTCATGGCCATACATGAAGATGCCTTTGCAAACAAAAGTACAGATGATCAAGAAGAACATGATGAAGTCGAAGTGAATCTGGAAGGATAACTCATTTGTGTCTTAGAAGAATTAAAAGCTCTTGAAAAGAAGAATCGAAGATTGAAGCTCCAGATCGAGAAAAATGAAAAAGAGTCGAGAAATAATTGAAGATTTACAAGCACACATTGATAAAGCCAAAAATACTGAAGATCTAACAACTTAGTTACAAAAAGTAAGTGAAGAATGTGAAAGGTATGTTGTTGAAATTATCTCTTTAAAAGCAGATCTTGAGAAAACAAATAAAACAGTCAATGATAGAGCAACCAATGATTCAAAATTTAAGAATAACACTAATATGTTGAATAAGATATTAAAAGTCAAAGATCAATGTCAGATAAGACAGGTATCGGATTTGAAAAAGAGAAAAGGGAGGCCACAGGTAAGGTTAACACAGAAAAATGAAAGACTATGTTGAAGCTCTCACAAAAAAGTAAATGAAAAGGGAAGAAGTTAAGAATACAGAGGACATCTCAAACAAAAAATGTTGGAAGGAACAAAGCTACAAAAAGCAATCAGGTTAGGGATACACAAACAGTGTCTATTTTTATGGTTACTATTTTTATTGTAATAGATATGGTCATAAGAAATTAGAATGTCAGAAAAGGGCTAACAATTTCAGAAACAAGGAGAAAGAAACTCATGTAGAGTCAAGTAGAAGCCACAACTCTTGCTCCTCTATCAGGGTTTAGTGAAGAAGCCATAATATGCTATAAGTGCAATAACTTCGGACACATAGCCCGGTACTATAGAAGTGTATTCGAGTCGGTTAAGAAGGACCAGAGTTTCAAGGCTCTATTCATCAAGAAGAAAACTCACGCAGGTTCATGGTAGAAGCAACATCCTGAAAAGTCTATGTTGGTCCAAACTTCTTTGCATGCAAGAAACAAAGAAAAGCCATGGTTCATTGACAGTGAATGTTCGAGGCACATGACATGAGACAAGAGCAAGTTTATAAACCTGAAGATCAATGGTGGCATAGTGAAATTTGGAGACAATACTACTCTCAGAATTGCCGAAAAAGGTACACTAAGTTTGGATAATGGTAGAACTAAAACTGAAAATGTTCTGTATGTAGAAGGTTTTAAGCATAATCTTTTGAGTGTAAGTCAAATGTATGATCAGGAACACTAAAGTTTTATGCTAAAGGTTGTGAAGTTAAGAGAAAAAATTCAGATGTGCTGATTGTAGATGCTCAGAAGACAAGCAACACTTTGTATATATTATCAGATATCAAAGGTCAAAAATATTTTTTGAGTCAAGTTGAGGAAAGTTGGCTATGGTATGGTGAATGGGACACATAAATTTTGACAAACTTGTCAACATCAACAAAAAACAAGCAGTTAGAGATCTTCCAAAGATTACAAAGCCCTTCAACACGCTTTGTGAACCTTGTCAGCATGGGAAGCAGGTCAGAAGACGGTTCAAGACAAAAGAATACTCTACTCAGATGTTAGAGCTTGTTCACACTAATCTGTGTGGACTCATGAGAAATCAAAGTACTCAAGGTGAGAAATGTTTCATGTTGCTTATTGATGATTTTACACATATGACTTGGATGATGTTTTTAAAAAAAAAATCAGAAGCTTTCAGACAATTCAAATTATTCAAAGCTTTAGTTGAGAATGAAACTTGCTTAAAAATTAAGTTCCTGAGACAGATCGAGGAGGAGAATTCATGTCAGATCAGTTTATTGAGTATTGTGAAGACCATGGGATAAAGAGACATTATTCAGCAGCCATAACTCCATAGCAAATTGGAGTAGTTGAGGGAAGAAACAAAACAGTTCAAGAAATGGCGAGGACAATGCTAAGTGAATCCAAGATACCAGATAAATATTGGAGAGAGGTAGTAGGTACAACAATGCATATCCAGAACAGAGCATTGTTGAGAGTCAACAATGACAAGACTCTTTATGAGCTATGGAAAGACAAACCAACTACAATTGATTATTTTAGAATTTTCGATAGCAAATGCTTCACAAAGAGAACTGATGAAAAACTTGATAAATTTGAATCTAGAGCAGATGAAGGTTATTGCTTGGATATTTTTGTAAAAGTAAAGCTTATAAATGTTATAGCAAAAGAACCAAGAAGATTGTTGAAAGTGTAAGTGTCAGGATAGATGAAGATGTAGCACAAAGAGACTGATCCAATAGACGCTCCAGAAATCATTGAAGAAGAAGATTTTGAAGAATCAGATGAAGATGAGATGAAAGAGAAAAAAGACACCAAAATCCCATCCAAATATGTCCAGAGAAATCATAATGAAAGTGACATTATCGAAAACATAAATGGAGTTCGCACGAGAAGAATGATGGTAAGTGAATTTGAGCAAGTTAATTTTTCCTTGTTATTCAAAATTCAGCCTAAAACTTTTTCAGAAGCTAGACATGATGAACATTGGAAGAATTAAATCAGATAGAAAAGAATGATACTTGAGAATTAGTGCCTAGATCAAAAGATCACAATGTGATAGGAACAAAATGGGTATACAGAAATGAGTTGAATGAAAATGGTGAAGCTACCAGGAATAAAGCAAAGTTAGTATGTAAAGGATATGCTCAGATTGAGGGGATAGATTTTGAAAAAACTTTTCCACCAATGGCAAGGCTAGAGGCTATTAGAATGTTTCTTGCATATACAATGTTTAAAAATTTTAAAGTATTTCAGATGGATGTCAAGTCTGCCTTCTTGAGTGGGAATTTAGAAGAGGTCTACATTGAGCAGTATGAAGGATTTATTCTCTCAAATGATAGTAGCCATGTATGCAGATTGAAGAAAACACTGTATGGATTGAAACAAGCTCCCAGAGCTTGGTATGCAAGACTTGATAAGTACCTGCAAGATCAAGGTTTCAAGAGAGGTTTTGCCAACATTAATTTCTACATCAAAATAGAAAGTGAGCATCAATTGATTGTTGTATATGTTGACATAATTTTTGGAGAAAAAATTGAAAAGATGACAAGAATTTTCTGATAATATGCAAAAATAATTTGAGATGTCTATGCTTGGAGAATTGCCATTTTTCTTAGAGTTGCAAATATTTTAATTAGATAAAGGAATTTTCATATCTCAAAGTATGTCAAGAAAATGTTGAAAAAATTTGGTTTTGAGGATTGTGCACCAGTTGGCACACCAATGCGTACAAGGAACAAGTTGAGTAAGGATGAAGATTCACCTGTTGCAGATCAATCTTTGTATAGATCTATGATTGGTAGTCTTTAATATTTGACAACATCGAGGCTAGACATCATGCATGCAGTAGGCATGGTTGCGAGATATTAGGCAGCCCTGAAGGAGAGTCATGTTCAGTTGGTGAAGAGAATATTTAGATATGTCAAGGGGACATTGGATTATGATTGTGGTATTTCATAGGCAGATATTTCACTTTGGTTGCTTATACAGATTCAGATTCGGTTGGTTGTTTGGATGACAGAAAGAGTATAAGTGGAGGAGCTTTTTTCCTCGGTGATAGCTTAGTATCATGGCTAAGCAAGAAGCAGATTTCAGTATCACTTTCTACAGCTGAAGCAAAATATATTGTAGCGGTGTTGTGTTGTACTCAAGTGCTTTGGATGAAGCAAACTTTGGAAGATATCAAGGTAAAATATGATGAACCTATTTCTATTTTTTGTGACAACACAAGTGCTATAAATATTTCTAAGAATCTAGTGATGCATTGAAGAACAAAACATATTCCTATCAGAACTTCTTGAGAGAGTAGGTTGCAGATCAACAGATTAAGATAGAATATATCAGTACTACAGAACAGATTGCAGATATTTTCACAAAGACCATACCAAAAGACATATTCAAGTATTTGCGAGAGAAGTTTGGAGTAATTTATTTTACTTTCTGCCATTGAATATCAACATCAATTGAGGGGAGCTAAGTGTTAACTCCAAGATAGGCCCTTTGCCATTGATGCAAAGGGGGAGAAGAACAAGTACAGGAACCGGTACAGGGAACAGGGGCAGAAACATGTATAGGGAATAGGTATAGGATGCTATAGTAAAGGGGAGTTACTGTATGTTTTTCAAATGGCAATATGTGTAGGTTCGCATGTGCAGTACAGGTTTCAGGTTGTGACAGTTTCAGTTTGAGGTTGCCATCAATGACAAAATGGGAGATTGTTGAAAATATTGTCATTGATGTTAAAGGTCTAGCATTGGTGATAAAGGCTCTATAACATTTATTGTCTAAAGGTGTTTTTAATGTTCATATTTTGGCTAAAATGTGTTGATATTTATTTAATATTAACAAATATAGTTTGGCTGCATAAAAGTCAAAAGAGGGCCCATGGAGAAGTCAAAGAGTCACGGGGTAAAGACAAAACAGGAATGGGACGCATTTTCTCATGAAGAGTCATCTTGAGGAATTCCAAGAGTTACCAAGTGAAGACAAAATAAAGTATGGCGCATTTTTTCATGAAGAGTCACCTTAAGGAATTCGAAAGGTCACCAAGATAAAGACAAAAGAGGAAATGACGCATTTGCTTATGAAGGATCACCATATGACTTTTTAAATATAAGGATTCGAAGGGTCATGCAAGTTTGACGTCATTTTCCATGAGTGAAGGGTCACAAAGGGTGAATGCTAAAGGTCATTTGGAAAGCTATAAATAAAGGCTTGAGGAGCTATTTGGGATATGCAAGAGAGTGCATGGTTTGTAATTATTTTATATAAGAAAAGAGAAGATAATAGAAAGAGATATTGTAGAGTTCTATCATTTGTTGAGAAAACAACATTGAGAGATCGTTGTGTTTTATACACAAGAGGGGTTGGTGCTCACAAATAGTTGCTGTGTTGGTACTCGACAAAGGGCTTGGTGCTCCTGCAAGTTGGTGCTTCCGAATTTTATAATTTGAGTTGGTGTTCTTTCATATACTTGAGATTGTTCTCTGTGGTTTTTTCCACTTTGGGTTTTCACGTAAAAATCTGGTCTCTTTCGTGTGGTGCATATTATTTCTATTTTATTGCATATCTTGAATGTATGGTTAAGTGGAGTTTGATTAAATAAAAGATTTATAAGATATATGATATACTGATTCACCCCCCCTCTCAGTATATCCCATGCTTAACAAATTGTTACCACATTTGTTGCTTGATTGGTTTGTTGGAAAATTGCAAATTGTCGCTTCCGGCAATCCTTTTTCATATGCCCAACCTTATGACAATAAAAACATGTTCCCTGATAGTTAGAAGATGGATCCGTAGAAATGCATTTTCACTTCCCTTTCCCCTTCGCCTGAGCAGCAAGTGCACTCTCTTCTTGTCCAACACTGGACTCCTTTGCTTGTGTTTGTCTCCATTCCTTCTGTAACAGATAGAAACTCACCTGATCAAATGTTAGAGTCTGGCTTTCCGCCATCAAATGAATATCCTCTACGAAAGATTCGTAGGATGGTGGCAGGCTGTTCAGACCCAATGCCACCATGTCGTTATCATCAATCTTCTTGTTAATCGCCGAAAGTTGGTCTCAGAGATCTTTCATCCGAAGTAGGTGATTTGATAGAGAATCACCCTCATTCATCTTGACAGAGAATAACATATTTTTTAGGTACAATACCCCACTTTTCTCTGAAGTCTGATACTTGTTTTGCAAACTGATCCATAACACACTTGCTATAGTGGCATTCTAGACCTCAGGTATCATATCATTTGACACTAATAGCTTCAGTAACAACAAAGCCTCCTTATGACGCTTGTCATAATCTGCAAAATCTGTAACAGGGTTTGCCTTAGTGTGAAGAATAATTTTCACAATTGCAATATTCCGCAATCGTTAAAATTTTATGACTCCACACGTTATAATTTTGTTCAATCAACTTTTGGGTTTCTGGAATGACTAGATTTTGGATAATTGCCATTTTTCACTTCGAAAATTTATTTTGAACCAATAAAAAATTTCCGCAAAAACCAATAAAAAATTCCCGCAAAATTGAACTATAATATATTTTTTAATTTCCCTGAAAAATTGTTAGAAAGCTCATGGAAATTTTTGCCTCATGACTGCAAATGCTTGCCCTTGATGATTTGCGGGCCCTCATTCCTTGCTACAACTCTGCAACTGTAAATCTGCCCTTCACGACTGTCGTTTTAAACTTTGATGACTATGTATTTCGTGCCCTCGATGATCTCTTGCCTTCCGTTGTTGATCCGCAGAACCCTGTGTGTGACTGCAAACTCTGTCTGCGATTTCCTTTCGCGAGTCTACGTTTCTTGTTGGTGTGCCATGAACTTGCAAAAGTTTGTGCCCTTTGCCACGAACTTGAATCCTTGCATGACTGTGCAAAACACATCTCTTTCCGTCGTTTTTATACTCGACTTCGTGCCTTCTTTCCATGACTTGTTTCTTGATTCTTGTGTTTTTCTCTTGCGTGATTGGCGTCTAGTTCCCTTTACAGAATTGTAAACCCTCGATGTTCCTTGACGACGTTTGTCCTTGGATCAGTCTGCAAACCCTCGATGATTTTCAATGAGTCTTCTGTGAAGAACTTCGACTGTGCTTTTTCTTCCAAATGCCATGCCCTGCATGCCATGATCCTCCACAATTCACAAAAACCCTCGATCCACATTTCTGCCTTGCATCGACGGACTTCTTTCCACGGGACTATGCCTCTCGTGATTTCCATGACCTCGTGACTGTCTGCAACTTCAACTCTCGATTTCTCTTCCTCCTGTTCGTACCCTAACACCAAGTTTCCTTGAATGAATCACTCGTACCTTTCTGGCTTCCTCGAGTGGTGGCTTTGATACCACTATTAGCAAATGAGAAGAGATGATTGAAAGCACTTGATGTTTTGTGATTAGTGCAAGATCTTATTTATGCACTCCAAAATTGGTTACAAGAGCGGTTATGGAGGTTACTAGTTATCAGTTAGGCGTTAACTAATACGCAGTTAAGCCTTTACAATATTAACACAAGCAAGATGTTTCCTAGCACACAAATGGCACAGGATTGACCTGGAAGCCACTCCAAGGTATCATCAATATCGTTGACACCAAAGGGGAGGCTACACAATGAGCCTCTGCAAATAGTTCAAAGAAGATGAAAAGTTTAAAGAGACAAGTACTAAAGAGAGAAGGTTACCCACACTAGGTGGAGTTGAAGAGAGAAAAAGTTCACAAGATAAAGAATGTAAATATGAAAAAGAACCAAGTGAAAGAGAAGCCAAAGAGTGAGGAAAGAGTTGAGGAAAAAGACAATGTGCCCTTTGATTCAAAGGAAGCCTCATGAAAAGAGGCTACTGAGAGAAAGGAAGAGGAGTTACACCAAGATTAATCAAGAAAATGAAGAGGACATTACTAGAGACGACAAAACAAAGCACATAGAAGAAAAACCTTTAGAGCAAGCAAAGAATATTGAAGAGAAGAAAGAGACGGGTGAGAGGCTAGAGCAAGTTTAGAGGCACCAAAATCACAAAACATTCCAGGTGTAGAGGCCTCAATATAAGTGTGAGTACCTTCAAAGCCAAATCCTGTTATTGGAGTTTAAACATTAGAAGAGAAACTCTAAAAGGAAAGTATGCATGCTATCACTTTGCTACCTAATATTTCTTTAAGAAAAGGAAACGATACAACTATGAGCCCTGTTCGTATGACACTGCCTCAGAAGATTATTGCAGCAAGAGCAATAAGAGATGATGACACTGTTGATTTGTTACAAGAGTCCTCTAAACATTGGGAAGTGAAAACAAGGATGGAATAGTTTACCCAGATGGTGGTCACCTTTAGATCTAATACTGCCAACTAAGATTTTGTTTTACAAAAGGAAAGAATACAAATATGAGCCCCGGGGGTATGACACTGCCTCAGGAGATTATAGCAGCAAGAACAATAAGAGATGGTGCCACTGTTGATTTGTTACAAGAGTCCTCTAAACATCAGGAAGTGAAAACAAGGATGGATTAGTTTCCCCAGATGATGGTCACCTTTAGATCTAATACCTTGCTTGACCGCTCAAAATTGAAGGAGAAACAATTGAAGGGAGAGATAAGAACATAACTTAAAAGGCTACATAAGTAGATTTAAAGAAGGAAGAGATAAAGATAAAGGCAATGCAAGAATATGAAGACACTATTGAGGCACCATTGATGGAAGAACTGAAGAAAATATGGGAGGAAGTGAAGGCAGAAGTTGATAAACTCAAGGAGGCAAGCTAGGATGCTAAATTTTTGATTAGGCATTACTTCAAGTGGGATACACTTACCACAAAGATTGATGTAATGATCCATGTCAAGCAACAATAGCTACACTAGATGGCCTAGGAGTATGAGTTTTTCCAATTGAGTGGAACAACTAAGTGGGGGGATATACATACATCAATGAGCCAAATAAGAGCTGATTTTACATGGAAAGCTTCTACCATGAACCAATTGGAAGAGCTTAGGGAACTTATACAACCCATGTTATAGGTTTTGATTGAGGCTTGGTTATATGTGCAAAACACTGTAACAAAGATGGTTGCATCAAAGAAACAAGCTCAATTCGATAGTTATGTTATCTAACTCTATAGTCTACTACTTGTCATGAAAAGAAGAATGCTTGCATGGGAAAATGTTGAGGATCAAACGGAGAAAGACTAGCATAATTCATGACTCAATGGCAATCTCAATACCTTAAAATAAATGGTTTGATGAGGAAATTTTGACTTGTATTTTGGAGACATTGAGGAGAACTCCTTAGGAGGTCGACCGTCTAATACTAGGGGAATTGCTCTGAATACATCTCAAGGCAACCTTCTCTTCTAGCCCAATAGTTTTTGGTCATGTCAACCTCAACAACATTGAAGTCCCATTTTGGGGAGGAAGGAGATAAAATCTATTTTCTTTCTTCAGAATAAGGCAAGGTTTAAGTCTGGGGGTGATTTTAGCAGGAGAAACATGATAGTAGAAGTTGATGTTGACAAGCTAGAATTGATGCCTTCAACATTATGCGGAAGGAAAGTGGTTTCAACCTCAAATACACAAAAGCATAAATTCTAAACACGTAAAACAATGTATATATGTTCTATCTAGAGTGTTAACATGTATTATGTTGATCACCATATGTTATGTAAGAGATGTCATATATCAAAGGTTGTAACCCTTCTCGTCGATATAAGGCCTCACACAATGAAAATAGATATTGATCAATCAGTGAGAAGTCAATGTAAAAGAGTATGGAAGTAAAAGAGACGTGATTTGAAAAAAATTAAGTGATGATTATGAAATATTGAATAATATTTGAAGTGCTCCAATTTATGTTATTCTTGTATTGGCAATGTGATTATGAAATCATGAAGAATATTTGAAGTGTTCCAATTTTATGTTATTCTTGTATTGGCAACGTGTATGTGATGTGTTAAATGAATACATAGTAGCATTAACTAATATACGAAAACATTAATGGATATGCCCATATAATAAGTAATACAAGGAATATGATAGAGTAAGGCACCCACTCAAAAACATTTATTGAGTTGGGTTTAGCTTTAGCAATTTGTCGTATGTAATAAGGTTTGTACCTAGGTGATTGTGATGAAGTTTGTTTGTGGTAGTTTTTTTAGAAAGGACAAAGCATTGTCCAAATTGAATCTGGTGCCTACCTTGTTCATCTTGAGAGTGACTTCACCGACCCTTGCTTATATGGCCTTAGGTCAGGAAAGATACCCATATGTAGCTCTATGTTCCTTGGAGTGGGATGCCTTGTTGGGTCTTATTGAAAAATGGAAATGTTGGTATTTTTAGACTAGTTTTATGCTTCATTTCATGAACATATCCGTAGACTGAGTCTGCCTTACACCTTATATGCCCTTCTCACCTTCCCATAAAGTGGGAACTTATTAGAGTTGTCAGAGAGGAAATATATTGACAATATATTCAGGGGAATCGGATCTTCCTCCCCCACCCTCATAGCTCTAAGACGAGTTTCTATGTTTAGCATTCCTTGCAAATTATTGGTGGCATCATTATCCATCCCTCTAGATTAGGCATCATTAGTCCCATTGTCTTATTATGCCCCTTGGCTAGTGGAGGGTATAATCTTACTAGCTATGAGTGATTTAACCTTTTAGGGTTTTACGATGAAAATCCTATGTTTAGATTAAAGGAATGAGATATCTAAATTAGTCAAATAAATATGCAATACTTAAGTACTGATTTGTTATGACTTTTGATCTTGTTTGACTTTCTAATAATAACAATAAATAGGGATAAATAGAGTCTTATTTGAAAATTGATTGTCGCAGATGATTTGGGTTCTGAAAGTTGAGATCTAGGCAGTAGTTTGTGTCATCAACAAGGTTTTGATGTTCGTTTGCTCATTGGACAATAGCGCCCACTTTGGATAGTAGTGCCATCTGTGTGTAGCATAGTTCGCATAACCGTAACCGGCGAGTACTCACCAAAGGGCAATTTTGGTTAACCGGTGGTTATTCCATAGAGCTGGTCGAATAACCAAGAATAATCAACAAAGGCAAAAAATAATTAAATTTATCGAAAAAACATTAACTGCGAACAACCGCCAATAATCATGAATAACCGCCAATAACTGAGAATAACCGCCAATAACCGACAAGGGTACTAAAAAACTGATGATTTTTTTTTGCGGCGAGTTTGAGTGGCGGTTAACCACCTAGGATTTTCCCTGGCGAGTAACCGGTGTTTACACATGTGGCGCTAATGTCCCCTTTGTGGGACTGTTCTTGTTTTTTGGGAGCACCTACGCTTGTGTTTGTATGTCTTGTCCCTGCATGGTCGAAACCTATGGCTCTATGTTGTGCCTGGAAAACCTGATTCAAGGTGCAAACCCTAATCTCCTTGCAAGTATGGCATGAACAATAATTTTGTGTTAGTAGGATGGACTGGACATCCTCAACACCCTGCTGTGTAGAGAGTTGCCTACATACCAATACTCCAAAGAGGGATCAAGTCCGATGTAGTTCTCCCACCTAATGCTTGATGCAAGTGCAAGTGGAAGCTAGAATGAGAGTGGCCTTGGATGTCTTGAATGTGCTTGAGCTTTGAAATGTTTGAAAACTGGGTTTAGGGCTGTTGTGGATAGTAGTATGCAGAAAGTAGGGCAAAATAGGGATCAAATGCCTTGATTTTGCTCAACTTTGTCTTTGGTTTGATTAGTTTTTGCATCTATTTTCCATCTAGTGAATAGAGGTGGATTATACTTGTATTTATAGGGTTCTGTTGCTTGTGCGGATAAAAAAATGAGCTTAGACCGACTTTAGGAGGGGCACACATTTGAAAAAGTATCCATTGGGAAGAGCTAGGGCTAAGGACAATAGCGTCTAGTTGGGGACACTAGTGCCATGTGGCTGTAGTGTCCCAAATGTGGCGCTAATGTCCTCTTTGTAGACTGCTGAGCAAGTTGGATTGGGGTCTAAGATGACAGTTTTGGTACTATGTTTTGATTGGCTATAGGTGATTGTGGTTAGTTGAATGACTGAAAAAGTAAGTCTAATGATCAAAGATAGGTCTATGGCTAGCCAAGGGATAGGTTAACTCAAACAACACTCTTAGCATCCAATTACCACTTTTAGGTGATTACATTTGCCCCCTTTTTGTGCTAGTAATGCAGCAAAGTGAATGACTAGTAAAAAGGAAAAAAAAACGTCCCTGGACTTACCTTGAAAGTGAAGCCCTTGTAGCTGAGTTTGAATATGTGAATCTGAGTCTGCGTGTAGAAAATGATCCAAAACAATGTCTTGCAATGAAACATGCAAAAATCAATCCTTACTTAAGAGATGATCACAAGCAAAAAGACTGTTGAAATGAAATAAATGAGTAAGGCTGAGTAAAGAGAGGAAAGGAATTAATACACCTTGTTGGGTATGTGAACCAATGCATGAACCTAGTGATAATCTGCATGTGTGTGTGCATAGTGATCATATCATTGAATAGCTTGAACTGAGCTGATGGCTTGCTCAATCCTCATATGGGCAGCTCAAGAATTCAATCCGATTTTGACTCCATCATTGCCCACCCCCGCTCGGTGGATCCTGATCTCTGTGAATAGCTTGGATAAGACTATAAGTGTGTCTAACTAACTCTCTCATGTAGGTGGCTCAAGAACTCAAGTAGGCCATGACTCCATCATTGCCCACTTGTGTGAAGTAGATGCATCTGTAATTGAACTGCGCAAAGTGCTGAAAGTATCTAACTGAGTAAATCTGTGTATTTGGCTCTGTGGCCACTTGGATATATTAGGACACTCTGGGCCACTCAGGAATGCCTACCAATGAAAATGGAGTAAGGCATGAATTTGGTGACAACTTGGAATGTGATAGCGAGTGTATACAACGTAGAGAATGACATGAAGTTTGTCATTCCATCTGATCAACCTGTTTGAAGCTAAGTATATGGAAATTATGTGCTGCGCACATGCCCCCAATTTGGTATCTGAGTATACTGAATTTGAATCAAGTATGTAATAGCTGAATTTGTGTAACTAAACTGAATGTATGAGTGATCATGCCATGTATGATGCCCCCAAATCTGAGCAACTGACATGAATATGAGCTGAAATGAATGTATCTGAGCTAAATTTGAACATAACTACCAAACCTATGATTGTATCTGTGCAAATCTGTACTATACATGGTGTACTCGTTTGAATGATATGGATTGTCCTAAAGTTGGGGCAATTGGACAGTAGCACCCTATGGCGCTAGTGACCCAATTTGGGCACTAATGATTGTCTAGTTTGATTTTCGTGTGATCTGAAGTGACTGCTGAGTCTCTGTTTTGTGTTGGCCCTGAGTCTGATATCTAAAACTGACCGTGTGCTGAAATGTGAAAAGCAATATAGGACCTTGATCTATGTGACAAACCCCTGTGAATGCCCCCTTTTTTGAGGGTAGTTGTAGAACTTGTGTAAGAACTGCCCTTTAAAGAAGTAGCTTTGCAAAGTGTGTTAGCCGGAGCATGTGCATGATATCTCAATATAATGTAAAAACATAACATCAGAGTGTAAATGTATCTAAGCATAAGTAGGTGATCTAAGATATATGTTGTAATCTAACATTGCACAAGGGTGTCAAGATAGATGTAATCAATGTATATGGTAGCAAAATCTGAGCAACCACCTAGGGAGATGGGGCATGATGTCCATCACAACACCCAAGTAGGAAGGGTAGATGCATGAGATCTCTCATGGCATCGAAAACTAGTGTGTATAACAAGTAAATACAAGCATCATGGTGTAGAAGCATACAAGGAAGCAAACATACAAGCACATGAGGCATGCAAAAGATAGGCCAAGGGGCCACAATACAAGGGACATGGGCACATGTCACTAAATCTGAGAACGAAGACACACAAGGACATGTTCAAATGTTTACGTACACAATCAACAAGCAATTTGGCGTAGAGCCATAGAGAAGGACATGTTCAAATGCCCGCATATAGAAGCATGAAAAAACACATACAAGGGACATGGGCACATGCCCAAGGCATACAAACAGAGAAGTGGCATAGAAGCCAAAGAACAATGGCATATTCAAATGCCCTCGAAGATGGAAGAAGCATAGCAAACACATTCAAGTCTAATCTAAGAACTAGAAATGAAAGCATGTATAACTGTGTAATACAAATCTGTGTAGATGCTAGGATGCATATATATTGCATCTAACTAGTAAGTCAGCAAAAAATTTGAGCAATGAGGAGCAATGATCAATATCAAGATAAATCAATGCGTAACTGGAATGTATAGTATGTAAAGATAAAACCCGGTTATAGAAACTGTGTATATGATGCCCCTGAGTGGGCAGATGTATCAAATGTATAACCTAGATTGGTGTAAATGCCCCCAATGGGTAGATGATAGCTGGTTTGGATTAGTGTAAGGGACCGGAGTCCTGTCTAGAATCTGCAAGCACTCGACAAGACAAGTGAAGTATGTGTATGATAAAACCGACTATACTAGAATAGCTAGTAATATGCAATATCTGCAAAGTGGTAGAAATTTAAACATAGCAATGCATACAATTTGTAAATTTTTATGGTATTGAAATATTTAAATGTGTTTGTATTTTGACATGTTATAGTGTTTTTTGAGTATAAGCTATGTACAAGCAAATGAAAATAAACTATGTACAAGGAGTGAGAGAGATAAGGAAGTATGTATAAGGGTAGGAACCATACTACCCATTAAGTCTCATGGGAGACTCACCTTCACCGTGACCTGTGTCAAAGAGGGGAATTCTGATCATGCGTGTGGTGTGAAATGGCAACTGTGAGCCCATGATCTGGTGTGCTGTATAATCTGAGTTTGAAGCTGTCTGAGTAGTGATGCTATGGTACTGACTATGATGCCCTATGAACTGTAGGGGTCTTAGGGACCCATTTGGTAGATGTAGAAGTGGTAGGTGATGTAGGTGCCTTGTGCTTAGATCCTCTAGAACCCAATATAACTGATCTCGACGTAAACTGAGTAGAGTAAGGTCTTGTAGAATCTGTGACATATCTTTGATGCAATGGTCTCTCTAGTAATGGTTTTCGGGGGAGAGTATGTGTGCGTGTAGATATTGTAGGAGTAGACCTGGGCTTGCTCTAAGGACTTTGTTGGACACTGTGATGTATGCATAGGAGCTGTGCTCTCTATTGTAACTGATAACCATGCAATATCTGGCAATGTGTGAACTGTAATTGGTCTCTGTACTAGAACTGTAGTTGGAAACTGTGTTGGAATTGTAGCTGTAAATTGTGTTGGTACTGCCTGTGGGATGGGAAGAGGATACTCATATGGGACACCCTCAATCTTAACCACTTGGTTAGCATGTATATACTTTAGGCATCGGTTTACTGTAGATGGGATTGCTCGAAGTTGCTGTAACCATGCCCTGCCCAATAATATCGAATACACTCGCACTAGGTACTACTAGGAACCGAGTGGCTATGTGTGCTGGTCCAACCTATAATGGAAGCACAATTTCCCCGATGGAGCTTTGAATGTGGCCACTGCAACCACTAATGACTGTATTTGTAGGGAATATATCCCGCTCTATGTAGTCCAAGTGATATAAAAGTGTCATGGTGCACATGCTTATGCTTGACCTGTTGTCGACCATAACACTATGAATAGGATGGTGGTCTATATATGCTTGTATGAAGAGTGCATGTAAATTTGTGTCATCGTCCATAATCTCCTGCTCTAAAAATGTGATAAGTGGTCTAGGTGGTACTGTAGTGTGATACATGCCAATAATGTTATGCAAGGGATGTGTCTCCTCTATAAATGTGTGATAGGAAACTGGTGGTGGATGAGCCTGGTACGTATAGTGAACACCTGATGTGCCCCTTGCCTCACTAGCTATATGCTATGGAAAAGGATTTGAAAATATCTTAAGTGCCTTTGCCTCTGTTTGTTTTTTCGGTGCCTATGTGGAGTGCCCACATCAATAATGTTAGCCTCAACGAGATCTTGTATCTTGTGCTTCAGGCTAATGCATCTGTTTGTCGTGTGGCCTGGTGCCTTGTGATACTTGCAGAATGCATTTGAATCATAACTCTTTGGAAGAGTTAGTGTCGATCAATCTCTTTAATGGGAAGGAGAGATGGCATTGCATTCTAATAGTTGTAGAATTCGTGCTGGTGACTCTGGTAGATTAGTGAAGACTCTGCGTTGAGTTGATAAAACCAATTTGGGAGAAGGCTCTAAAGCTGCATTGACTATGGCCCTGACTTTGTATGGAGGTTTGTTTGAACTCTTAATAGTTGATTCTGATCCATTTGTATACTTGAGTTTGCCCATTGCTAAGAGTTTAACCTCTCTTTCCTTGATTGTGTGGCACATATCGGTAAATGTGGAAAACTTCTTGAATAAGATAGCTTTGCGCAGTGTTGGTAATAGACTCTGTTTAAATATATCTAGAAGCTCTCTATCTGCCATGGGGCTAGTCAATTTTGATAAAATTGTCTTGTATCGTAAGACATAATCGGCGATAGGCTCATTTGACTTTTGCTTTAGATG
Organism: Torreya grandis; assembly: GCA_037957365.1. Lineage (NCBI taxonomy): Eukaryota > Viridiplantae > Streptophyta > Pinopsida > Cupressales > Taxaceae > Torreya > Torreya grandis. Next base: position 2,551,987 of record JARHVA010001301.1, on the reverse strand, counting down.
TACCACTTGTGCATATGATATCTTATCACTAATGTTGATAGAGAAGTATGCTAGGAACATATCGGCTAAAGGATTGACTGCTGTGATAGATTGATTTGGCAAATCATAGAACCACTATAGGGCATAATCCTTGAGACTGCGTGGAAATAGCTTCGTAAGAAGCCAATCGTTGGACACAGTCCAAGCATGCTGCTTGAAAGGTTCTAAGGTGATGCTCTGGGACACCCTTGCCATCATATAATGTAGGCTTGGGTGCCACGAAACCGAATGGCAAAGGAGTTGTCGCTATGTGATGTGCCAAAGGTGTATGCAAGAGAATATTGGAATCCAAGGCATGTGATGGCTTTGCTGCTCCTTGCTCAAGATGTAACACCTTAGACTGCAGAGTAATAACCTCTTGCATAAGGTATTGTACATCAGGAGTAGAAGAACTAGCCACAAATGGTGTAGCCGTTACTGATGGTCGAATAACAATCTTGGGTTGTGCTATCTGAGTTGGTTGAGTGGGCCCCATTGAAGGTGTAACAACATCGTTAATTGGAGGGGTTGAAGATTGACCATTGTCTTATTCTTGATTTCTAATATGGCTTGTAAAATCCGTGCATGATCATGGGGCTGTTCTCGAATTCTATCTCTAAAGCCCTATAATACCTCATCCTTGTTCATAATTATATCATTATCATTAAGTGGAGGTAGCGTGTCTTATCCTCAATGTGGAGCCGATCTTGTTCTTGGTTATATTGTTTATCCTCGGATGCATTGTCATTGAATTCCATATAATCAGGGTTTGAAGGATTCATATCTGGGGTTGTAATAGGTTCCATGTCCTTGTTATATGTTCATATAGATGGAATTTGAATATGCTGTATAGGATTATCCCCTGGTCTAGCCCTTCTTAGGGGAAGAGAGATGGCTTTTTTAGATGGCATATAGCAAATAAATTGAAATAGAGCTAGTACAATATAATATATGAATTTTGAATAATTAATAGCAGCTAATGAAAATAGGAGAAAAAAGGATACAAACCTTGAGAGCATCTAAGGTTAGGGTTTTAGAATATAGGATTTATTTGCAACAATTCAAATTAGATGTAAAATAAATTGAAACCCTAATGTAAAATTGATTTTAATTAGTTAGGTTGTCTAAAAAAAATTAGAAAAACAGAAGTATTCAACCCTAAATTTATTGCACAAAATTTGGATGAAAGCAAGCTAAGGCTTGAAGCAATATTCGAAATAAGATGGGTTCACCAAATGATTTAACTTTTAGGGTTTTAAAATGAAACTCTTACGTTTAGATTAAAGTGCTGAGATGTCTAAATTAGTCAAATAAATATGCAATAATTAAGTACTGATTTGTTATGACTTTTGACCTTGTTTGACTTTCTAATAATAACAATAAATAGGGATAAATAGAGACTTATTTGAAAAATGACTGTTGTGGATGATCTAGGTTTTGAAAGTTGAGACTTGGGCAGTAGCCTGTGTCGTCAACAGGATTTTGGTGTTTGTCTACTCACTGGACAATAGCACCCAGTTTGGACAGTAGCACGATCTGTGTGTAGTGTCCTCAATGTGGCACTAATGTTCTCTTTGCAGGATTGTTTTTGTTTTTTGGGAGCACTTGTGCCTGTGTCTATATGTCCTGTTCCTGCGTGATTGAAACTTGTAGCTCTGTGTTGTGCCTGGAAACCTTGATTCAAGGTGTAAACCTTAATCTCCTTACAAGTATGGCATGAGCAATAATTTTGTGTGTTAGTAGGATGGACGAGACATCCTTAACACCTCGCTGTGTAGAGAGTTGCCTACATACCAATACTCTAAAGAGGGATTAGACCCGATGTAGTTCTCCCATCTAGTGCTTGATGCAAGTGCAAATGAATGCTAGAATGAGAGTAGCCTCAGATGCCTTGAATGTGCTTGAGCTTTGAAATGTTTGAAAACTGGGCTTAGGGCTGTTGTGGATGGTAGTATGTAGAAAGTAGGGCATAATAGGGATCAAATACCGTGATTTTGCTCAACTTTGTCTTTGGTTTGAATAGTTTTTGCATCTATTTTCCATCTAGTGAATAGAGGTGGATTATATTTGTATTTATAGGGTTCTGTTGCTTGTGCGGATAAGAAAATGAGCTTAGGCCGACCTTAGGAGAGGCACATGTTTGAAAAAGTATCTGTTGGTAACAGCTAGGGCTAAGGACAATAGCGCCCAATTGGGGACAATAGTGCTAGGTGGCTATAGTGTCCCAAATGTGGCGCTAATGTCCTCTTTGCAGACTGCTGAGCATGCTAGATTGGGGTTTGAGATGACAATTCTGGCATTGTGCTTTGACTAGCTGGGGGTGACTATGGTCTGTTGAATGATTGAAAAAGTAAGTCTAATGCTCAAATATCGGTCTATGGCTAGCCTAAAGATAGATTAATTCAATTGACACTCTTAGCATCCAATTACCACGTTTAGGTGATTACAATGAGTTAAGATGTCACCATATTCTTTTGGGTATATCTTGAGACTAGTTTGCTTTAGTTTAACATATCCGTAGATAGAGTCCCCCATATAGAGGCTCCTTGTATGTTGCTCACCTTCATTCCAGAAGGATGAAATTATTAACACTACCAGAGAGGATATATATCAATAATACATTCAGTTAAATTGGGTCTCCCACCTATAACCTCATAGCCCTAAGATTGTTGATGGCATCATAATTAATCCCACTGCCTTAGGCATACTTGCTGCCTTTACCTTAGTGTATCCCTTGGCTAGTTGAGGGTATGTTCTCACCAATTATGAGTTAAGACAAATCACCACATTCTTTAGGGTGATAGAATTTGTTTCCTTGGCCATCTCAAGAAGTTGGAGAATGAGGAGCACTTTATCTTTAGATTCCCTGCCTACTATGAAAGTTAAGGGCCACATCACTATTTGAAAAAAGACTCAGAAGAGTCCCACTTTATTCTTTTTCCATTGTCTAGACGAGGTGGTTCGACATTTACCTTTGTGAAGCAGTTGCTTTCAGATGTCGGGCTCTATGAGGAACTGTAGAGACCACCAAATTGATTAATTTTTTATTTCATTCTTGTTATCCCTTGGTTCCATCGGCAGTTTTCGTTTTAGCATGAGATATTCCTTTCACAAGATTGTTTGGTTTCACATGGCTTTGAATATAATGAGTTGTCTAGGATTCACCCACCTGTTATTAGGTTCTATCGCTTCCTAGATTTAGATCTAATTTTTTGTTTCTGATTATTTTTATTTTTTTTGGATTTGTTGAAAATCCTAGTACTCTTGATTAGCCACAATAACTTGTTCTTTTGAGAGTCCAGTTGACCTGCTTTGGTTGCTTGGGGACATTAATATAATTTCTGTTCTTTCTTGTTAGGAATGGTCATTGAGCTGGGAAATGACTTGACACCTATTTTCTTGCTAGGAAAGTGCATTTATTGAGAAATGATGTTTCTCAACAGGGAAGTGGCACAAAAGGGCATTTCTTAGGATGGTCATGTCCTTGTTGGCAGTGATTGTTTTCCTACTGGAGATAGCTGTATTAGAGAAATGGTGTTCCAGTTGAAAAATGACCCAACAGAGCATTTTTCAGCTTAGGAAATGCTTATGTTGAGCATTCTCAAGCTAGGAAATGCCAGTGGCCTGTTTTACTGCTAGGAATAACCATTTTGGTAATTTTGCTCTTTTGAATCAAGCGATTTTTTTGTGTGGGGGGAGTTTATGGGATCCAGCTTGACCCAACAAAGATCAGTGTTACCTGGGGACACCGCTCCTCCCACCCTGCCCCGTCCCCTCCTTTCCTGCTGTCCTAGACTTCCAGGATGTTATGGGGACACAGGGATGGGGAGGAAACATCCCACTTCCATCCTCTTTGACAAATAAAAAAAGGATGACGTCCCCTAGACTTTCAGACAACCCTGTGAATGTCCTCCCATCCCAAAAGCATAATAGGGGATTTCAGAATGTCACTTGATCTTTCCGGGACATCAACATATGCCCCCAAAAAACATGCACAATTTAGCTTCTGATGAAGAAATGCATGGGCATGCCTCGATGCAATTAAAGTTGTACTTATAACATTATGTTTAGTCTGTTATTTTGGAATACTGTCTAGATGAAAACATCTATAAAACTTATGTGCTCACAAGGTTTTATCATCTTGTGTAAGGATGCTTTTATGTAAATGAGATACTGACTTCCTTACATGATATTTTGGCGCCCATCGATTCACGATGAATATCCATTATTATCTGTTATATGACTTGATAAACCTCAGATGTCTCTTAGGGTTTGGGGCAATTCTAACTATCACATCTTTTATGGAAGTATTAAATAATACAAGTTTTGAAGAGTCGCCTTGTCATTAAATTTTTAATGGTAATTGATTTTACGAGTTTTCATTTTATCAAACAGAAACATGTTCAACTGTTCGATGCATGTTCTATTCTCAACCCTTTTACTCAACTATAATTCACTTGCCAAACAATGCAACATGATTATGCATTATTGACTGAAAAAAAAGCAATACGACCTTCTACACTTGCACTGGGCACAACTGGGTCTAAGGCCATGTCTTTTTTGGGATGTGGGATGGTAGACCCAACCGAACTTTGAGAAGTGTGTGGGCTGTAGCTTTGTCACTATTTTCCACCGCATGACAGTTACTTGTTTGGAGGCTTCTCACATTCTTGAGATGCGTCAGTTCTTCTGCAATGACTCTTTGGATTCTACATATGAACCATTTCATCTTTTTCATGTTCTGCTATCTTGTTTTCATGCCTCATTTCTTATTGTACATAGTTGTATAAATAGCTGCTTCCCGAATGGGGGAGGAGAGAGACAGTCATCCATCTCCTTTGATAGAACGTCATGTACAAAATGCCCAGAACAATGAAATTCTGTTACAGTTCTATATACATCTTTGGGATTTATGTTATGATTTTTGTTCTATTAATGATTTTTTATTTTTAATTGTTTCTACATATAACACATCTGATTTCTAGCTTTTTTGAGTGTTGTCCACTAGATAGCTTTTGGGATCTGGATCAGCTCCGCACATGGATGTGGGGGTTTCGGAAGTATTTAAAAAAGTCATATTAATAATGTTTCCAGATCCTGAACAAACTTCAAAGTTATGTAGCCATCGTTTAGAATTTTCTTCTGTAGTGGAGTCATGTGTAGAGATCTCAGGCATGGATGATAGGATAACTCTTGGGTGTATGCAAACGTGGGGCCTTCTGTGGGGCAGGTGCATAATTTTTGGCAGGTCCTAGCTATTCATGTCCTTCTACAGGTGGCTAGTTCTTCAGTTGCAGACAGGAATTGAAGTAACTATAGCTTTATCCATGTGAGGAAACATATGGGGGTCCAAAGAATGCTGTAGATCTTGTAATATACATTCTAATATCTGCCTCATCTCCCAAAGAAAAATAGAGTATGATGAAGAGCTTACAAAGTGGGGGGAAGTGAATCTCAAGGATCTTGATTTGGACTCGAAGTCAGGATTTTATTCTACAACTTGATTACATGAGAACATGTAAGAGGTCTATAAAAGTACGGATTGCATGATTGAGGAAACAATTGCATTATCAGGTCTGTAAAAGTAGGGAGTCTTCTTTCAATATGTAAGGAAATAATCATTTAAAGAGGAGCTAAGTTCAGCACCACATTGAATCTCTTGCCATATGCATTGAACCCCAAATAATATCAGGAAGATCACACCAATGATGGTAATGGGAAAGGAAGGCTCCACCCACTGACTTGGAGGCTTCATAAGGAATTAAAAAATGTTAAAACCATTTAAAAAGATGTTACCAGATCCTAAACAAGCTTCGAAGGTCTGTAGCCAGCTTTTTGGTATTCACTTCTGGATTGTAGTCTTTTTTAGACATCTCAGCCATGAATGATAAGATAACTTTTGTATCTATAAAAAGGTGGACCTTCTATAGAGTAGGTGTACAGTTTTTGCAGACCCTAGGCATTCACGTCCTTTTACAGGTGGCTAATTCTTCAGCAGCAGAAAGGAATTGAAGTAACCGTAGCTTTACCCACAAGGTAAACTGTTATATGTGAGTTTCAAAGAAGGCTGTAGATATAATGTTTTCACATTCCATAAGATGTTGATGGATCACGGAGTGTGATCTTAAATGCTGATCAAAAAAGCTATTTACACAGTTGTTTCTAGAAGCTCTCTTTATCAAGGGTGTAGATTTTGGTGTACATATATTCTAGTCTCTGCCTCATCTCCAATAGTAAAAGAGTATAACGAAAGGCTTACAAAGTAGCAGGATGTGAATCTCAATGCTCTCAACTTGGACTCAAATTTTGGCGATCGCGCCGCATTCTTTTTCCACTTCAGCTTCAGATTCTACAGCACTAGAAGGTAGTCCTGAAGCCTATGAGCACGGGACTACTGGTTATTGGATGTATGATATTGTCCAGCTTAATGATCTTGATTATTATTCGTTTTTTCTACTTCTAGCATGTCTATATTGCTTATTGTGTAAAGATCAATTTCTTTGTGTATTGCTTACTGTATAAAGGTCAATTTTCAATTGTAGATACGTGATGCTTACTGTTGTCCCCCAAAAATATCACTCATTTTTGGGACAACATTTGAACTATTTTGGTCTTATAGACCAAAATTGTCTCTTCCCTTTTCAAAATTTGTCTTGGGCATTCAAATTCCTCATTTTTCGGGTTTCACGGTTTCTGCAGGTGGGTTCAATCAAAAGAATCGGTTTCTAACAATTGGTCATTTTCGGAATTGGTTCATCACCTTGGTTCAAATAGAAATCTCCATCGGCAAGCATCAGCAGCAGGTTCAACATTTGGTTTGTCTTTTGGTTCAACATCAAACGGTTCAATGGCTCGGTTCAACCAAGCGGTTCAACGCTTTATTTCACTCGGGTGGTTCTTTCCCTTTGTTTCAGCGTCTTTTGGTTCAATCAAATGGTTCGTCAGTCGGTTCAAAGCATTGTTTGAACCGTTGAACCAAAACTTGGTTCAACGGTTGGTTCAACGAAAAGGTTCAACGTTTTGGTTCAAAGACATGGTTCAAAGGCAAGTTCAATGTTCGGTTCAATGCTTAGTTCATCGGCTTGGTTCATTCAAATTGAACCATCGACTTGAACCATTTTTTGGTTCAACCGATTGGTTCAATGTCTTGGTTCAATGGAATGGTTCATCGCCAAAGTTCAATGGGGCGGTTCAATGCAAAAGGAAGCTTCCCGAAGGACAAGTGCCCTTGCGGAGGACACTTAATCGATAAAAGCATCCTTCGGAAGGGTCGCCTGAAGAAGCCCGAAAGGCCATTTAAAGACTGCCCGAAGGATAGATATCCTTGCGGGAGGCTATTCTGACTCAAAACGGGTCATTTCTCAAGGCCCGAAAGGCCAAGACCAGCAGAAAGCGGAGAAGGAACAGAACAACCAACTAAATCTAGGACCCGATTCAATTAACCAGAAAAGGAGGAACGATGAAGATAAGATCAGATCACCAGGTGGACATTGAAAGTTGCAAACTTTCAATAAGCGCGACTTGTTTCCCTGCAATGATAAAATCAAATGGGTAAAACGCCCTTAAGTTCCAGCATGTCTTCTTAACAGATTCCAACGCAAAATGATGTATTTACTGTTCCCGAGTCCTTCTTGAAGAGGCTATATAAGGGACTTTATTCTATTGTAATAAGGATCTCTTTTTTGACATTTAGAACGAAACTCTGCCCAAATTGTAAGGCATTACTGAGACTTTGAGCTCAGATTGCCGATCATATTTTGTTACTGGAATAAGAAAGCAAGTGGTTTTTCAGACTTTGTGCTGTAATATCTTTGTTATTGAGGAAATTGTTCTTATGTCTTTTTCTTCAATATATTTTCTGTTCCTTTAATTCAACAAGCAGAATTAGTGACAGCAGTCAAGGTGTCCTAAAGAGTCAACTGTGGAGAGACTTTGTGCCCCCATAATTGCCTTTAGTGTGTTTTCTTTTCATTTCTGTGTAAAGGACCTTGAGGCGACTTTGTGCCCTCATTGTCCTTCGTATCTTACTCTTGAGCAATCCAGGTGAAGACTTTGTGCTGCATCTCGATTTGCTGGTTATTACATCCTTTGCTACATTTTGTTGTTACTGCGAGGAGTATTCTTGTGGTTTGCTGAATAGTACTTCTGAAAGAAGAGGAGTACTGTCTGTCATTTCCCCTGAGTTTTTCCTTTGATCCGTGCGCATCATCTCTGAAGAAAGAGAGATGGATGGTTTGTCCTACCCATGAGTATTATTTTTTGTTTATATATATATATATATATATATATATATATATATATATAGCATACCTATAGGGAACCTCCCCTTGATGAGAGGAGAGATCAGTGTCTTTCTGATGTGGTAAAACCACACATTTGGACGACTAATCTTCCTACTTTGGCTGATCAGACCTATTTTGTTTATCAGTACGCTGATCGACAAAATATTCAACCAACACTTAAATCTTTTGGTTTTCAGATTTTCTGTTGAGTTTGTGTTAAACCCTCAAGTTTCCCAGTAAATATTTTCAGGTGGTGTCTTATAAACACACCCATTTTGGAAAATTTTGCCTTTCTGCTGTTTTGTGTAAGTTAGCGTTAAAAATATAATTATAAATATCATATTATAGATATATAATGTATGATCTTTCATTCAGATGACAGTTATTAAGGAATACACAAACATGACTGTGGAAGCAAGATTGCACAGTGGTTGACATGCTAGGTCAGGTCTGTTAATGGTGGACACAGGGCATTAAAAGACTACTATAGTAGAATTTATCTATGGAGAAAAATTACAGAATAGAGTCAAATGAGTATATATATGATGAGATCCTTGGAATGGGAATGATACATGGAATGAGATTTGGCTTCCTGAATTTAGGTTTTTCGATTTTGGGTCACAGTTACTTTAATGTGGAGTGTCCAGCGTTGGAGCTGTGTAAATTTTGAACATTGTTTAGCATTTGAAATATGACATTTACAGTTTGTGTTAGAATGTTTCAAAATTAGTTTGGTAACATTTGAATTGACATTTATATTTGTATGTAGTACCTTTCTTTGGTATCATTTTGTGTTTTTTAACTGTTTTTTCTGAGTAATCCACAGGCTGCGGCAACAGCTACAGCATTAGCAAAGAAATCTGGTGCAAAAGTCACTGTTATTGGTATGTTGTGCAGTGGTCTTGGACTGACCTCTATGTTAAAGGAAAAATGTCCCACACTTTAAAGTGTCAACCTTTAATGCTTTGGATTACTTTTGTGCTTGTTCTATATGAAGAATAGGCCTTTTCATCTTGAAAACATAAAAAGAACATAGGATAATATGATTGGTTGCATGTGTAGTTATTGATGAAAATGCTAAGGATGCAATAGCAGATCATGATGCACGGTTATCTACCATTCAGTGGCATCTGGCTCAAGGTTTGTTTGCAAGCAAAGCTTTTGTTTTAAAGCATATGATGACAAGTCTTTCATCTCAGATAATTTGCTTGATTGTTTGCCATGGTTCGTTCCTTGCTTGCCTTCCCATTCATTCCCTTGCTTTACCATCCATTTTAGGTGGGCCAGCTCGTAAAGTTTTTTATGTGTACTAAAAGTTATGATATTTCATCCTAGTTTAGTTATGTTGTTTAATCGTCTGCTGGATTCAGGTGGTTTTGAGGAGTTTGGATTGATGGAGAGACTTGGTGAAGGCAAGAAGCCTACAGCTGTTATTGGAGAGGTTTCCGATGACTTGAGTGTTGATTTAGTTGTGATTACCATGGAATCCATCCATTCAAAGCACGTGGATGGAAATTTGCTAGCAGAGTTCATTCCCTGCCCTGTTCTATTACTACCACTGTAGTTCGAGTCTTCTAAACTAGATTACAACCATCTAAATTGCTTTCTATGAAGAATAAAATACATTTGGCATTTCTGTTCCGAGTAGTCAATGAATATGTATTTTCTCAGAAAATTTTATCTAAAGAAAGTTATCAGAAGATTTTCTGAGGACTGTAAAAGTTCATCCTGATTTGAGAAAACTTGTAAAGGGTTCTGTTAAAGAATGTAAAAGTTTTGACTCGAGTATGGGGACGTCTTCTGTATATGGCCCCTGTCAATGATGCATCAAGGGTGCCAAGTATTGATCTTTTTCCACCCTTTTGGAGGATACATATGCAGGAAAGGTAAATTGTAGTTTACTATTTTTATCTGTCGCCTTTGATTTTAGTTTGTTTATGCTAGTCTGAAAGTAATTAGATTCACAGGCTGTAAAGAACATGGATTTTTGTTATCATATGTAATGCTGGACATCCGCACCATATATATATATATTGTCGATGTAGAACATAAAAGAATTAACTTTTCATGTGAATGCCTTTCATATTTTAAAATTATTGGTTTTGTTTATTTTTCTCTGGGAAAAGAGAGAAATTTTATGTTTTTTGTTGTCGCTGCCTCCATGGGAAGGAACTTTGCATGGCGGTTACTTTTCTATGCATATGCTGACTTTGTAGGCATGTTGCATGCACTTCTCTTTTCCACTGCACTCTTTCAGCAGCCTCAACAAATAATAACTTTCCATTGCACTTTATACCACTACTTTGGACACGTGTCATATTTTTTATCCTTGATTGCCATGCTGCTTTTTTTTACTTTGGACCCACAGCAGACTGGGCTTCACGACAAGGACAACTTTCACCGGATGCAGAGCAGACTGGGTTCCACAGCAGACTTCTGACAGGAACAGCAGATGGAACGTCAAAGGTCAGAGGAAACAAACATCCATTACTTTGTTTTTTTTTTTTTTAATAATTTTAATGCGGCATCCTTTGCGTATCTGTCGGGTAAATCTACACTTAAAACAGACTGTCAGGATTTGTTAAGACAAAGCCTCCAAGCATCATACCTTTTAAAGCAAATAGATCTGAGCAGGGTTAACTATGGTAAAAAAACAAGTAGGTTTTAGAGGCAACTTGGAATAGGGGACTACTACCAAAAAGTCACAAGCTGCAAACCAATCCGAGACAAACAAGAAAGGGGTAGCTGAAACTGTATTCACTATGGAAACAAATCACTCGGACAAAGTAAAAATTGCTTCAACAAGTAAAAGTGGTAAATGGGTTTGGGTAAATGCAAAACAGTTTCAGGGGATCTTGAGACGTAGGCTCTCCCGCTCAAAATGGGAACTCGCAAGGAGAAATCAAACCCAAAGAGAAACAAAAGTTGTGTGTAAAACATAGTCAAGGGGCTAAAAAAACATAAAGGGGGAATTGAAACAGAAATTTACAGTCCCACTACCACTCTCCCCTGGTCATCACAACTATATGTAAAAGAATTGATGAATGTCAAAAATAGGATAGAGAGTTTGGAAGCCAAGGAGCAAGAAAGTAATGACAAGCTCTTCGAGTTAACATAATTAAATTGAAACTTATTGGAGAACAACAAGGTGCTAAAGGAACATGTAGTAATGCTGCAAGATGCAATAAAAGCAGTGAAACATGAGTGGCAAAATATGAAGCTAACTTGGCAAAGCATGATAGAATCAACTAAACTTACAGGGATAGAGGCCCAAGTAGGTCAACAATCAAACATTCAAAATACAGGGATGCACACAAATAACAGAGAGCTCATAGCAAAGGAGAACAAAACATGGGTACGAGTCGTTAGAGACTCAACAATAACGGTTTTAGAAGAGACAAACACAGACGCTGATAGCATGCAAGAGAGGGCAAAGAAAGACAAGACAGGGTAAGAAATGTCATTATAAGCGGAGTAAGGGATTGCGGTAAAAATGAAAGCACTTTCAATCTTTCAACTGAGTTCTTGAGAGAAAAGTTGCATTGGCAAGGGAAAATGTGCCAACCCAGGAGGATTGGAAAGATAAGTGATGAAATGGATAGACCTATCAAAGTTGTCATCGTAAACAGGGAAGACAAGCCCAGGTCTTAAGCAAAAAAGAGACTTCTGAAGGGATCTCGCTTCTTTCTAGATGATGACTTAACAATAAAACAACAAGAGGAGAGAAGGGTAGAATTGAAGGAAAAAGGGCATGGTTATAGAATGGAAAAGCGATCATCGCAAATATAGGATTCCATGGTAAGTTCGAGTAGCAAAATGACAACAAAGAGAGAGTGGGTATCTCTAGGTTCACAAGAAATGGAGGTCAACAAACGGTGACAGAAAGGGGCAAAGACTCAACTTTGAGGTTTTTGCACCAAAATAAATAGCAATTAGGAAGCCCCCAAGCACACTTAAATTTAGTGTGCTGGAATTGTAGAGGCTACCCTTGGAGGAGGGGTCTTGGACTAGGGCCTATTGTGGAAGAACGAGACATAATTTGTCTTATTGAAACACATGAACAAGGCTGCAAAACTCCCAGTTTTGAAGGTTACACAAAGTTTGTGGTTTTGAACAAAGCAGTGGGCAATGGTAAGGGTATGGTGGCATAATGGTTTAAGTGAAAAACGCTGAAGGACGCACAATTCAGTTGGAAAGAAAAGATACAAATAAACAATACATTTGGGTCAAAATTTTAGAAAATGGGAATCACATAAATATTGCAGCGTGTTATTTTGCTCCCCAGATCTCCAAAACCTACCAAAGAAATGGTTTGGACAACAAAGATCCATACGCAGCCATAAAAAAAGATATCTCAGTGTATTTCCAACAATGTGAAGTTCTTATTTTGGGAGACTTCAATGTTAGGACAGCAAATGGTCAAGCTAATATTTTATGCAGTAAGGAGGATCATAATCCTATTTGGGTTATAGAAGAAGAGAATCAACAATGGGCGAGATGCTCAGAAGACAATAAGGACATCAACCATTATGGTGAAGAATTGCTTACTTTGTGTGGCACCTTTGATCTTATCATTTGTAATGGCATGGATAGATGGAAGAAATCCGACAATTTTACTTGTAACACATACAACGGGGCAAGTGTTGTTGACTATGCAATTTGTCTTAAAAATGTGTTGGAAAAGATAGAGTAGGTCACGATTGGTGAGCACTTGTGGGAGTTAAAATATGATCATAGACCTCTGTTTGCAAGACTTGCATGGCCAGTAAAAAGTCAGCAATAAAAAAAATTGCAGACCCCACAACAACGAATTACAAAGGGTAGATTTCTTTTGAATCAAGAAAACCATAACAGCTTCAAGGCAGCACTAGAGCAATTATGTGAAAAGGGGACAACTAGCTGACAATCGCTCAACAGTCATGAGTTAACCACTATGATCCAAGGAGTGCTTGAGAAGTGCAAAAGGGCAAAGAACAAGAAGTCAACAAAAAATTGTTTTCCAGTAAATATTTGGTTTGATGACGATTGTAAAATTGCAAGGAAATCTCTGAAAAAGCCAGGCAAGGAGAAGATGAGCATTGAGTGTTACAAGCAGATTGAGTGTTACAAGCAGATCATAAAAACAAAAAAAATAGAGTTTATGAACACAAGGCGGGAAGAGTTAATCTACTTAGGTAAGAATAATCCTAAGCTATGCTGGAAGGAACTTCAGCCAAAGAAGAAATAGATAGAGAATACCATCACCGTTAGTCAATGTTTTGATTATGCAAAACAACTGTATGAGCAAGAAATAGACACTGAGCCTCCTCCCGTGATTAGTGCGATACCTAAGCTTTTCACTGTACAAGAGGTCAAGGTTGGTGTAGGGAAGTTGGGGGTTGGAAAAGCTAAGGACTTGGTTGAACTTCTGGGAGAATACCTTGAAGCGGGGGGTGGATATTCTTGCACCCCATATTACGAGAATTTTCAACAACATTATTTAGCATGGCTTTCCTAGAGATTGGATCACTAGCCTAACGATCCCCCTTTTTAAGAGTGGAGACGTTAATAATCCCTCCAACTATAGAACTATCATGATCAATCCGTTGTTTGCAACGTTGTTTGGTAGCATGGTTAAGAGAAGAATCAACACGTGGGCAGAGGAGAAGGGTAAGAGAGCAAAAGGGCAAGCAGGCTTTAGGTCTAAGCACTCTACTTTAGATCATGGAGTCACTTTGAGACATATCATTGAAAAAATTTGGGATGAAAAGGAAGAGGCTTATTGCTATTTTGATGACTTTAAAAAGGCTTGGCACCGTCCCTAGAGATAAGTTATGGTGTAGGATGAAGGAACTTGGCATTCCAGAGTATCTTAGAGCGTTTGTCCATAGACTCTATGAAGAGGTTCAGTTGGTAAGCAGAGTAGTGAGAGTCATCCACCTGCGATCATCTTGCGAACCCATGGCTAAAATTAGAAGTTAAGTAGGCATCTCTGAAAGTTTCAGGAGCGACATCGGAGTTAAGCAAGGATGCCCTTTATCACCCACTCTTTTTGGCTTATACATTGACAAACTTGAAGAGTGGTTAAATTTGCAGGGTGGGGATGGTGTTCACCTAGGGGAATATGTGATAAGGCTCTTTTTATGTGTTGATGACTTTATTTTGATTGCTAAGTCCCCTCATGGATTGCAAGAGGACCTTGATGCCCTTGAGCTTTTGTGCAGAGATGTTGGTATGCAAGTCAACACCAGTAAGACCAAAATCATGATTTTCTCCAACAAAAAGAAAAAGATTCAACACCATTCCTCTTTGAAGGAAAGTCTTGAAGAGGTAAGTGAATACAAGTACCTCGGGTTTGACTTTAATAGTAGACTTAGTTGGGAGACTTGCAGAAAGAAAAGAACTTTAGGAGGTTGGAAAGCATGGTATGCCCTTCAAAATAGATGTAGAGACGTTGAATTATGGGACTGGAAAACTATTCAGACCTTCTTGGACTATTGGTAATCTCGGTGGTGTTTTTTGGGTGTGAGCTTTGGGTTAACAACTTGTCACAGTCCAAGTGGAAGCAAATAGAGAGAATTCAAAAACACGTGATCACCAGCAAGTTCAGGGTAAAAGTTGCAACTCCATATGAGATCTTGTTAGTTGAAATAGGCACTGTTCAGATGGAAGCCAAGGCCATGATGCTTCTCCTAAGATATCTCAAAAGAATTGAGCAGCTGGAAACAAGCAGGTGGCCTAAGGTAGTTTTCAGTGAGGTGCCCATCAAAAGAAAGAAGTCTTGGATGAAGCAAAACAACAAGTGGATGATCAAGTGGAATATTTATTTGAACACTTGTCCTACTGATAGCAAAGATATAAAAGTTTTTGTCATAGATAAATTCCATAAGTCTATGTGGGGTGGTATGCTAGGGAGAAAGAGGAATTATTACATTGAGGTGTTTAACTCCACATGTGATCATCAACAAAAGACTTACATTGGGGCAAATATTCCTTGGAGAGCTAAGATTTCGATTGCTCAACTTAGAACTAATTCCCACCAGCTTCGATGCGAAATGGGAAGGTGGAAAAGGCCTAAAGAAACTTGGGAAGAGAGAGTAAGTGAATTTTGCAATGTGAGGGCAGTTGATTCGAAAAAGCATTTTATTTTAGATTTCGACGCTTACATGGACATCAGGGCAAAATATGTGGACTTCTTGACAACAACCTCTTGGCATGGTCTGTTTATAGAGGGGTCTTTCGAAAAAGTTGGAGAGTTCATTCTTTCTTTGAATAAAAGAAGTACAAGTCAAAAACAAATATGACTGGGCTAGTTGTCTCATAGGCTATTTATTTAGCCTCGTGGACTTTAAAATATCTTCTTTTTCTTCTTCTATATACACCCTATTTATTATTATGTCATAATGTCAGTTTTTAATAACATGTTTTCCATAATCTCATCAACAAAAGGCTTACATTGGGGCAAATATCCCTTGGAGAGCTAAGATTTTGATTGCTCAGCTTAGAACTAATTCCCATTAGCTTCGATGTGAAATGGGAAGGTGAAAAAGGCCTAAAGAAACTTGGGAAGAGAGAGTATGTGAATTCTGCAATGCGGGGGTAGTTGAATTGGAAAAAACATTTTGTTTTAGATTGTGATGCTTACACGAACATCAGGGCAAATTATGTGGACTTCTTGACAACAACCTCTTGGCATGGTCTGTTTATAGAGGGGTCTTTGGAGAAAGTTGGAGAGCTCATTCTTTCTTTGAACAAAAGAAGAAATACAAGGCAAAAGCAAATATGACTAGGCTAGTTGTCTCATAGGCTATTTATTTAGCCTCGTGGACGTTAAAATATTTTCTTCTTCTTCTATGCTTAACAATAGAAGGCGCCATTGCATAGAAGTTATGTGATATTGATGATAATACATGAAATAGAGAAATGATAATGTTCCCTCATAACCAACCGAAAGATTCTTCTACAACAGATTCTCAATAGCCGGTGTACCTGATATTAAACAATTATCGATCAACAAGCTTTATTTTTTTCATTTCATAGCTGGTTGCTTTCAAACATCAATGGAGTTCAAGGATCTCTTTGCATAAAATATTTACTTAAGTTTCAATTTTTTAAGTGATTAGATATAGTTATAATTTAAAAAAAAAAAAAAATATTTAATCTTCTAAAAAATACCCATACACCACAATTTGCAAACAGGGAATATATACTAGCAATGTTCCTTTGGGTTCTATTGGCACGCCAATAGGTTCTTTGGCCATCAAAAATCAGAAGTAAACAATCTTGGTTGTTTGTGTTCTAGTTTGGATAGATGTGACATTAGTTGTCTTATTTAAATTGGCTATTTTGTGTGTATCCAAAATTGAATGTTGTTTATGAAATGGTATTTAGTTGAGAAAATTAATGCAATGTACAAACTTAATAGAAGATAATGTGAAAACACTTGAAATATTAAAAGAATTGTACACAAAAATTGAAGAAGGAACTGAAAATTATACATTTTTGTTGACCCTCAATTTTGGGTATGTTTTGAAGATAGAAGGGAAAATCAAATTCATTGAGGATGGAAGGGTGAGTGAGACATGCTCATTCAAACTTGGTAATCGTGCAAAAGGAGGATTATTTGCTTGTAATTTACAACACACACAATGGATCATGCATAATGCGCATAGGGAAAAGAAACATTTTTGAAGGATGAAAGACATGCTAGAAAAAAATATAGGTCACAATCATAACAAAGGAAGGATCTTACAGGTGTCTAGCACTAAAGCAATGATCTTGCAAATGTAATGGGATCAAGTCTGAGCAAAGGAATATTCAAGGAATATGCAAAAACAATCGGCAAACAAAGAGCATGTTGGAGAGTTCGCCAGGATCGAAGATGGAACAACGAATGCACTTAAACTTGAACAAAGCAAAGCAACAAATGAGCAAGTAGCTATAAGCGAGAAATCAAGTGTGAAGCAAAGTAAATTCTTTCATGTATTCAACTTTACAAAAGAAGTACAAATAGGAGAGATGATAAGTAATCACCCTTGGAATAGTGGTAAAGAGCTAAGAATAGGCATGTAATTTCCATACTTGAAATAGCCAATTAAGGAGTAATTCGTACGAACTAGCTAAAAATGACAGTCAAGTAATTCCCTATGACAAATGATACCTAAGCAAGTTAAATTAGATGGGTAGAAATAATTTGAATAAAACAAATAAACAAAAATTAAAGTCTTATGCTAACACCCCCCTTAAGCATCGCTTAGGTGGGTAGAAGAAATGGGTCTTAACAACAAGCCCTAATGAGGTACCCATGAACAAAACAACTTTAATAATGGGGAGAAAAGGAGAAAACCCATGGGAAAAAACTCCCCCCTCCCTCTCCAAAGGGAGAAAAGAAGAAGAGAAATAGTGAATGTTCTAAGGAGGTCGAGCACAATCGAAAATGCATCCTTAAGTGAGAGCAACAAAGCACATAGAGAGGAGCTAAAGAGTCTCCATAGAAACCACTGAAGCTATCTATAGTAAAGCTTGAAAAATGATGAATGTCATTGACGAGATCCTCTGTCTGAAGATTGAATAAGCTCTATTTGCATCTAATAATGTTTGTTTTTTTGCAAAAAGAAGAACACAAGGTGTGGATTGAAAGTCTACCCATTCCAAAATGGAAGATGATGGTAGCAGTACGAAAATATTTGAAAAATGTCTAAAAACAAGGCGTAGTTTGTCTAGCAAGATCGTGCATAAGAACTAAATGCAATGTCATTGAAGTGAACCTATTAGGACATAGAACATTTGTTGAAAGATGTCCATGTAAAGAGGAGAGTTCGTCTTAACCACCATTGAAAGTAGAGATGTTGCAGATGAAACACACAAATCTGCAATATGAATATCCACATGAACCTGAGTTGTCAAAGCTCGTAATGGGTGTACTCACACTGGAAACAGTGGAATCCTCTGAAGTACAAGATTGTGAAGGCTTTGGAAGAGCAACATTTTGAATAGGAATGGAAGTAGAATTTGCAATGAGACAGTTAAGGATAGGGAGAATCTCGTCTGGCAGTGGTGGCTCGATAGAAGGAAGAGCATAGTCCACTATGAATGTGTCATCATGAGAAATATGAGGGAGTACAACGGTGTCTGAAGAGATGATAGGAAGAGGAGGAGAAGTGATATAGATCTCAACAGGATTTATGAAAAGAGATTGTAGGATGCTCCAAACAGTGCAGGGAAATGCTATATATACCACATGGCAACAAAGATCCATGGAAACATGTAACAATAAGATATCAAGAACCTACTCACAAGTGCTAGCCCACTTATTGTATTGACCTGAGTCAAAAGGGGTAGAAGTCTGTCCATATAGGAATGGAATGCAATTCTTACTTGTGAGCAAGTGTTCTATGTAAGCATCCCAAAAAATATAGTTGGTCTTTCCAAGAAGAATTACTAGTGTAGAATCAACTCTCCTCATCGGTTGGAATCTTTCTAGTGGAGTCAAAATGATTGAGAGAAGACACCAAATAAGTGTAATGAGAAAAAACACTGCACAAGTGACTATGTGCTCAATGAATGAACGTTAGGCTTAGTTGAAAATGTGTTCAAGAATGCAAGAGCAATCAATTCAATTGTCACTAAAGTGGCACACAAGTTGTAGAAACTGTGCTCGCATAAGAGGTAAAGTATGGCCCACAACAACTCCAAGACAATCAACAATGCCCCTTCCAAAGTTTGCAAGTACAATGCATGCTCAATGTGAGGATGTTAAACTTCGCCAATAATGTGTTTAGATAGGTAAGAGTAAATAGTACAAAAGTGCCAATGCACGTTTCAACAAATGGACGTCAGACGCCATTGACAAGTTTATTTTATGAGAATAGGAAAACATTAAACACGTGCAGAAAGGCGTATGTGCAAAATATATGATTCACAAATGTGTATTCAGAAAGATGCACAAAGGAAACAAATAAATGTATCATGATGTGCAAAAGAATGAAGAATGGGGATACAATATGAGTGAAAGGTGAAAGATTGTGACATATAGGATTGGTAAGATTCCAAATAGGTGGAAACTCACATAAGGTAAAGACACAAAATGGTTGTAATTCAAACATTCAAATATTGGAAGGAGGCATTAAAGAAAAGATTCATGGATCGCTGGTAGACTTAATGCACTTCAGGCCATAAAAGGAGGATGAATGACCTTTTGAGAATCATTTTCTATTGGTATAAATTGTGAAAACAACTTAGTTTTTGGCAGAGAAGAAAACCATGGCATTCAAGCAAATTAGAGCAAAATAATTGGATATTGTGAAAATCTCAGTGTCATTGATGAAGCACAATGAAGATGCCGAGGCCATATATGCAATGTTTCTGTAACTAATATCAATTGTCGAGTGGTTGTTAGAACATGTTGAAGAAACCTAGGATTTAGAATCTAATGACGAGACAAAATCATCATAAGACCAACCATAGATTAGTTAAGTAAGAAAATCACCTAGTGAAAAGGGGCATCAAAGATTAAGTCATTTATTCCAACATTAATGAAAATTTCCAATAGGGTAAATGAAGGAAAATAAATGAGTTCAAAGATTGGGGAATGCATGATTGAAGACTACAATCATCGAAAAAGGAGTCACAAGGAGGAAATTGAAGAAGTGTTAACACAACCTCATGTAGATGATGAATATGTAACAATGAGGGAGCACTTTGAGGGCTCAGGGATCTTGGAATTATATAACCTACCGTATCTACGTAAGCTCAATGAATTAAAAAAATGGTTATTGTCTCAAACGCATGAAGATTGGTTAGCAAAAAGTACTATAATACAGGGTGCTTGGTTCAACCGAATAACCGGATTAAAAAATGAGGGGGAAGACATTCAAGCTGCATTTCTAGTCGCGGTTGCAATAGATTTGAAATTGTAGAGGCAAGGACATACAATGAAGATTCATCACATCACTCCACCAATTACTTGACTAGTTGCGCATATGATCAACATAAAGCTAAACGTAAGCATGGAAATGAGGTGGGATGATGTGTTGAAGCCCATTGCCACTGAGATATAATTTTGAAAATTTCATATAAAAGGAGGTAAATTAGATCGCTTCTAAGGCTCATACAGAAGGGAATGCCTTCAGATGGTTTTGATGATGCTGGAAGAAGTGGGAATTCTAGAAGGCATGAATTTTGAGGTGCCTCGAGATGAATGATCATGTGAAGGCAATTATACTACAAATTCATGTATTAGGGAATATAAATGAAGCATAGAAGAATAAAATGATCCGGTGGTAAAATAATGTGCTATTAGCATTTAGTACCGAGTCCAAAATACACTAGAGTCGTGGATGCACACAAAGAGTGTGTGCAGTTTTGTGCAATGAGACATTTCATGTAAATCAAGATAAAGGATCAAGATAATTATTGGAGCTCTTGGATGAAAGTCCCCTACGTAGTGTCCACACTCTACCTAGAGAGGGCATTAGATAGGCTTCATGGGGTCAAGAAGGCAACCATCTAAGAAGACAAGGTTAGAAAAGAGAGACTCAACTTGTAGAAGTATTTTTGCACAGTGGGGAAAGATATCATTTATGAAGATGAAGATTTAGAAGATGATAGTTTAGACCTAAATGTCGTGTAGGACTATATCTTGAATGAGGTAAAACATCAATTTTTTACAAATAAAGGCCCTCATATGTCAAGCCCACCTAGATTGACGACGTGCCTACATGAACGCTGTGAGAAGATGATGCACAAGGCTAGAATGGAGAAGAACAATGACATAGAACAAAGGAGAATTGTATAATTACAATGATATATCATGAAAAATTATGGAGAAGGTGAGCAAGAAACTACCTGAAAAACACTACTTGGAAAGGATTGTGTAGATCTCCAAGAAACATAAGGATGAGGATAATAGCACGAGGAAGTCACATATGAAGAAACAAAAGACTAAGCATCCTATAGTATTAGGGTTGACATCCATCAACATAGAGCTTGAGGAGGGGGTGACAACTATGTAATTATAAGAAAGTGCACTGGATAAAGAAGGTGATGAATCACAACACCAAAAGGCCTTGGATCCCATGAATTTTCAAGATCTTGTTGAGGGTGAGCAGGAAAAGGGCGGTGAAGAGAAGGATGATATTGAGAATAATTTTCAAAAAAATTTAGATGCATATACTATAGTTTTGACATTTTAAATGCTTGTGGAAGGCACAAGTGTGGAAGCGGAACTTGAAGTGGGAATCAGGAACATTTCTTGCGACCCATGAAAAATAAATGTTCTGCAACCAAGCTTAGAACTAGTGCAACTAGTTGCATAATAATTGAACATAGTATGAGCTTGAATAAGAAGCTTAAGGACATTAAAAATAAACTTGCATGTGAGATTGCCAAAAGGAAGAAATATGAATAATAACAGTGTGAATTTATTAAAAAAAAACATAGCCCATGGATCTCCATCATAGAAACCATCAATATAAAGTATTCATATAAGAGATGGATTCGCCAATAAAGACACACTGTGTTAACTTTGTAATATACAATGTATGCGTGCATCTAGTAATGGTTGCACTATACCAAGACTCTAAAAGGCTTCGTCTCCAATAGCTGAGGGGATGAGTCTAAGCTCCACAACATTCCACAAGAACAAAAAGGGTCTTTATATAGGACAATTAAGCGGTGAGTGAGAGATTATTTTTAGTGCAGTAAAAGGTGGGATCATTCCCCAAGTTACACCTAACCCTTCTAATATGCCCTTAACTTATAATGCATTTTGGGGTGTGTAGCCGAATTGTGGCTTACATAACCCATTCCTTATAATATTGCATTTATATATGATCTCATTTGGTTAGTTAGGTTGGCCCATGGAGTAACTGTAGCCTACATAGGCTATAAATAGGAGGTAATGATCATTATTTTTAGATAGATACAGGGTTTTGGTTGGCCTTCAGTGATATATTAATACTGAAAAAACACAACAAACTAGGCAAAAAATGCCATGGCCTAGAAGAAAGCAAGTACAATGAACAATTCTAAGGCTAAGAACAAAAAAAAAAGCCTACCTTCAAAGACTTATATGCATATTTTAGGGAGATCCCATGTAATCTTCAATTTTATCCTTTTTGCCTTTCTTTTTTTAACCTCCTTCCACACCTTGAGCGGTGGCTCCGCACTATCTGTAAAATCGTATTATTGTCTGTATGAGAAGTTTTTACCATTTGATTCGGGTTTGTGTAGGGCGCTAATTCTTTATTTGAATTAGAATTCTCAGATTCATGAGTTCTCTTCATTCCTCCTGGTATTGACCCAACCGGTTCAGTACCCATGGTTCGATTCTCATTCATTCTTTTTTTCCCAACTGAGGTAGCAATTTTATCTGTGTGTATGTTTCGATTATTGTTTTTTTGCTCATCTGTCTCCATTTTATTCTGACATTCCACTTCATGTTCCTCCTATGTAACCTCCTCTTTCTTTTGTGTAGGCATGGCCCACTATTTATAAGTGGGTTTCAACGCTTTCTTTTTTGTTGGTGCGTATCTTGCTTGTGGACAAGTAACCTGGAGATGCCCAATAAGCTTACATATATGGCAACAAAATGTTGTATTCTCAAAATCCAGGGACTAGGTATGCTGGGTTTTTCCACATCTGATGATCATTTTGTCAGGTAAACTTTTGCTGAGGTCTATTTGCACACTTATATGTACATATGTGCATAAACCAACTTGCATTCTCTTAGTATACGCTTTGACAAACTTGTCCAAGCTATTCCCTATACTTTTAAAAGAACTCATAGGATATATAGGGAGGTTAGGAAGCCGTATTCAGATTGGCATAATGGTGACTGAGTGTGAGTTTGTGTCAACTTCTAGAATCCATGGAGTGAGGTATAGACCAAATGACCCCCAAAACTATGGTCCATTTGAAAAAACTCTCTGATAAGCCTCATCAAAAATATGTGCAATGAAAAAACCCTTGGAACAGAGGGAGATTTCACATTGCTTTTCCAGGGCGTATGCACCTATTGGAATAACGCCTCTATGGTTGGCCAAAAGCCATTGAATTTGCATATGACTGCCTCCTACTCAATATTTTCTCTGTATTCTATCACAACTTCTGATGTTATATCCACAGTTGGAACCACCTCTACCTATTCCACTATATAGGCACTGGCTTGAGGGCTAGGTTTCTGAAGTGTTTTGATTGCCTTCTTGTTTACAACATTCTTGTATGATCCCTCTGGTCTGGAAGAAGTAGCATCATCTTTGTAGGAGAACATTGGTATCTTCCCATTACCAGTGCCCCACCTCTTAGCGGCATAGTTAAGGATAACATGGAGTCTTTGGTTATTCCATAAGCAGACAACTCAATTGTATTTCCCAAAAATTTGCCATTATAGATAAGACATGGGAGTGGTGTTGGGATCCGGCATTCTCAATCTATTGTTTTAGATCCATTACACAATCTGATGGGTTTGCCCAGAGGTAGAGTGTAGAATCTGGTAAGGATCTACTTTGAATCTAAAAGCATCTTGTATCTTTTGGTTGTTGTCAGATCCTTGCATTTTCATTTTGTCAAACACTTCGACGACATCTATAATACTATAGCTATGGACATTTTTACCTTACATTCCATGCGCCGTGGCCATTCCTTGCACCATGTTCCCTATCTTGTGTGTTTGGGTTATTTGGACACATCTACCCATGTGTCCTTGGCCGGTCCCCAAGATTTTTGCCGACCTCAGTAATTTGTTCGCAGGCTCCAATCCGTAGAGGTATTGGTAGGTGTGTGCCGCTTGTTCCTGCCCTGACTGAGTCCATGGTGAGGACATCTCCTTCCCTTTGGCTTATTTGATCTGCCTCCCATGATCTACATGTATACCAGACTATGTGTTAATCATGGTACCTTCAAAATTGTCTGTTGCCCTAACTGCTTCTCTGCTCGTTGAATCTATCATATCCGGAAACCCTTCGTAAACATCATCTGTCTCATCACATACGATAACCTCCGCAGGCCCGAACTTCAAATGAGTGTGAAGGATGAGAGGGAGCAAAATTCTCTGTTGCCCTAACTGCTTCTCTGCTCGTTGAATCTATCATATCTGTAAACCCTTTGTAAACATCATCTGTCTCATCACATACGATAACCTCTGCAGGGTCGAACTTCAAATGAGTGTGAAGGATGAGAGGGAGCTCTTGTTCTACCTTGCACTTGGGGTGCAGAGGCTTGGCAACCTCTTTCAACCTGAAAGCCAATTTGTAAAACTGAATGGCTTCCACTGCCTTGGTCACCTCCATTACCAAATGTGGCCTTGGCACAGAAAACACGGGACCCTTTCGGGCCACTGAATCCATTGAAGCAACCACAATGGTAGCAACAACAACCTCAATGACAACCCCATTCTGCTTTTCGTTCATTTCCTCTGCCATTCCTGTCTTTCTTTTTCGCATTTGATTGAGATTCATTTAGGAGGTAATGATTATTACTTGATAATTATATTGTGAATCTTGTTCTTATTGTAAGTTTGTGGAGGCTTCCCCCTCAAAGTGACTTGTCATTTATTCATATATTATTCTCTATTTAAGTTATATTATGATCTATTGTTGTTATTCTAATTTATTGGTAAAGTAATTTCATTAAAAGTGGTATTAGAGCATCAATTTGGGCCATTGAGTGAAACCCTAATTTTAGAGAATCATTTATATCTTGCAATTGGCAGTAAATTTTTCTACAATTTTTTTATTGGAGTTGAAGGGTCATTCAAGGACCTTACAATAAAACATTAGGTCTTGGGAATCAATTTTGAGTGAGGTATTATTGATTTAAGGGTTTTAATAGATTCGCTTCGTAGGCGACGTTTTGAGGCTTTTTAATGATATATTTACATTTTTAGAAAGCTTACAAAAATATATTTGTGGTTTGCTATTTGTCTGTTATGGTTTAAGGCTGAAATAATTGCAAAATCTCTTGGTCAAAGTTTGGGTCAAATGTGACAATTAGGATTGACATTGTTAAGCCTTGTTATGGTAGGACCACAAACTAGGCACTAAGGCAAGGGTGCCAAAACTCCAGGTAAAAATCCTAACAAAGGAGATATGGATTCGGAAGGCGGAGTTTCTAGATCATTTGTTCTAGGATGTTTTTGCGACAAATCACAAAGTGAGCCAACTTGAGTATAATATGCAAGGCATGTAATCTGATATGAAAGGCATACAGTCTACTTAGGTAGATATCATGATGAATTTGACCTTTCATATATATTTTTACTGAGAATTAAATATCTAGTGATGTGGTCTCTTATATTTCTCTTCAGTTCCATATCATTTCACTTGATATCCCTGCCCCTTGGGCTTGTATGTTATGTTTATTTATCTTCATCCAATGTGTGCCAGGGATCCTTACATATTTTTCCTATTTTCTGTATGTTTTTAGCCCCTATACATTTGCGTCCATCTTGGACACTAGCATTGATATTGGTGTCCAGCTATGACATAATTGTTCAAGCTTATCTTTTTATCCTTTTATGTATCTTTCTCTTTGTGACTATTTTGTTAGCCCCATTTGCCCATCCTATGGTTGGATTTTCACATCACTAGATTTTAATTCAAAATCAAAAGGTTCCTATATATACAAATGTTATAGTTTAATTAACACACCTAACAATTTGATAAGACAACTATCTAATTGGAAAGTATTGTTTCTTTCAAGCTATCAAATTGCACTACAACATTGAATCGAATATCTGAAGCTTTTAAAAGGTCAAATATACTATTGCATCACTTGTACCAATGGTTACTAGGAGAAATAACATATAGTCGCACTATTACAATTCCACACACATGCATAGGAGGGAGAATTACATGTGAGTATGAGGCCCTTTTTAGAGTATTGGCTATGTAGACACAAATTAGCAACAAACGAGGTTGCTAAGGCTAGCTCAACTCACATTACTAATCCCTTTTTACCAGGTTACAAGAGTTACAATGCAAAGGAACTAGGGTTTTCCCTATTATTTGGATCAGGCACACAAGAAGACACATCCAGTGATGTAAAAAGCTATACATGTCACAACGTAGACTTGATACAAATTTGGAACCATTCCTATACATATCTTTGACAACTGTGTCAGAAGTGGACACTAGTGTCAACATTATTATCCCTAATTGATGCAACTGTCAAATAGATAAAAGTAGTTAGAATACAGAGTAAACACGATCAAGATATTTAGGGTAGCCTTGTGATGATTTCTAATCACTGCCACATTCTAGAATAAAACATCAAACAAGATATGCTCTCTTTATCCCTTAGTTACTTAGTACTTGTACTTTTTACACTTGCTTAAATGAGATATATTGTCTAAATACTATATGACATTGTTCAAATCTGAATATTACAATATTGCATTCAAACAACTTTATTACCTATATGTTTCTCTTGTGAATCCAAAAAATATTAAAACAATGTAGTGGTTTGTAAAATACCGTGAAGATTGTGGAGATCGCATAGGTGTGTTATAGAATTGTACGTTGAAGAGCATCACTGTAATCTATATACGAAAGATGTTAATTATATGAAATAATATGAATAAAGAGGATGTTTATTACTGAATTTGATCATGCATTTTGTTAGGGTCTGAATGAGTAGGTGTATAAATGTTCTTGCTTTTTTGCTCTCTATATCAATGGGGATCTCCATGTTATCTTTTTGTGCCTTGGGTGAGTGCTTAAGGTTTCGAGCTGAATTAATATGTTAGTACAATAAGTTGAGTACCTGTCTATTTATTGTGCTTGTTGAATCTTGTGTAGGGCTTGGTTAAATTTTCAAGAGCGTCCATAAGTGTCAACAATTTCATTGAAGCATTTACCATGCTTCAAAGCTCATGTTTTTTATTCTTGTTTAATTTGGCCTTTCCCATGGCAAATACATTTTTTTTCAAAGTAAGATATAAATTAGAAATAAACACATAATTTTTAAAACAAGTTTTGAACAAGGCATTTATATCAACCAATGTGAAAGAATTCTAAAGCATAATGCATATATATTTTGTATACAAATAAATGTTTTATAAACAATATTACAAAATAAAGTTTATCCCGTTGGCTTTCAATCAATTTTAAAGAGCATATCTCAGAATTCCTACTATGTTTTAACTTAACAACTCTTAATAAATACATTTGATTTTTTTTACACCAATACACTAAATTTTTATCCATGTATGAAATGTTCGAATACATTCGATTGATAATTGTGCATGACTAAAGTTTGAATACAATAAAATTATAACTGTGCTTTATAAAATTTTATCTATGCATGTCAAATATCTGAAAACCACAAATTTGAAATGTGCATATATATAAAATCCCCTCTTGTATTGCACGATATTTTTACAAATTATTTTTCTAGTTGGACACGTGAACATTTTGTCAAACAATTACCATAATAATGCCAGTTGTTTGATTCATGAGTTTTCTCAGATTTTCTAATTTCATGCATATAAGGAATTGAGTTTCATATTTAATGATACCATACATAAGGGAATACATTATTTAAACACCAAATAGGTATGGTTGTTCATTACAAAATATTACAGTGTTGAAGCAAACAATATTTAAATCAATACATTTTCTCAGCCTTAGAAATCATCAACACATTGGATGCCTATCAAATTTGCACTCCATAGCAGAAACCACGATTATCTCCCATAAATGACACTGTTGCACCCCTAAACTGAAATGAATCCCTTATGAAATTCCATGACCTTGCAGTAATATATAGCAGGAGGTATGAATGACGATGGAGATAGAATGCAGTCGTGCCCTCATTCAATAATTACGAACCCCTAGCAAGCACCCATGACAAAGAGAAATGTTGGTGTACCACTTTGGGAATAAAATCCCAAATAGATAGGAATATATGCAACAAATAATCCCTTAAAATGCAAATGCTCGGTCTGAATTATGATGTCTACTATATTCGCCCAACACTATGTTCAACTTTGCAAATCACCCAACCTTAATATATCTCAGCCTCCCAATACAAGTAATTATAACGTTAACCTTCAAATTTGTCTCTAAGGGAGACCCACAAATGTGGCAATGTGGTACACTTGTGAAAGACCTGTATGATCTCTCCAATCTGACCATCTAGGGTGGATTAGTCTCATCACCGAACCTAGTCGCCATAGGGTTTTCGTCCCAGAGCTAAGAACTCGAAAAAATCTTCAAATTGCCAATAGAGAAAAATAATCAAGCATGATCCAAATGAACTATCAATCCGCCTTTTTATAAGCTTTTAGGGAACTTTCCAGAAACTCCCTTTTAAAATCACTTTATTAGTTTATTAAGCCTTTTAAGTCTAAGAAGTGATTTATTTTACTTTTAAAATATTTTCGACACTGAAAGTCACTTTTTAGTCTCAACATTTAAATATTTGCGTTCTCTTTCCAACGAGCTATAATACTGAAGTGCCAGATTAAATATTTTAATTAAAAATGGTAATCTTAGTAAAATTAATTAAATATAGCTCAATATTACATCGAATTATTGAAAATGGTCGAAATCCATTAAAACTGAAGACTAACTGCATAGGAGTGATCCCAATGATGAAAGATGATAAACGAACCCAACTAGATGACTTACTAAAAATAAATGCTCTCTCCAAGAATCTTGGAGACCATATCGAAAGCCAAAAATCACATCTGCAAGTGGAATATGAATCCCCCAGACCACCTGAGCTCACTGAAAACATCAATTAACTCTTTTGATAACATTAACACACACCTAGAAGGTCAGTGCCAACTGAAATGCAAGAGAACTAAAAAATGAGGACATTACAATTTTCCCTTCCCAAAGATTGCTTATCCTCAATAAATGTCAATACAACCCCACAATCAATAGACTAAACCAAACTAAAACCAAGGATGATCCCAGAGTCCCAAGTCAACCTAGAAGATTTGTAGCACCATCTGCTTATAGCACTATCCTGCGAGGTACCAACACAAGAGACCACCTGAAAACCTCTTGTAAGAAGAGTAATCAAATATTGCATAAACTTGGCTAAATACTCAAATAATTGCTCTTTGAAAGAACCACACTGATGTACCATAGGAGTAAACTCTAGACAGTCAACACTGGCTCTCTCATTCCCAACAACTGTTGACTTTCACTGTGCCACTCTGATAACCATTGGAATCCAAATGAGCCAAGTCTCAAATTCCTATTTTTGTGAGCAACCATATGGAGGAAACAAAGTTGGAGACTTACAAGATTTGGATTCATCTTTTGAAGATGGAAACACATCATACTAGAGTGAACTATGTAATCCTTTATCCAACCCACCCTTATGTGTCATCAAAAACATGGTCAATTCATTCATATGTGGGATGAAAGAAAATTGATGAGTGTACATCACCATGCATTCAAGATGAAACTCACCAGCGTGTGCCAATGGAATACTAGAATAATCACTTGGATTCCATATCTCACAATTCCTATCCTAGGAACCAGTAGGTGTCTCACAACTCAGATCATAAAGGGTAGATTTTGCATTAGCTCTGTAAGCCTTCTCTACAATCTTGATGGCAAGGTCTCTATTTGAAAGCAAATAGAAGTAATCTGATTTCATTACCTCTAAAGCATGTTTGATAGTCCATAGATTTGGTATAGCAGCCCCAACCATTAACACCTTTTGCCTTTATTCATGTTGGGCTGTCCAAGTATTCAATGAATTTGTGCGTGCTATCAAAATGGGTTAAGGTTTGTACAATCTTATCTTTAGTGACTTTTAGCTGATCCTTCGATTCACGTGACTCATTAGGCCAATGATCGCAATCAACAACATAAAATGAATTTTATGATTTGCTATCATGCATATGAAACATATCATCATAGATACCAGTTTTCCCACTGGTAGATGCCCTGCAATTTTTAATAGAAAATTATGGAACAGCGTTATCAACTAGCATACTATCTTCAAAAAAATTTGCCTTCTTATCACAAGACTTATCAATAACAATCTCTACATCACCAATATAGAGACTTGTGCTCATTTTACTTGTGGATGCACTAGATGATTCTTTTTCATGGATAACCATTGTATCATTCTACTCCTTTTTAATCTTATCCTTTGCACTCATTTCATTAGTGTGATTTGAACATGTAACCAAGATTGATGTCTTCACATTTGCATGCACTTCATTGTTGGTTGGTCCACAAGGTGTATGCTCAACTATCTCATTCATATCTATGACTTGAGCCTTCAATGGGCTCTCCAAAAGAGGTGACTTAAGATCCCCATGAAGCAAACTATGTGTATAATAAAAAATTTCTGAATCATAGCCCTCCTCAAGCCCATGAAAATATGAATGCTCCTCATGCCTAGCTATCACAAGATACTCTTCCCTTAAATAATGAGTACTACTATCATCCTCATGTGTTATGATTGTCATAGATGATTGAATTTATGACGTGGATGATGAATAATGTGCCAAGCTCAACTCCTCACAAAGCTCATCAATCTAAATTTTTGATTCTTGAAGGGCCAATTGAGTGCTCTTCAAAGAATCTTTGGTAACCTTGAGCTCATAGGTAAGCTTATCAACTTCCTCTTCTTTCCATTTTAGCACATCAAAATAAATTTCATCAAGCATGAGAAGATGATCCCTATCTGAAAGTAGGTGTAGGTAATTAGATTTCATTACCACCAATGCTTCTCTAAGTGCTTGAAAGTCTGCAAGGAAAAATTCTTCTTCAAGGTTCTTATGTGTCCTTGGAGCCCTCCAACAATAATTTGCCATTAACCTATGAGTATCATCAAAATGGTTTATGGCTGCAATAATCATATCTTCATTTACTTTCAATTGCCCTGCCAAATGATGGAACTCCTGAGACCTAACATCTTCATACAAATTTTTTGATTTATAATCAACACCATGCTTTCCAAAATCAGCTCCCTTCATGCATAACTCTTGAGAAGTTAGATCAGCATCAAGATGAAATTTATCCATCACCAAATCTTTATCATGATTAGGTGCTAACACATCCAGATCATCATAAGCATCATCACTAAGATAAGATGTTGAATCATCATCATTAGCTGATTGGAAAAAATCACCATATATGCTCTCAAACTGCTCATCATAAGCACTAGTGTAATCAACCTCATAGGATAGCTCTAATGGTGTGTTAAAGGCCTTTGTTTTTTCAATCTCATTATACACATCCTCAACATGAATAGATGCATGCACTTCTAAGGACTCATCCTGGGGTTTTGTCAAACACCCATCACGAGGTATGGCATTCTCATCATCAACCACTACTAATTTGAACCCCTCTTCTTCCACTTGCTCTTCATCAAACAAGTAGGGCTTCAACTTATCCTCATTGTTTGATAATACTATGTACCAAGTTATAAACAACTGTAGAAGTATCCCGTTCTTTCTTCAGAACAACCAATAAGAAAGATAAGATAGGCTGGGAAATATCATCACTTTCATTAATAATTGAAGCCATAATAATTCTCATATAATCAAGGATAAATTTGTCATGGTCTTCACTGATAGAGTCTAGAAAATGATGGAATATTTGAATAATAAGATCATCACAATCATAATCAATCATGATAACACATGATCTCATTTTCTCCATCAATTCTAAAACCTTAGCCCTCTTACCGAAAGAAGGACTTCTAATATCAACTAATCCCTCAAAGCTTTCAACGATCTAGTGCAAGATCTACCTCATTTTGTCATCCTTATAAAGAACTTCAGGAGCTATAATCCTTATAATTTCACTTAGAAAATGAGTCACAACAAGTCTTACCTCCTTATCTTTGTGTCTCAACAACTTGTGCTCACCTAAGGAAGTCATTGTTGGAGTCATAGCTATTTGAATCAATTAGGAAGGTGATTGATCCATTATCTACAAATAATTTACCACTTCCTCCAATGAGTTGAGAAGAACATCCTTTGATAGAAACAAGTGTCCAAGTTTATCTCTTATAATATATAGCTTTTTGCCCAACTTTTTATCACCCACTGAATTGGTAAAATTGTTTACCTTAGTGTTTGCTTTCCTTTCTTATGTAAAAAGAGGTTCTAAAAATTCAGGATAATCTAGAAGTTTCGTTATATTCTCATCATAATTCTCAAAATTTTGTTTTAATTTTGTCAAAATCTCTTACGTAGACTTCATCATTCCCAAATCAACATTCATCTACAATTGTTATAGATGAGTGTTGGTCACTCAACAAAGCAATATGAAATTAACCTTACTGTTAACCCCTCTAGATGGCAGGATGCACAACTCTGATACCGCTATAAAATCCCCTCTTGTATTGCACGATATTTTTATAAATTATTTTTTCAGTTTGACACATGTAAATATTTTGTCAAACAATTACCATAATATTGCCAATTGCTTGATTCATGAGTTTTCTCAGATTTTTAAATTCCATGCATAGAAGGAATTAAGTTTGATATTCAATGATACCATACATAAGGGAATTCACTATTTAAACACCAAATAGATATGGCTGTTCATTACAAAATATTACAGTGTTGAAGTAAACAATATTTAAATCAATACATTTTCTCAGACCTAGAAATCAACAATACATTGGATGCCTATCAAATTTGCACTCCATAGCATAAACCATGACTATCTCCCATAAATGAAGTTGTTGAACCCATAATAATGAAATGACTCCCTTATGAAATTCCATGACCTTGCAACAAAATATAGCAGGAAGTATGGATGGTGATGGAGATAAGATGTAGTCGTGCCCTCCTTCAGTAGTTACGACCCCTAGCAAGCACCCACAACAAAGAGAAATGCTGGTGTACCACCTTGGGAATAAAATCCCAGATGGCTAGGAATATATGAAACAAATAATCTCTTCAAATCCAAATGCCCAGTCTGAAATATGATGTCTACTATATTCGTCTAACACTATGTTCAACTCTGCAAATTGCCCAACCTAAATATATCTCAACCTCTAAATGCAAGTAATGATAACTTTAACCCTCAAATTTGTCTCCAAGGGAGACCCACAAATTTGGCAATGCCATACACCTATGAAAGCCCTGTATGATCTCTCCAACCTGACTAGCTAGGGTGGATTAGTCTCACCATTGAACCCAGTCGCCCTAAGGTTTCCGTCCTAGAGCCAAGAACTCAAAAAAGCTCTTAAAATCATCAATAGATAAAAATAATCTAGCATAATCCAAATGAGCTATCAATCACCCTTTTTATAAGCATTTTAGGGAACTTTCTAGAAACTCCATTTTAAAATCACTTTATTAATTTATTAAGCATTTTAACTGCAAAAACTGATTTATTTTACTTTTTAAACATTTTTGGCACTGAAAGTCACTTTTTAGCATCTCAACATTTAAATATTTTCATTCTCTTTTCAACGAGCTATAATACTGAAGTGTCTGATTAAACATGTTAATTAAAAATGAAAACCTTAGTAAAATTAATTAAATAGCGCTCAATATTACACCCAATTAGTGAAAATAGCCAAAATGCATCGAAACCAAAGACTAACTGCGTAGGAGTGATCCCAATGATGAAATATGATAAATAGACCCAACCAAATGACTTACTAAAAATAGACACTCCCTCTAAGAATTTTGGAGACCATACTAGAAGCTATAAATCACATATGAAAGTGGCATATGAGTTATCTAGACCACTTGAGCTCACTGGAAATATCAATTAACTCCTCTGATAACATTGACACACACACCTAGAAGGTTAGTGCCAACTGAAATGCAAGAGAACCCAAAAATGGGGACATTACAATATATAAATTTTAAATTAATATTCGGTGTGTCAAAATCTGAATCTTGATTAATGATCATTGCAAAGGTAAGATCTTGTGCAATTTCGACAATAGTTTTGTAAGCCAAAGGTTTGGAGCCATTACGAGAAGCATCAAGATATACATTTTGGGTTACGTTTTTGAAAGTAATGACATGATGGATCATGACCATGATTCCCTCTACAATATGTGCCATCCACAAAACTTAATATTCAATATTTCTTGGTATTAGTCAAAATATTGTAGTCTGATTAATGAGGATGATGGTTTGTTATACCATCTACCTATTAACAATATTATTCTTGTCCTCCTCCCACTTACCTAGTCAACTCTAGAGTTCCTTAATTGAGCCACTAAACATATTTAATGCATGGCAAGTTTGAAATTTGAATTTTTTGGCATCTGTTTCGATTGGGGGGAAATTTGGGTGATAGGTGGAGTTAGAGAAGCAACGAAACAAAAAATAAAGAATACAAATAAAAAAATTGTATAGAGCAAAAAAATATGCAACAATAGGAGAGAGAGCAATATGGAGAGAAAGAGATAGTTGAGGAGAATGAACATTAGCAGTAGCTTGTGTAAACATAGGGAAGAATAAACACAATAGAGCAAAGGAATGTATAAGATGGTAGTCTGACCAAAAGAGAAAAACCAATATCAAATAAGGAAGTCAAAATATAGTTTTATATAAGAGAGTTTTTTGAAATAGTTGTAGCTATAGTTTATCATATTGTAATAGAAGTTTTAGAGTGAATTTAATATATGTAGTTATGAGTTTTTTATGCTTGAGCTTTGCCCTCCCCTATATTATTTTCATAGCATGCTCATTTTATGTATTTATAGCACTAGTTTATAGCTTCGTCATATCTCTAGAGATTCAGTAATAAGCTTGTACATATAGCTTAAGGATTAGTCTGAATCTTCAGTCTTATATTGCCTTTGTTTACTTGGGTCTGCATAATATTTTCTACTAACAACTTGTATTAGAGATTGGTCTTTAGTGAATGTTATCATGGTAGCTAACAAATCTAGTTCACGGTAACAACCTCTTACATTTGTAGGGAAGAACTATGACATTTAGTGTATTAAGATGAAGACCATATTTTGTAGTCAAGCGCTATGGGAGCTTGTAGAAGAAGGCTATACATAACTTTTAGACCAAGAAGCCTTTAAGGCACCATCCCAAGCACAAAATAATACAGTGAAAGATAATAGGAAGAAGGATGCTAAGGCACCTATCTATATTCAAATGCAACTAGTTGATTCAATTTTCTTAGGGATAACAATAACTGTCCATTCTAAACAAGCCTGGGATATCTTGTAAAATGCCTATCAAGGTAGGACAAGGTGAATCTTGTCAAGTTGTAGCTATTGAAAAAATACTTTGAGACTTTGATAATGAAGGATAATGAGTTTATCAATGACTTATTTACAAGGACAATGACCATTATCAATCAAATTTAGACAAATGGTGCTACTCTTTAAGACCGTAAAGTCATAGAGAAGGTGTTGAGGATCCTTTCAATCAGATTTGACCCTATAGTGGTTGCAATTTAAGAGTCCAAGGACTTGAGATAAATGACAATAGATGAGTTGATGGGTTCCTTACAAACCCATGAAAAAATGTTAAATAGGTCAACCACCTCCTCCCATGAGCAAGCATTTAAGACCAATGTGAATGTGAGAGGAAGGGGGAGAGGATCAAATAATAGAGGAAGAGGAAGAACTTGAAATAGTCAAAAAGGTGGAATACATAACCATCAAGAATCACATGGAAGATGAAGAGGAAGGAGTAACATCATTTCAAGAGGTGGTTCTACCCAAATGTATGATAAGTCTAATGTATAATGCTATTATTGCAAGAAGTATGGACACTATGCTAGTGAGTGTAGAAAGAAAGAATATGATATAAATAGTCAAAGCTCAAATTTCTCTAAGACACAAGATGTTGAACCTAATAGGAATGATAAAATTGGAAACTTGTTCATAACATGCAATATAATTGAGAAAAGTACTAGAGACACTTAGTATTTGGATATTGGTTATAGCAATCACATTAGTGGGAACAAAGAGATGTTCAATCACATTGATGAGATAATACAATTAGAGGTAAATATGGGAAACAATGAGAAGGTTCCAGTCATGGGTAAAGGCAATGTTTTTATCCGCACCAAACAAAGTGACAAAACACAAATTCAAAATGTATACTATGTGCTTGGGTTGAAGCACAACCTAATTAGTATTGAGAAACTTGTTCAAAAAGGATATAAGGTGATATTTGAAGATGGTGAATGCATAGTTTATGATAGAAGTGGCAACAACAAGCAAATAACAATAGTCAAGATGACAACCAATAGGATGTTCCTTCTAAGGATGCAAAGTGAACTTGTAACAACATTCAACACTATGGTAGTACATGAGTCTACTCTTTGGCACCTAAGGTATGGGCATTTGAGCTTTGGAGGGTTGAACCTTCTTTACAAGAAGCAAATGGTGAGAGAGCTGCCCCTCATTAAACAACCAAACAAAGTATGTGAAGGTTGCATATTGTGGAAGAAACATAGAAGTGTATTTCCCATGGGTAAATTTTGGAGAACAAGAGCTCCTTTAGAACTAATCCATTTAGACTTGTGTGACCCTATCAAGACTCCATAATTATACAATAATGTTTATTTAATGACATTCATAGATGACTCCAGTTAGAA
The DNA here is from genome assembly GCA_037957365.1 of Torreya grandis. Lineage (NCBI taxonomy): Eukaryota > Viridiplantae > Streptophyta > Pinopsida > Cupressales > Taxaceae > Torreya > Torreya grandis. The sequence continues at coordinate 2,515,188 of JARHVA010001301.1, read as the reverse complement.
GACATGGGTGTACTTTTTGAAGAAAAAATCAGAGGAATTTGAAACCTTCAAGTAATTTAAGGCCATAATGGAGAAACAAAGTGGCCATTACATAAAAATCTTAAGGATAGATAGAGGGGGATAATACACTTCAAATGAGCTTATGTATTTTGCAAATATAATGGCATCAAGAAGAAATTTATGACCAGGTATACATCCCAATAAAATGGTCTGGCTGAGAGAAAGAACTGGACCATCTAAGAGATGTCAAGGAGCATGCTTAAGGCAAAAGGTTTGTCCAATAATTTTTGGGTTGAGGATGTAACAACAACTGTATATTCACTAAACATATGTCCTATTAAAAGTGTTAGGGATATGATCCCTCAAGAAGCATGGAGAAATCAGAAACTAAATGTTGAACACCTTAGTGTGTTTGGATGTGTGGCATATGCACATGTGCCCAAGAAAAAAGAACAAAAATGGATGATAAAGGTAATAAATGTATTTTCATTGGCTATAGTGAGCAATCAAAGACTTATAACCTATGCAATCTTGTTACCAAGGAGATCATAATCAGGGGATATGTTCAATTCATTGAGGATGCAACATGGGAAGAGAGACAAGAAGAGAAACAAGTGCAAACAAGGGCTAGTGTACCCTTTTTTGAAACTGAAACAATAGGTGGTGCGGCCACCCATACACCAAGTTGGATCCCTATTTCACAAAGGGATGATTCATCTAGTGGCAGTAACCAACAAGGAGGTCAAGGAGTAGTTCATGAGTCAACTTCATCCTCCTTCAACTCAAGCCAACACTTACCAAGGATAAAAAGCTTGCAAGAAGTTTATGAACAATTAAGGTATGAAGAAAATGAAGATGAAACAATAAATTATGCTCTCTTTTTATCATAATATCTTATTTACTAGGAGGAATCAAATAAGGATAGCAAGTTGTGTGATGCAATAGATGAAGAAATGTATACCATTGAAAATAATTAGACATGGGAGCTAGTAGATCTTCTAGCCGAAAAAGATGTCATTGGAGTGAAATGAGTTTACAAGACTAAAACCACTCCATAAGGCAAGATAAAGAGGCATAAAACAAGGTTATTTGTGAAAGGATACAAGCAAAGACTTGAATGTGATTACAATGAGATATGTGCACTTGTGGCAAGTCTAGAAATGATGAGAACAAGCATTACAATAACTACTCAACACAAATGGAAGGTTACATCAAATGGATGTCAAGTCAGCCTTATGGAATGAAGTCTTAGAAGAAGAGGTTTATGTAGGACAACCACTTGGATATGAGATTCTCGAGCATAAGAACAAGGTCTATAGGCTAAAAAAGGCATTGTATGGGCTCAAACAAGCACCAAGGGCACATAACAATTGGATAGATTCTTAATTATTGAGCAATGGATTTAGCAAAAATAATGAGTCCACACTCTACATCAAGGCAAACAAAGAAGGTATTTTGATTATTTTTTTGTATGTGGATGATCTACTTTTTACCAAGAATGCAAATCAGTCCATAAAAATGTTCAAAACAACCATGAAGGATTTTGAGATGACTATTTTAGATTTGTTAAAATACTTTCTTGGGATAGAATTTAAGAGGATGAATGAAGGCATATTTATATGCCCATCCAAGTATGCAAAGGAGATTTTGGAGAGATTTATAATGCTATACAACAAACTATTATCTACCCTAGTTGAAACAAGCTTGAAATTGCACAGGGAAGATTGTAGTAGCAATGTGGACCCCACATAATATAAGAGTTTATTGGGATGTAGATTATGTATTTGACTGCAACTAGGCCATACGTCATGTATGCAATCAATATCATTTATAGATTCATGGGGACACTGAAAAAAACATGTTGGTAAGAAGGTAAGAGGATCATGAGGTATGTGAATGGCACAAGAAGCCATAGATTTTTATATACAATAATAAATAATTTTCAGCTAGTAGATTATACAAATAGTGACTGGGCTGGTAGTCTAGATGATAGAAAGAACACATCTAGGTATGTGTTTCATCTTGATTCAGGAGCCATTTCTTGGGATTCAAAGAAACAACCCATAGTTTCACTTTCAATAGCTGAAATGAAATATATAACAAGTAATGCAACAATATGTCAAGCCATATGGATTAGGAGAATACTTTTAGATTTGCATAATGAGCAATAGGTAGCTTCAACTATCTACTATGACAACATATCTTTCATTACATTGTTAGAGAATCCTATTTTTCATGGTAGAAGAAAGCATATTTTGATTAGGTATCATTTCATTAGAGAGTTAACATAAAAAGATGTAATAGAGCTTAAGTTTTTAAAGTCAGATCAAAATCTAGCTAATATATTTACTAAGCATTTATCAAATGTTAGTTTTATACATTTAAGGGAAATATTAGGGGTCACAGATGCAACATCATCTTTTAACCCTAGTTGGTTGTATGCTAGTTCTAGAGTCCCACAATGAAGCTCTAGAGTGCATCAACCAAGCTTCAAAGTTTATCAACAAAGCTTCAGAGTATATAAACCAAGCTCTGGAGTTCATCAATGAAGCTTAGGAGTTCATCAGTGAAGCTTTGAAGTCCATCAATAAAGATCCATATCCAATAGGCTAGCTTTAAAGTACATCAAACCAACTTCGGAGTTCAACAGTCTAGCTCTGGACATGAACAAAAGTGGCATAGAGGCCAATGGGTAGTTAAGAAGAAACTACATAGATGCTTTTGGGATTGAGAAACACTCAACATAACATGGAAAGAAGGCCAAAAATAAGGGGGAGTGTTAAAAATATTATTCTTGTCCTCCTCCCACCTACCCAATCAGCTCCAGAGTTCCTCAACTGAGCCACCAAACACATTTAATGCACAATAGGTTTGAAATTTGATTTTTTTGGCATCCATTTGGATTAGGAGGACAGTTGGGTGGTAGGTGGAGTTAAAGTAGCAAAGAGACAAAAAGGAATATATATACATATATATATATATATATATATATATATATATATATATATATATATATATATATATATATATATATATATATATATATGTATGTATGTATGTATACATGTATATATATATGTATGTATGTATATATGTATATATATATATATATATACATGCATATATATATGTATATGTATATGTATATATATATGTATATGTGTATATATGTGTGTGTGTGTGTGTGTGTGTGTGTGTGTGTGTGTGTGTGTATATATATATATATATATATATATATATATATATATATATATATATATATATATATATATATATAAGTGAGAGCAGCCTAGAGAGAAAGAGACAACATAGGAGAATAAATGAAAATAACAGTCTATGTAAATAGAGGAAAGAATAAACACAACAGAGCAGAGGAATGTATGAGACAACAGCTTGACCAAAATAAGTGAACAACCAATAACAAGCAAGGAAAAAAGTAAAAATACATTTTTTTGTAAGAGATTTTTTCAAAACAACCGTAGCTGTATTTTTTCAATTGGCAATAAAAATTTTAGAGTGAATTTAATATATGCATTTATGAATTTTTTATGCTTGAGCTCTGCCCTCCCTAGTTTTATTTTCCTAGCATGCTCATTTTGTGCATTTGTAGCACTAGTTTATATTTTCGTGATATCTCAAAAGCTTCCATATTAAGCCTATACATATAGCTTTAAGAATAGTCTGAAGCTTCAGTCTTATATTGCCTTTGTTCATCTAGACTTGCATAATATTTTCTACCAAAACTACTGAGATACAAATCTATTTTTATACCATCTACCAATATAAAAATTTATTTAAATATGAAAATTATCCATTGATAGAATCAATATCAATTCTTATGACTGATAAATTCCCCTAATCGATATAGTAACCCATTGGGATGGCCTCATTATTATAAAAATTATAAACATGCAAACAATTTTTAAGTCAAATTACTAATGATTTTCTAAGTGCACGTAGTTAGAAGGATAAGAGCAAGATAATCCATGTGATTGTGGTAGATGTCATGTCTCGTGGGTTAAGTGATTCGAGGAACCCATATTTATCATTCACCTTACCTTTTACATGAACGATGCACACTGCTACCTATGGTCTCCATAAAATTTGAAACATAAATCTAAATATCAAGGAAGGAACTAGGGTCCATGCCAAATCCAATTGTACATACATTTTAAACAACAAATATTTTGAATAGATTATTACCTTTTTATTCGTTGGAATCAACTTTTCTGAGAGGAGAGGCACTAGGCCTTGGGTTCTCTCTCTATCAACAATCTACCTTATGTGTTTTTTAAATATTTTAGATTATATAATTGGTTACAATTGATGAGCAAATACATATCTAAATTAATTTCTTTACTCGTAGATGGAAACATTTCTTTACACTTTCTAGGGGTCTTGACATGTTAAATTTTTTGGTGCCAAACAAATATTACATGATGATCAAATCTCTATAGTGAAGGTGTAAAGTCTTTGCGAGTTTAATGCATTCACTATACCAATGATGTAGGATGGGCCTCTTTATCGTGCACATCACTTTGGATAAAATACATTTTAAAATCAATATATATTTAGGTTTTTTATATGTTGGTAGAAAATACGACCCCCATTGACTAATGCTTGGACCATTATGATAGATTTGACTATGAGAAAAACCTCATTGCTGCATATCACCCAACTCGATTTAGAGATAATCCTCCTAGGTTTTCGTAAAGGACTCATCCATGTATGTGTAAGAGCTGATAATTTTTCTCTAGCCCTCATGATTCTCTTGAAATACATAATGAAATTTTGCTCATTTTGTATACTCAAAGATGAGTGGATTCTCTTAAGGGATGCATCTGATCAACTGCAACCTTCACTCCTGGGGCCTAATTGAGATTGGACAATGGCCATTCTAGCCTTCAAATACCTATCTAGACATGTCTGCGCTAACGAGTTAGAATATATGACCCCCACTGACCAAATTTTGGTTAGTTTTGAGAGATTTATCTACAAGATAAACCTCATTGCCACATCTCACCCATATTAAGTTAGAGATAGTCCTCCTAGGCTCTCTTAGAAGATTCATTCATGCATGTGTAGGAGCTGACAGTTTGTCTCTAGTCCTCATGATTCTCCTGCAGTGCGTGAAAAAAGTTTGCTCATTTTGCACACTCAGGGATGAGTGAATTCTCTTAAGGGATGCATCCAATCAACTAAAACCTTCTCTCTCAGGGCCCGATCAAGACCGTATAATATCCATTATATCCTTTAAATTTCTATACAAATGTGTCCATGTAGAGGGTTTATTACTTGGGTCATTGAGTCAGAATATACAGCCTACACTAACCAACTTTTGTCTCATTCTAAGAGATTTAGCTGTGAGAGAAACATCATTGTCATATCTCACCTGGCTCAATTTAGAGAGAATTCTCTCAAGATATCTTAGAGGACTCATCTTTGCATGTGTAGGAGATGACAATTCATCTTTAACCCTCATTGTTCTCCTGCAATGCATGATGAAAGTTTGCTCATTTTGCACACTCAAGGACTAGTGGATTCTCTTATGGGATATATTTGATAAAATGCAACCTTCACTTCTAGGGCCTGATTGAGACCATAAAATGATTGTTCTACCATTTAAATGCCTATCTTAATGTGTTTGCATAGATGTTCATCCATTGGGCTAATGAGTCAGAATATATAGTCCTCATTGACAAAATTTTGGCCCGTTCTAAGAGTTTTAGATGTGATAAAAGCCTCATTGTCACATCTCACCCAGCTCAAGTTAGAGACAATCATGTTAGAGGTATAATAACTAAGAGGGAGGGTGAATCAATGATGTAATCAAATCAATTTCAATTCCAAAATTTCAAATTGTTAACCATTCAACATAAGCATTCATGAAGCCTATAAACCATTCATTGCAATGAACAAAGAAAACAATGTAAGCTTAAAGAACATAATACATAAATTATGTGGCAAACCCTCATGGGAGATAAAACCCACTCTCAACCCTACAAAAAAATGGACTATAGTCCTACAAGAGATCACAAATAAAATGCTTTAGTGAAGCACCCACTCCATAAGGAACACCAACCCCTAAGCATGGACAAGCACCTACTTGCCCTAGATGTTGAGCACCCACACAACACTTATGATATCAACACCTCTAGAATTCTGATTGCCTTTCAATCTGATGTAGAAACAATGAATAACAACTCCCTTCAATCTTTCTCACTTTCTCAATCCTTCACACACAAGCAATGCATCCAAAACAACCTTTTGGATCACTCTACACCTCTTTGCTCATCCAAAACCATCAACCTTATAAAACACTGCTACCACATCAGAAACATGACCACTAGGCCACACACATGTCCCTCACACTGCTTTTCTCTTCAATTCATCCACTAAGCCTACTCACACTTCACTTCTCTTCACTCACCTCTCTAGAAACCTTCATCTTTGTTTTTGCTCTTTATAGAGTCTTCATGATCACCATCTTTTTGGTCGGACATAAGACATTCCACCCCTTGACGATATGCCTAGCTCTCCTCATCCAAGTGGCACAATGGAAACATCTCTCTTGCTGTGGGTAACAATTTGGTGAGATGAATCTTTAGAAGGGATAATTCCCTTGATGCACTCTTTGAAACACTCTCCTATTTATCAACTTGGTATGAAAAGGGTTAAGAAGACAAACCAAGGAAACTAAAAGGTGATGCACCAATATTGAATTTCCACATGATGATTGAAATTATACTACTTAGAGAAAAACAAAGCCTTCCTCACACAAAACTCACAACATAAGATATATTGTTAGATCAATGTTTCATAAGCTAGGGTCAAAAGGTATTTTTATACTTAGAAGGGTAATGAATGATTCCTTGGGATAATATAGTCATGAACCACTTCTAAGACAATTATACACTTTAAAGAGAACACTAACAAAGACCTGTAACAATTACTCTTCTACGCACTTGGTGAACAATCAAGGATAACATGCTAGAAAAGATCATCTTCTACTAGACAAGACCAACAAGAATGCAACAACACTCAATTTTATAGCATGTAAGTAGGCAAATTCACTTGTTTTATTTCTTCAAGAGACATTCAAGTACAAAATTGGCAAGGGTTTCACCATCAACCAATGAAGGCTACTTAAAAGAGATAAAAAGGTCAATATTTATAGCATTTGGAAGAGGGGCAAGGCAAAGGAAGTCCAAAGGTCACTTGGACACCTATCAAGTTGATAAAAGAGGTTACATTTGCTTGAGAAAGAGATGTGAAATGAACCATGCAATTTCAGGAAGTCCAAGTGTCCATACAAGTCATGAAACTTATGGAAAATGGCATGAAACTCTTTATTCTAGCTTAGAAAGCTATCTTCATGATTTGAACATGTTTGAACATCCCAAAACTAACTAGGGATAGGTTTGATTATTGGGATGAGAAGGAAGGATTTTAGACATGCCTCTCCATTCATTGGTTGTAGTCTTACTCATTTAGAAACTCATAAAAGGAAGCCATCACTACCTGCAGTCTAAAAAAATCCTCTTTTCTGTCACCCCTCACACTTGGCCTCAAAATTAGCATTAGTTTTCCATGAAAATCCATGGGATGGAGTGGATGACACTTGGAAAGACCCTCCATGGCCTTAGACTACTCAGGTTCACCTTAAAAAGACATTAACTTGAGGTTTTCACACTTCTCACCCTTATGTTCACTATGCCAATTTTTGACTGGCTAAGATGAGAGTTTTAGTTTGGACACTTAGGAGTTTTCCCTTGGAATAAAATGACCATAGGGATTTATTACAAGTCCATAGCTTCCTCCCAAACTTTATTGCATCTTCAAACTTCTTATAACACCTAAAAAATAGACAAAATGGTAAAAAAACCCTATTTTTCCCCTGTCCATATAATTCCATATAGCTCAAAATCATGTGAAGTATCTTGAGTAAGTCCTTTTCAAGTTCTAATATCTTTCATGGTCAAATTATGTCATCTAGATAGCTATCCAAGCTTGTTTGCTCCATCGGGTCTTGAATGAGGGTTTAGTAGGGTTTTCAATAATTTTTTTGTCTTAAGCATTGTTCATAAAGTTCTGAAGTTAAACTTGCCAACACATGCCACAAAATTTATGTTAAGGTACCCTAATGACACTTGAAGACACCCCATCGAGCTTGTTTCCACCTATTCTGCATGTTTTAACTCTCTCTGAGATAGAAGTAGTTTTATTGTAGGTTACTCTGCATACTACAAGTTCAAACATGTCTAATTCCATCTCCCTAACATGTCCCAATCAACTAGATATTCCACCAAGAGTTAGAAATGCAGATGGACCCCCAATTAGCTCTAGGTCTCTTCAAGGCCTAATAAGCCTAACATGCACCCAGCTAGCTTTGGCTACTTGGACTGATATTTCATGGTTGGGATGATGTATTATGCATGTTCACATCTCATTCAAACTTACAAAGTCATTACATAACCTCTCAAGCACTTATTTTCACCTTTTCCTTTCATTCACCAACTAGGCCTAAAAAAACTTGTCTAGTTGGACTGTGTGCAAGGGGATTATGGTCATTTTGAGAGGTAGGTCTGAGTCTGACCTAGTGATACCTAGCACCTATTTTCCTTTCATACACCTCAAAACATGCTTCTAGAGGTTTCCCAAACGTTCCATCCAGTTCTTTATCCCTTTTTGACCTCATTAACTTGCTTTGCTAAAACCCGATTTTCCTAGATTGACTAACCTATGAGACAAAAAAGTGAGGTATATCCCTCTTCCCCAAGAAAAATTGAATATTTTTATATTTTTTAAAGGTCCTAATGATACTTTTTACCAAACGGTTTAGCTGGATTCCTTGATTTATGTGCCTAACCAGCTCAAAATGCCAAAAACAAGCCTCTAAAAACCCTATTTTCCTATATTTTCCTCAAATCCTCCTAAGAGTGACCTCTCCAAGCTAAACCAATGCTCCTAGGCTCATCCAAAATTTTATTCATCCTAAAATCATGCTCATTAAGCTTTGAATTCACCCAAAACGCTTCTCTTCTATATATTCTTCATTTTCACCTATTGAGCAAAGAGTTGTAGGACCAGTATATATACTAGTAACTTGGTTAGGAGGAAGAGTAAATGACCAACTTGGAAGAGTCATGGAGCTTATGTAAACACCTTATTTATCCATCATAAACCATTTTAAATTTATTTAAACCCTCTCTTTCTCCCTATGCTAGTTCATCTCTTACCTTCATCTCATGTTTAAGATAGCACATGACTGTTGTAGGTGCATATGGGGGTTTAAGAGGCATTTCTAGATTTGTTTAATCATGCTTGGAGATTATTAGGTCCATAATATACAAATGGATATGATCATATGTTATTTCATCAAGTTTAATTTCTTGTTAACCCCTCACATGCACTTTGAGCCTCAAAACTAAGTCCCTTCCTACCTGATTGAAAAATCTAGCTTTTTGACCCTACTTGTAGGTTACTTTGCTTTTTGAGACTTGGATTATGATGTTGGGAGACCTGATTTTAATTTTTATGGTCATTTGGTATCAAATTTCACCTTGGATATACTTTGGATGAGCTAAGACGCCATTAAGCACCTTGATTGAGTCACTAACTACCTTTTATCTGTGAACATTGCCTTTGGACTGTTGTAGGTGAACAATAGCTCTTGAGGACTTGGGTATGCTGTATGAAGACTTCCCTTGAATCCCTTGAGGTCAAAAGGTATGTGTTTTAAATTGAACTCAGATTTAAAATCCTTTAAACACCACTTGGGCATCAATTTAGTGTCACTATCCTATACTCTACTGTAGGTGCTTATTTCCCATTAGGAGGACCCCTGTAGGTGTCTATGAGGATTGAAATACCGCATTCGAATATAATGATTATGATATTCATGTATATTTACGCATTGTTCAAATGTTGGGATCATTATAACTATAATAAAATGATTTTCTTTCTTAGTTTGAACTACAATTGTCACCCACACTTCAAAACCTATAGATAAGACAACATTCTTTTAGTGTTTTTGAGGGCCAATTTGAGGCTTTCAAATCCCACCTTGAACTGACCCTCTAGCCTCCATTCTTGGTAGAGGTCTTGTCTATTTTATAGGTCACAACATTCACCTCTTTATATGCTTTGAGACCCTTAAAAAACATGTCATAGGAGGTCCAAAAGAACCCCTTGGACCTCTATTTTGACATTTAAGGGAAAATTTCCTAGAATTTCGTCTTTGCTCAACCAACCTGTCTTACTCCTTATTTTTACATTTTAAAACCTATTACAAGTGTGTCATGACTCCTTCACATGATAGTATTTAAAAATGAGCCTCTAATATTCTAAATTATCCATTTCAAGGACTCTATAATTCTGAGTTACCACTTATAGGTGGTCATTAGTACACACAGGCAATAAATGTAGAACTTTGGGAAATATGAGAGATGGGTAGGTTTATTGTCATTCTCGTGTTTCCAAAAAATGTATTAATGAACCCTTATGAAGATTATAAGGTTGAAACTTAAGTCAATCTTCCACCCTCTCAAGATGACATCAACAAAGGCTCATGTAGGTGCATATAGGCTATATGTAGGTAGGGTGTCTGGAATGAAGCATAAAATGGATGAATGAGTCTTAAGACAACTAAAAACCATTGTCAACCTTTAAGTACATGATTTCCACCAAGGGTATCTTGAAACCAATACCAAAACATCTTTTTCAACATGAAAATCACATGCATATATATGGAATAGAGTGAGTAGAGGCATCTCATGACTGTTTGGCATGGTGAATGAACATGTGATCAAAATTGCACTTTTTCAAACATATAAATGAAATATTTTCAACTCCTAATGGCTTGGACAACTAATACACCCTAATACCTTTCCATGAACAAGTTGAACAAGCTCAAACATGTGATTGCAAGTGAAGTTAGGCATGGAGTTGACTGTGAGAGATGGCAAGACTGCAAGTTTCAAAACATGATATGGTGAAACCAAAACATGGAAGGAGGTAGCCATATGACCTTAAGACATATGGAACATCATTTCCCAACTACATGAGACATCTATAGGAAACCAACATTCTACAAACAAGAACTTTGACTGAGACTGCACATGGTGGCACTTTCCTTTCAACATGGACTAACTTGCTCATCAAAACACCATGAAACATGAAACTAAGCATGAAGATTATCTGAGAAGGTATTCAAAATACTTTGGAGTCAACATCAATAACTAGTTCATATGGATTTGACCAAAATGGATCAAAACTTATAGGGTGCATGAAACAACTAGTAGAAAAGTATAATCAACTTCATGAAGATGATTCATAAAGCACAATTGATCAATCCTTACACTATTTATATGGAAATTAAGGTCTCTAAGTGTAATACAACCTCCTAGAATCATTTGACTTGAAACCTCTTTAGCTCATACCGAGCAAAAACTTGAAGGTCACTTCTGCATGTCTAGGAAAGTAAAGAAGAAGAAGAATGGTTTTGGATTTAAAATGAAACTTCCATAACAAACCAAATGTTGAATGAGTGTTAGGAAGGTGAAGAGGCATTCCATGATCTTCTCCCATGTGTCACTTCCCAATGGGCCATACAAGTGCCAAATGCTCCCTTTTTAGTTGTTTCTTAAATTTTAGTTAGACAACTTGTAATATTTTGATGTAACTGAAATACTTGATAGTTAAACTAACTTATTAGATGTTTGAAAGGAAAAAGAAGACACATGGTCACCTTAGGAATCATGTCACTTGCATTTATGACCCTTAAAAGCTGACTAAAAGACTCAAAATGACAAATAAACTTGTCAGACCATGATTAAGGCTAAAAATGCTTTAGATAACATCAAATGAACTATAATATAGCTTATGACAAAGATTTAGAAGCCTCAAAAAAAAGTTTTAGGGGTCCAAGTTTAACCTAGAGTCAAACTTGGTCAACAAAATAGTGACTCATAGGGGTAGTATGCCTGTTATACTAAAGACCAGTAGCCTTATCCTATCATGGGCCAATGGAGTGAATGAGTTATTGAGACAAATAGCAATAAATTGCCTAAAACACATACAAAATAACCACAACACACTAAGCAAACACAAGACAAAGTAAGACACTAACAAGACTCATACATGTGCATAAGCACTTAGGGAAAAAAGGAAAATAACAACTATGAACAAGGAGAGAGGAGAACATTAGTAGTAATGTTTGATATTTATCCCATTGATTGGGATATGAATCTCCTCTCCATTCAACTTTGAGAGTCGGAAAGCATTGTTTTGCTTGCATTGAGTGATGGCATAAGGGCCACTCCATAAAGCATCAAAATTTGTGTCTTCCAGGCTTAGCCCTATCTTCATCCCACTTTAGAATAATGTCTTCCTCTTAGAAGCTTCTGGGCATGGATTTACTGTCAAAGTATCTATTTGTTTGATCTGGATGAGCCCTCATAGTTTACATAGCTTGATCTCTTATCTCTTCAAACTCCATCAACTCACACAACTTGACTTCCATGCTTTCATTTTCCATCAACTCTAGTTGATAAGTGAGATCCAAGATGGTAGCTTAAGTGAAATGGGCAGTCTAGTTGTTCTCCCATAAACAAGTGTATATTGTGAGTTTTCAATTGCTCTCTTGGGGGTGATCCTATCAGCCCAAAGAGCTATCTTCAACTTGGAATGCCAAGTCCTTTGGTTTTCCTCCATTGTCCTTTTTATGATCCTAATTAGATTCTTATTGGTGGACTCAGCTAGTCCATTCCCTTGTGGATAATAATTTGAAGAAGTACTAAGGTAAATACCATGCTTTAATGCCCACTCACTTGTCCTCATTCTAAGGAAAGACAATACATTATTTGAAATATTGTTGAAGGAGCTCCAAACTTGTCACTAAGCCTTCATAAAAGTCTAAAACTAAACTTTCATTTACTGCTTTGAGAGATGCAACCTCCACCCATCTTGTAATGTAATTTGTATCAGTTAACACCCACTTGTGACTAGCATTAGAGGGTGGGTTGATTAGGCCTATGAAATCTAGACCCCATTGCATAAAAGGTTGGTCTACCTATATTGGATGAAAAGCCAAGGCTACAAGATTTTGTTTACCATCAAATAGAACATATTTTTGACACTTTCTTACCAAAGCATGGGTGTCTTTGAACAAACTAGGCCAAAAATATCTAGCTCTCATAATCTTAGTAGCTGTGGTTCTTGGAGCAAAGTGACCACCAGGTAGTCCATCATGAAACTCAAGCAATATTTTCTCAACTTGATCTGATTTAACACATCTCAAAATCACACATGAGAAGTCCCTTATAAAAAACACTCCATCAACAATTACATAAGGAATATATTGTAATTTGAAGCACCTTCTTTTTAGCTCTATCTAGGCCTTGTAGACACTGACCAGTTTGAATAAAATGGATCATTTCTTGTGTCCAACTCCTCATTGATTAAGATGAACTATCATAGGATCATCATGGAGGGCTATTTTTTTTTTGTTCTTTCAAATCTAAATCAAGGTGCTCACATAAATCCTTTCCTTTCACTAACTTGGTTGTCTTGATTTCTACATCATAATCCATCACTTTTGTGATCCAACCAACCCTTTTTCATTTAAATCTCTGCTGAAAAAGAAGTCTCTGACACTAGGATGAGGTACCATTATATGAATCTTGTTGTTAAACAACATATGCATAAACATATTTAGACTTATAACAACTGAAAGCACTTGCTTCTTTACATAGGTGTATCTTACCTCATATACCTCCAATCCTTGACTAAAGAAGGCAATAGGCTACTCCAAGTTTTCTTTATTTGATTGAGTGATCATGAAAGAAATTACCTCATCATTTTCAAAGGTATACAAGTTGAATTCCTTTAAGAAATTAGGACTTGCAAGAGTTGGAGCTTGGGCAATGGCTTGTTTAATTTCTTCAAAACTCTCCTTTCTTCTTGTCCAAGTGAACACTTCATATTTCCTTAGCATACAGGTTAAAGGCTTGACTAAAGTAGCAAAATCAGGATTGAACCTCCTTATGAAATTTATTTTTCCAAAGAAAATTTGCAAACCTTTCTTGTGTTTAGGCAAAGCCAATGCCAAGATTGCACTCACCTTTTCAGGATCTATGGATAGGCCCTTCTTTGGGACAATGTGTCTTAAAAATTTGCATTCATAGACAAAAAACATATTTATTTGGGTTAAGAGAGTTTCCAAACTCTCTAAATCTCGAAAAAATATGCCTAAGGTGATTCAAATGATCTTTTGCATCCTTATAAAAAACTATGATATCATCAAGATACACTAACACATTGTCATTTATTAGACCTTGAAAAGCCATATCCATTGCACATTGAAATGTAGCTCCAGCATTAGAAAATCCAAAATGAATTTTCCTATAAGCACATGTACCCCATTTAGTAGTAAAGACTATCTTATATTGGTCACTTTCCTTTACCAAAATTTGATTATACCGAGAATATCCATCAAGGAGAGAAAACCTTTCACTACCTACCACAACTTGCAAAATCTGCTCCATGGAAGGAAAAGGATAATGATCCTTCAAGAAAACTCTATTCAAATCCATAAGATCAACACATAACCTAATTTCCCCATTCTTATTCCTTATAGGGACTAAGTTTGCCAACCAATATGTATGCTTAATAGGAAAAGTGATCTTAGACTCAATCAACTTTGTAAGCTCCTTTCTCATGAGAGCCTCAATCGTAGGATTGCTTAGCCTTTGTCTTTGTTTGATAGGCTTAACGTTATCATCTATCTCTATGGTATGTTGAGCTAGGTTTGGATCAAATACATTTAAATCACTATATTCCCATGCAAAGACATCAGAAAATTCCTTGCATAACTCAATGAAAGCATGTTTTCTTCACTAGTACGTACCTTCCCAAGATCAAGCAACTTATCTTTGAAGATTTTTACTCTTTCATAGTTTTATTGATTAGTAGACATAATTACCTTTTCTTTCTTTAACTGATCAACATCATTGAAGATACTCTCAAGTGTGACTAATCCTTTAGGGAGCTTGTTTGTCTTCAATTGTACAATCTGCCCTCCATATCTGTGCTTTAGTTTGGATTGATTTTTGGAAGAAAACTCAACCTCTTCTTGTAGGAAAAGAGATATTTTTAGGTCACTATAAAACACTTGCCAATTAGTGACATTATCAGGTATGAAGGGCCTTACAATCACATTAAGATGTGGCTAGTTTTAATCGTCTTCTATCCCCTTTGGATCATCAAATTGAGCTCCAATTTCTGCCAACCTATCAACATGTTTGTTATCTTATCTTGGGATAGATTAGATGTTGAATTCTTAGAAATCTTCCACAAGATCCCACACTCTATGCTTGTAGTACTTAAGCAAAGAGTTATTGGTCAAATTTTGGCCTCTTATTTGATTCACAACTAACTCACTATCACCATACACTTGTAACTCTTTCACACCTCTTTTCCTAGCCCATTCAAGGCCATTAATGAGGGCCTCATATTCTACCACATTATAAGTACAAGAGAAGTGAAATCTAAAAGTGGAATAGTACCTTTCTTTGGATGGTGAAACCAACATTGCCCCACCACCTGTTCCAACCTTGCTTCTAAATCCATCAAAGAATAGTTGCCATAAACCATCCATGTTTTCACTTGGCTTCATCAAGTTTGGAATGAAAAAGTCCTCCTCATTAATGCACTACACTCCAAGACTAGATTCCTCTATGAATTTGTAAGGATCATGCTCATAATGCACAACTTCCCATTCATCTAAACACAAATTATAAAATCTTTTAAGAGAAGAGGTTGGAGATTGGTCCATGTGAAGCTCTTCCTCATCAAGAATTGCATAATTAACATTTTCAAATTTAGATATATAGGGCTCTAAATTATTGTCATGAATAGGCTCTGATTCAATCTTCACCTTAGTACCATACTTTGTCCTAAAAACCATATAGGACCAATTGGCTGCCAAGTATCCACCTATCTTGGCTGTAAACTCTCTTGACAAACAAAGGGCAAAGTATGGGGGTAAATCTACCACAACCACATCATGAGGGATGGAAAAATTAGGAAAATCATGTAAAATAAAATTCAAATCATTGACTACTCCCAAGGTCTTTGTTGGTTATCCATCCAATTATAGAACTCTTTTAGCCATTGGTTCATACTTGAGGCTTAGTTTATCCACTATTGACTTGGGCATAACTGAAGTATTAGCCCCACTATCTATGATGCAATTGTGAACTAGAAAATCACCAATGATCAAATATAGATAAAAATGAGGAGTCTTATTAGTTTTATTCACTTGTCCATCAATGGGCTAAGTTGCATTCACCAAAACAACATTCTCACTCCTAGTTGCTCTAACTTGCTTACCTAGTCCTTGCAATTCCTTTTGAAGTATATCTTTTTATTCCAATATTATCAATTAATCCCATAATGAAATATTCATATGTAACTTCTTCATCTGATATGCAACACTGATAGAAGTATTGCTCACTTTGAAAGTCTCTTTGAAAGTACTAGTACCTTGTGATGTAGCTTGTGGAGATGGATGTGTAGGAGCTGGTTTTGAACCTTGAAATTTTTGATTTTCCTACACCTTAGGAGTTGAGTTAGACTCACCAACCATTGGAGATGATTTAGGAGTCAAAATAAGTCCTTGATTATCCCCTTAAGTCTCTTCAATAACCCTCTTCTTAGACCTAGTGTTAGAGGATACACTAGCATTCACATTGCTTGAATTTCCCAAATGATTAATGACACAAAATTCTCCCTCCAAATGGTTTATAAGAGTAGAATCAGATTGTGTTTGTCCATTTTACATTCCACTTTGCATTTCATTTTGCATTGGCACCTCAAAAGTGGAAACTTGAAGTATTTGACTATATTGCATTGTCATGGCGTGATTATGCATTTCATTAGCATATGTGACTTGGTTTTGATTTTGGTCATAGGAAGGATAACATGGTTATTCTTGAACAAAGTTATTTTGAGTGGGAATAAGATCTTTAGAAGATGATGGGGCATCAGGATTGTAACTTTGGTAAGGTCTAGCTTGAGTAATTTGACCTTGTCCTTGAGCATTACCTTGAAATGGAGGCCTATTTGTTTGCCCAAACTGATTGTAGGACTGGTATGGCCTATAAATTTGAGCTTGTTGATTTTTGAAAACAACCAATTCATTAGTAAAACTTTGGATCAAACTCTTGACTTCATGGATTTCATTGGTAGGGGAAATGGCAGACTTTTCTTGACTAGGAAAAGGAGCCAAAGTAGGTAATGCAACTTGACTAGGAGGATGCAAATCAGGGAACAATGGCATTAGTGGTTAAGGAGCAATCTTTCCTTCTTGAACAAGACAATTCTCAGCATTGATAGCTATCTCATAGGCAACAATTAGTGTATTCCCACCCATGGATTGAATCATCATGGATACATCACTATTTAATACTTTTAGATCATATAAGAAGGGATAATTTGGAGTAGGTCTCACAAGGGTTGGGATCCTATCCCATGTCTTTTGAAATATAGTGTTAAAATCTTGCATAAATTCTTGAGGAGCCCTATTGATAGTGGTCAATTTCTTAGTTAGTGATAGATAATCACTCTTCTCTCCAAACCTCTTAGACAATAGATCTCCTAGTTAATCCCATGAAGCTATGGAATTTTCAGGTAGAGTCCCATATCAATCTAAAGCTTTCCCTTTGAAAGACAAAGCCAATAACCTAATGGCTACATTCTCTTGAGTAATATTATGGATGTTATAGAAGTTTTCCATGTTCCTAATAGGATCAATGGGAGTGGTAGGATCTTATCCACTAAAAGATGGAACACTCTTAAGGGCTACTATAGGAATTTGGTCATATTGAGCAAGATTCAAAGGAGATGATCTAGTGAAAGCTACAAAAGGAAAAGGCCTAGCTATATTAGAATGTAGATTATGTGTATTAGGAGTTGAGCTAAGTAGAAAATTATACTTCTTAAACACCAACTCCCTTGAATAAGGATGAGTGTTCACAAATCTGAATCTCTTGACAAAATATAAAGGCAATTACACAAACTCAAAAGGTATACCTTTAGTGGCAGACCTAGTGTTCACTTTTGGCATGGAAATTAAGGACTGATCAATAACCAAAGAGTTTGAAAAATTTAGTGGATTCACCAGGCATTGAATTTAGATGTTCTTATAGCTACAACTATGCCAAAACCAACACCAATATTGGATAATCTTCTAGGACTTAGAGTCCCACCGAGCATGCCAAAAATAGTTATCACTTGGATTTTCATCCCTTGAGGAGATGCCTAGCTCTCCTCAACCAAGTGGCACAATGGAAACATATCTCTTGTTGTGGGTAATAATTAGGTGAGATGAATCTCTAGAAGGGCTAGTTCTCTTGATGCACTCTTTGAAACACTCTCCTATTTATTAACTTGGTATGAAAAGGGTTAAGAAGATAAACTAAGAAGACTAAAAGGTGATGTACCAATATTGAATTTCCTCCTAATGACTGAAATTATACTACTTAGAGCAAAACAAAGCCTTCCTCACACTAAACTCACAACACAAAACAAATTGTTACATCAGTGTTTCATAAGCTAGGTTCAAAAGGTATTTTAATACTTAGGAGGGTAATGAATGATTACTTGGGAAAATATAGTCATGAAACACTTATAAGACACTTATACACTTGAAAGAGAACACTAAAAAAGACCTATAACAATTACTCTTTTGCACACTACGTGAACAATCAGGGATAACATGCTAGAAAAGATCATCTTCTACTAGACAAGACCAATAATATTGAAACAAAACTCAATTGTATAACATGTAAGTAGAAAAATTCACTTATTTTATTGATTCAATATAAATTCAAGTACAAAATTGGCCAAGGTTTCACCCTCAATGAATAGAGGCTGCTCAAAAGAGCCACAAAGGTCAATATTTATAGCATTTAGAAGAGGGGCAAGACGAGGGAAGTCCAAAGGTCACTTAGACACTTATAAAGCTAAGAAAAGAGGTTAAATTTGCATGAGAAAGATATGTGAAATAAACCATGCAATTTTAGGAAGTCCAAGTGTCCATACAAATTATGAAATTTATGGGAAATGGCATGAATCTCCTCATTCTAGCTCAAAAAACTGCTTTCATGATGTGGACCTATTTGAACATTCCACAATTGACTAAGGATAGGTATGATGATTAGAATGAGAGGTAAGGCTTTCAAACATGCCTCTCCATGCATTGGTTTCAGTCCTACTTATCTGAAAACTCTTGGAAGGAAGCCATCACTGCCTATAGTTTAAAAAACTCTTCTTTTCTATCACCCCTTGCACTTGGCATCAAAATTAGAATTATTTTTCCATGAAAACCCATGAGAGGGAGTGGATGACACTTGGAAAGACCCTCCATGGCCTTAGACTACTCAGGTGCACCTTAAAAGGACATTCACTTGAGGTTTTCACACTTCTCACCCTTATATTCACTATGCCAATTTTGACTGGCTGGCTGAGATGAGAGATCTTGTTTGGACACTTAGGAGTTTTCCCTTGGAATAAAATTACCATAAGGAGTTATTTCAAGTCCATAACATCCTCCCAAACTTGATTTCATCTGTAGACCTCTTCTAACACCTATAAAACACACAAAATGGTCAAAAAACCATATTTTCCCTCTATCCGTATATAACTAAAAATCATGTGAGGGAGCTTGAGTACGTCCTATACAAGTTCCAATAGCTTTCATGGTCAAACTATGCCATCTAGATATCTCTCCAATCTTATTTTCTCCATTGGGTCTTGAATAAGGGTTTAGTAGGGTTTTAAGCAGTTTTTTTAATCTTAAGCATTATTCATAAAATTATGACGTTGAACTTAACAAAAAATGCCAAAAAATTTATTTTAAGGGACCCTACTAACCCCTCCAAAATCCTTTGGTTCTCATGCAAAGTTTCAAAGGAGATATGACCACTTGAAGATACCCCATTGAACTTATTTCCACCTTTTCTACATGTTTGAACTCTCTCTGAGATATAAGTAATTTTATAGTAGGTTATTTTTCATAATATATGTTAAAAAATTTCTAATTCCATCTCCCTAACATGTCCCAATCAATTAGATATCCCACCAAGAGTTAGAAATAAAGATGGACCCCTAATTGGCTCTAGGACTCTTCAAGGCCTAATAGGCCTAGCATGCACCCAGCTAGCTTTGGCTACTTGGACTGATATTTCATGGCTGGGATGATTTATTATGCATGTTAACATCTCATTTAAACTAAAAAAGTCATTACTTAACCTCCCAAGCACTTATTTTCACCTTTTCCTTTCATTCACCAACTAGGCCTAAAAGGAACTTATCTAGTTGGATTATGTGCAAGGGGATTCTAGTCATTTTGAGAAATATGAGTCTGACCTAGTGATCCTTATCACCTATTTTCATTTAATACACCTCAAAACATGTTTTTATAGGTTTCCCAAACCTTCCATCTAGTTATTTATCCCTTTTTGACCTCATTAGCTTGCTTTGCTAAAACTTGATTTTCCTAGATTAGCTAACCTCTGAGACAAAATAGTGATATATATCCCTCTTCCAAAAAAAAAAATATTTTGGGAGTTTTTAAAGGTCCTAATGAGACTTTTTACCAAAGGGTTTATCTGGATTCCAGCTCAAAATGCCCAAAAATGGCCTCTAAAAAGCCTATTTTCCTGCATTTTCCTCAAATCCTCCTAAGAGTGACCTCTCCAAGATAAAAACATTCTCCTAGGATCCTAAAAACATGTTATTAATCCTTAAATCATTCTCATGAAGCTTTTAATTCACCCAAAACACTTCTCTTCTATAGATTCTTCATTTTCACCTATGGAGCAAAGAGTTGTAGGACCACTGTATGGACTAATAACTTGGTTAGGAGGAAGAGTAAATGACCAACTTGGAATATTCATGGATATTGTGTACACACCTTGTTTATCCATGATAAAACATTTTTAATTTATTGAAACCCTCTCTTTCTTCATAGGCCAGTTCATCTCTTACCTTCATCTCATGCTTAAGATTGCACATGACCGTTGCAGGTGCATACAGGGGTTTAAGAGGCCTTTGTAGGTTTGTTTGATCATGATTGGATCTTATGAGGTCCATAAATATCCCAATGGATATGATCATATGTTATTTCATCAGGTCCAATTTCTCTTTAATCCCTCACACGCACTTTGAGCCTTAAAACTGAATCCCTTCCTACTTGATTGAGAAATCCTACTTTTTGACCCATCTTGTAGGTTAATTTGCTTTTTGAGACTTGGGTTATGATTTTGTGAGACCTAAATTGAAGTTTTATGGTCATATGGTATCAAATTTTACCTTGGATCCACTTTGTATGAGATAAGACACCATTAAGCACCTTGACTGAGTCACTAACTACCTTTTCACTGTGAACTCTACCTTTGGACTATTGTAGGTGAACACTAGCTCTTGAGGACTTGGGTATGATGTATGAAGACTTCCATTGAATCCTTTGAGGTCAAAAGGTATGTGTTCAAATCTGAATACAGCTTTTAAATCCTTTAAACACCACTTGGGCATCAATTTAGGGTCACTGTCCTATACTCTACTGTAGGTGCTTATTTCCCATTAGGACACCTATAGGTGTCTATGAGGATTGAAATACCACATTATAATATCATGTTGATGGTATTCATGTCTATTTTCACATTGTTTAAATGGTGGGATCATTATAATTATAATAAAATGTTTTTCTTTCTTAGTTTAAACTACAATTTTCACCCACACTTCAAAACCTGTATAGATAAGACCACATGCTTTCAGTGTTTTTAAGGGCCACTTTGAGGCTTTAAACTCCCACCTTGCACTGACCCTCTGTCCTCCATTATTGGTAGAGGTCTTGTCTATGCTAGAGGTCACAACATTCACCTCTTTATATGCTTTGAGACCATTATCAAACATGTCATAGGAACTCCACAAGAGCCCCTTGGACCTCTGTTTTGACATTTTAGGGAAAGTTTCCCAGAATTCAGTCTTTGCTCAACCAACTTGTCTTACTCCTTATTTTGCCATTTTAACACCTCCTAAAAGTGTGCCATGACTCCTTCACATGATATTATTTTAAAAATACCCCATACTATTCTAAATTCCCCATTTCAAGGCCTCCACGATTTTGAGGTGCCACCTATAGGTGGTAATCAGTACACATAAGAAACAAATGTAGAACTTTGGGCAATATGAGAGATGGGTAGGTTTATGGTCATTCTCATGTTTCCACCAAATGTCTCAATGCACCCTTAGCAAGATTATAAGGTTGAAACCTATGTCATCCTTCCCCCCTCTCAACATGACAGCAACAAAGGCTCTTATAGGTGTATATAGGTTATATGCAGGTAGGGTGTCTAGAATGGAGCATAAAATAGATGAATGATTCTTAAGACAACTCAAAATCATTTTCAACCTTCAAGTACATTATTCCACCAAGGGTATCTTGAAACCAATTTGAAAACATCTTTTTCAACATGAAAATTACCTGCATATATATGGAATAGAGCGAGCAAAGGCATCTCATGACTGTTTGGCATGGTGAATGAGCATGTGATCAAACTTACACTTTTCCAAACATATCAACAAACTCTTTTCAACTCTTGATGGCTTGGACAACTAATACACCACGATTACCATTCCATTAACAAGTTGAACAAGCTCAAACATGTGACTACAAGTGAAGTTAGGCATGTAATTGATTGTGAGAGATGGCAAGACTACAAGCTACGCAAAACATGATATGTTGAAACCAAAACATGGAAAGAGGTAGTCATATGACCCTAAAACCTATGAAACATCATTTCCCAGCTATATGAAACCTCTACTAGAAACCAAAACTCTAAAAACATGAATAACTTTGATTGAGACTGCACACGGTAGCACCTTCCTTTCAACATGGAATAACTTGCTCATCAAAACACCATGGAACATGAAACTAAGTATGAAGATCATCTGAAAATGTATCCAAAATATTTTGAGTTAACATCACCAAATAGTTCATACGTATTTAACCAAAATGGATTAAAACCTATAGGGTGCATGAAATAACTAGCAAAAAAATATAGTCAACTTCATAAAGATGGTTCATAAAGCATATTTGATCAATCCTTGCACTCTTTCTATGGAAATGAAGGTCTCTGAGTGTAATAAAACCTCTCAAAATCATTTGATTTGAAACCTCTTCAACTGTCTGTATTGAGTAAAAATTTGAAGGTCACTTCTACATGTCTAGGAAAACAAAGAATAACCAGAAAGGTTTTGGCTTTAAAATGGCACTTATATAGCAAACTAAATGTTAAGATGAGTTTTATGAAGGTGAAGAGACCTTCCATGATCTTCTCCCACATGGCACACTTCCCCATGGGTCGTATAAGTGATAAATGCTCCCTTTTTCAGTTGTTTCTTGAATTTTTGTTAGACAATCTATAATATTCTAATGTAACTGGCATCCCTAATAGTTAAACTAACTTTTTAGATGTTTTAAAAGAAAAAAAGGACACATTCTCACCTTGGGAACCATGTCACTTACATTTATGACCCTTAAAATCCCACTAATAGACTTAAAATGAAAAATAAACCTATCAAACCATGTCTAAGAATAAAAATGCATTATATAACATTAAATTAACTATAATATAACATATGACAAAGATTTAGACCCCTAAACATATAAAAAATAAGTTCTTTACCTATAGGGGTCCAAGTTTGACCTAAAGTCAAACTTGGTCAACAATTCCTTAACCCTTAAGGCTTCTATCCCACTTAGAAAAAGATCAACACCACCTACATAGGTTGACCATGGCATTGATAGATATTCCTTAAACAACAACATGTTTCAATCTAGCCTAAGTGGTCCTTTTAGGTCTCATGGAGACCTATTCATCCCTTTAACACTTCATCGAGCAAACTAAAAACACAAAACCACTTCTAAGCATATGGGTCCACACCACATGGCCCTTAAGACACCTTCAAGTGATTAAATTCATCACTACACACTTATGCATATGCAAAACCATTTAATCATTTATCTTGTACATGAAAACACCATGAACGAATAAAAATTCAACTTCTAAGCAATGGTTTATACTGAAGATGGATTGGTTAAACCTCCAAAATCCATACATGATCCTCAGGGAGTATATAACACTCTTCAATAGATAAATCATCTTGAAACATCCAAATATCATCAATACAAACTAAAACACCCCTCTCGAGTCCTTAACAAATAAATGTCAAACCCTTGGTCAACTTTGAGCTACAATAAATGTAATCGTATGACCAGTCAAACCTCTTATTCAATTTACTTTGATTTCCCTTGAAGATATTTACCACTTTGATTTTTACTCAATCATCAAATTCATCTATTTTCTCAAGATACAGATCAAACAATCACAATTGGTTTCCTTTGTAAAATTCAAATATTTGAATTCCAACAGTCACTAAAAATTGCAAACTTGAGTAAGTATAAAAACAATGAAATTTGCTTGGGAGAGTAACTTTGAACTATCATAAATTTCTATAGACATCATGTCAAGGCATGAAACTTGAAACACATTCTCTAGGCACAAAACTAAACAAACCCATGCGACCACTTTTTTTTGACACCTTTACACATATGAATTTTAACATTATCAATCTGCCCATTCGAGAAACTCTACCAAGATGACTAGGATAACCTAGACCTTCACAAGCCTACTCAAATGGACTATTTTCACTTTCACAAGTACACCAAGAACTTATTACACCCCATAGGGTCTTTGTATCAAGAACACATCATTAACAACATCCATAACAAGACCAAAACCTGTAGGGTCTCATGCAAACTATGTAAGCACTAAGGTACAATTTATCTTTGAGGACCATGCATACATATAATCTCATGAAAATTCTTGGACACCTTGGAGACATCATTGACAACACCTTAATAAATCCTCCTAGGCTCTATTAGAGGACTCATCTTTGTATGTGTAGTAGTAGATGATTTATCTCTATGCCTCATAGTTCTCCTGCAATGCATGATGGAAGTTCACTCATTTTGCACACTCAATGACAAGTGGATTATCTTAAGAGATGAGTCTGATCAACTACAGATTTCAATCCAATGGCTCAATTGAGATTGGACAATGGTCATTTTATCCTCTAAATACATATCCATATGTGTCTACATAAACGGTTCATCGATTGGGCTAATGGGTTAGAATATGGGGCCCCCACTAACCAATTTTTAGTCCATTCTAAGAGATTTGGCTATGAGAGAAAAATCATTGACTTATCTCACCCATATTAAGTTAGAGAGAATCCTCTTGATCTCTCTTAGAGGATTTGACTATGCATGTGTAGGAGCTAACATGTCATCTCAATCCCTCATGATTTTCTTGCAATGCGTGGTGGAAGTTTTGCCTAATTTACACACTCAAGGATGAGTGGATTCTCTTAAGGGATGCATATGATCAAATATAGATTTCACTCTTGGAGCCCAAATAAGAGAGATAATGACTATTCTATCCTTAAAATGCCCATATAGATGTGTCCACATAGATGGTTTGTCAATTAGGCTAATGAGTCATAGTATACGGCCCTCACTGACCAACTTTTGGCCCATTTTGAGACATTTGGCTATGATAAAAATCTCATTATCATATCTCACCCATCTTGAGTTATATAAAATCCTCTTGAATTTTCTTAGAGTACTTGTCTATGCATGTTTAGGATCTAAAGACTCATCTCTAGCTCTCATGGTTCTCCTACAATGCGTGATGGAAGTTCACTCATTTTTCACACTCAGGGATGAGTGGATTCTCTTAAGGGATGCATCTGATCAACTGCAATATTCACTCTTAGGGCTTGATTGAGATTGGAAAATGTCCATTAAAGCCTTAAAATGACTATCTAGATGTGTTCATGTAGATTATTTAGTGATTGGGCTAATGATTCATAGTATACGGTCCCTATTGACCAACTTTTGGCCTATTTTGAAAGATTTGGCTACGAGAGAAACCTTGTTGCCACATCTAGTCTGTCTCAAGTTAGATAAAATCCTCTTGAGTTTTCTTATAAGACTCATATATGTATGTGTGGGAGTTAACATCTCATCTCTATCCCTCATAGTTCTTTTGTAATGTGTGACAAAAGTTTTCTCATTTGACACTCTTAAGGACGAGTGGATTATATTAAGGGATGCATCCAATCAATTACAACCTTCACTCCTGAGACCTGATTGAGACTAGACAATGACTATTCTAACCTTAAAACACCTATCTGAACATGTTGGCATAGATAGTTCATCTATTGGGCTAACCAATCAGAATATACAGTACCCCCTAACTAACTTTTGATTTGTTGTAAGAGATTTGGATGCAAGAGAAACCTCATTTCTGTGTATCATCCATCTCAAGTTAGATAAAATCCTCTTGATATTTCTTAGAAGACTTTTCCATACACATTTAGGAGCTAATGTCTCATCTCTAGCCCTCATGTTTATCCTGAAATGCACGATGAAAGTTTGCTAATTTTGTACACTCAGGGTTAAGTGGATTCTCTTAAGGGATGCATATGATCATCTGCAACCTTCACTCCCAAGGTCTGACCAAGATTGGACGATGATTGTTCTATCCTTAAAATGGCTATCTAGATGTGTTTTCATAGAAGGTTCATCAATTGAGACAATGAGTCACACATGATTACATAAGATTAAAGCAGTATATGTCTTTTAATAACAAGAAATTTTGCATTAAAACCTTGTTATGAACTAACAAACTATTCATCACTCTTTCTAACCCTGTTAATGATGATTCTTATCATTCTTAAGCTTAAATTCATTCTTGTATGTATCCCCTTAGTTAAGAAGGATGTCTATCTCTTCGTTTCAACCCAACTAAACTTGTCTCAAATTCTTCTTTATCCACTTGGGTTTTCTTTAGAAAATTGACTAACAAACTATTTTTAGACCCTATGGACAACTATGATCTTTAGGATAGTTAAAACTCTTTATAGACACATAAAACACCATTCTAAACCTATTAGACTCTTAATAATTTACAAAGAATTACAATTTATCCACAACCTTACATATTCATATTTGAAAATTCAAATTGAACTTTTGGTGGGAAAACACCAAAGTACCATCTAGGATCCATATTTCACTCTTTGAAGGCCAAGTGAGGCTTATTGAGTAAATTCAATCTATAGGACCTCTAAGACACTTAAACAAGGAACTTATTACATGTTGGCAGGGTGCTCTTGCATCATCACTAGACCTCCTAACAAATATGATGAAATACAACTTATAATATTTACATCCTTGAAATTGATCACAAGTCCACTTACAATTACAATTAGGTATTCAATTAAATGTAAATGAAACAAGTAAATAGTAAATTTCTTATATATCACTAGACTTCCTAACAACTATGATCAAGTACAATTTATAATATTTATGTCCCTAAAATTGATCACAAGTCTACTTACATCACAATTGTTAATTGATGTGTAATTAAATGCAAATGAAACATGTAAATAGTAAATTTTTCTTACATCACTAGACCTCCTAACAACTATGATCAAGTACAACTTATAATATTTACATGTCCATGAAATTGATCATAATTCCACTTACATCACAATTACAAATTGATATGTAATTAAATGTAAATGAAACAAGTAAATAGTAAATATCACTTGTAAATGTAAAATATACATAATGATGAAGCACCTAACTTAGAGAATAATGTGAATTTTTTAACCCCATATGAATTAATAATGATCATTAACTAATAATACGTGTAAACATTAAATGACAAAAATAGAAAATACACACAGGTAAAAGAATCATATTGTTAAGTAGTATATATATGATACATGCAAAGTTATATCATAATTCAACACAGACAATAGGACACATATCAAGAAAAAATGTAGACTATAAAATGCACATAGACAAAATGCACCATATATACATACAATGTGGTCCATATCGGCATACAAAATTGATTGTGTCTACAACTAGACCCCTAGCACAATAACTAACTCTCATTCTCCTCATTGCCCCCAAATAAATTGTACTTTGTTTAAATAGACTTAGGGTTAGGGGTGTTGGATGCCTCAATACGAGGAGAGACTCTCCTCTCAGCATGTGAGTCATCCTTTATTCTATTAACAATCGCTAAAACTTGTTGTGTCTATACAACATATGAAATATAAAAATTAATGCATTAAAATTGTATATTAAAAATTTGATAATTTTTTTAAAAATAAAAATTTGTAAAATGATTCTACACTCACTTTATGCCATCTAAATGGTTATCTAGTGCTACGAGACTGCATATACAAACATGATGAGGAATCCTATGGAGCATACATATATTTTAAAATCTAGATATGCATATAGTTATGTAAATATGATATGAAATATCATTACTTAAAGCTAAAAATAATTTTATTACGTGTTCTCACTAGTCTCCATCCCTGAATCATGACCTAATATAGAGATAGTGGATCCTCTGATGTAGCTGTAACATCATTAAAACCTTCTTCTCATCCATGAGGGCTACCCATATCATCCCTCATCATCTATAAAACTAATATATGAATATTGTGTGGATCCAATGAACATAATAAAAATCTATGACTATAATATATATCTTAAAACATAGTTTTTTGTTCAAAGGATAATAAACATACATAAATAAATATGTAATTTAAAAGTTTCCAAACCTATGTATAGGGTACACTTGTGCTTATTATGACCTCTACAACATAGTCAAGGCATGTTAAACTACCCAAAATATCACCAATCATCTATACAATCAATAAATGACAAGTTCAGTCAAATAAATTAGTTAATTAAGTAAACACAAAATAGAAAAATAATTTTATACTCTTTTACAAACATAATCAAATTATAATTAAAATCAAATCTATACATATCAAATATAGATGGTGAAGTTAATAACTCATGCATAATAGATCGACATATCCTGATAGGAGTCGATGAAGCTAGTACATCTAGCATAGTGTCTGGCATGTTAGTTTCATGCGTTACTGAAACATCTATAGGTGGAATACACTATATCATGCTAGTCTCCATAAATATAACAAGAGGTACCATACACTTCCACATGATGTGTAATGATGTACATGAATTATAATATGATTAGGAGGAAGGACACTAACACCTATATTAATACCATTAAAATCACTGTTGACACTACCACTACCACCAATACCACTACCACCAACACTACTACTACTAGCACTACCTGTAAGCTGAGGAGAAGTATTTAATGTATGCATCCCATACTCAATCATAACTTGTATAGAACTTGTAACCGTCTCAAGGGTGTCTATTTGTACTTTATGATACAAAAATTTAGGAATAGAGGCATGTGATATTGTCCTATTTATCTGAGCTTGGTTATGATGATTTTAATCTTGCCTAACACTTGGTCTATAAAATGAAGACCCACTTCCCCTACCTTGAGAGGCCTTCATGTCAAAATAGTTTGAAATTTATTGAATCATAAATTTATAATAATTTTAAAAAAAAAATATAATAGAACCTCTTTATTGTTGCATGGAGGCTCATCAAACACCATTCACCACCTTTCTCAAAATTTAAATTATCATCTCCTCATGAACACACTAATCAATACTAATATGTTTTTAATTCATTAGTGGAGGTTGGTTGGTCCCAGGCTTAACAAACAAAGCGCACACTTCTTTTTCTATTTTTTTCTTAACATCTTTATATGATAATTTGTCAAAATAAAATTATTTCATAGCCTCTCTTCGATGCAACATTGCATCAAGTTACGAAGTTACATTTCTCACTTCATTAAAATAGTCTTTAATATATTGACAAGTGAAATGAGTGCACTACCAACTGAAGAGTCACACAAACCATTGATGATTATTTATAATTGTCAACATTTTGAATTGTATTGTTCATATAATTAAACTTTTTGTGCAAAATCAAACTATTCAAAGTTTTGTCTAACATTTTATTCATGCAATGGATCCATCAAAATTGTGTGTCTAGATTTAAATAGAAATACATGTTTTTTTATTCAATGCAAGAGAATATAATGCAAACCTAAATTTAAAACCCCACTTGAATAAATAAATATAAATACAAATAAAAAAATTAAAATCTAAAAATCAAACTACTTGACTTGTATCAACTCGAATGCCAAATATTGTTAATGGGATACAAATCTAAAGCACATACGTGAATTTACACTTGAAAAATGTGAAGAGAGAAAAAAATTAGAAAGTCAAAGCCATGGGTTTGAATTGCAGGAAAAATG
Organism: Torreya grandis; assembly: GCA_037957365.1. Classification (NCBI taxonomy): domain Eukaryota; kingdom Viridiplantae; phylum Streptophyta; class Pinopsida; order Cupressales; family Taxaceae; genus Torreya; species Torreya grandis. Next base: position 2,484,820 of record JARHVA010001301.1, on the reverse strand, counting down.
AAATAAAAAAATGAAAAGGGCATACACTCTTTGTACGCCCTTTGCAAAACACAAAGGGCATACACCATTGAGGCTCAAGCACAAGCTTGAACGTCAAAATTTTTAAAAAAAGGTGTACGTCCTTTGTAAAATAATTTTGAAAGTTGGATGAATGTTATACTTTTTGTCCTCCAACTTTGTGCATCGACCCATGAATTTAATATATGTATTTATGAGTTCTTTATGTTTGAGTTATGTCCTCCCCTATTTTATTTTTATAGCATGCTCATTTTGTGTATTTACAACACTAGTTTATAGCTTCATGATATCTCTTGAGCTTTAGTAATAAGCCTGTACATATAGCTTTAAGATTAGTCTAAAGCTTCAATCTTAAATTACCTTTGTTCACCTGGGCCTGCATAATATTTTCTACCAATAACTTGTATCAGAGCTTGGTATTTAATGATTATTATCATGGTATCCGACAACTCTAGTTCATGGTATCAACCTCTTACGATTAAAGGGAAGAACTATGACATTTGATGTATTAAGATGAAGACCATATTTTATAGTCAAGAATTATGAGAGCTTGTAGAAGAAGGCTATGCATAGGTTTTAAACCAAGAAGCTTTCAAGGCACTATCCCAAACACAAAAGAATGCATTGAAAGAGAATAAGAAGAAAGATGTTAAGGCACTCAATTATATTCAAATGACACTAGTTGATTCAATTTTCCTAATGATAAAAATAGCTATCCATTCTAAGTAAGCTTGAGATATCTTATAAAACACCTATCAAGGTAGTGACAAGTGTTGAAAATATTGTCATTGATGTCAAAGGTCTAGCATTATTTGTGATAAAGGTCCCATAGCATTTAATGGTGTTTTTAATATATATATCTTGGCTAATATGTGTTAATATTTATTTAATATTAATGAATATATTTTTAGTTGCATATAAATCAAAAGAGGGCCCATGGAGAAGTCAAAGAGTCATGGGGTAAAGACAAAAGAGGAATATGATGCATTTTATCATGAAGAGTCATCTTGAAAATTTCAAGAGTCACCATATGAAGACAAAAGAGGGTATGGCATATTTTTTCATGAAATGACACTTTAATAAATATGAAAAGTCACCAAGATAAAGACAAAAGAGGAAAGAATGCATTTGCTTATAAAGGGTCACCATGTGACTTTTCAAATAGAAGGATACAAAGGGTCATGCAAGTTTAATGCCATTTTCCATGAGGATTGAAGGGTCACAAAAGGTGAATACCAAAGGTCATTTGAAAAGCTATAAATAAAGGCTTGAGAAGCCATTTGTATATGCAAGAGAGTGCATAGTTTTGTAATTGTTTTATATAAGAAAAGAGAAGAAAAAAATAAGAGATAATTGTAGAGTTCTATTATTTGTTGAGTAAGCAACATTGAGAGATAGTTGTGTTTTATACACAAGAGGGGTTAGTGCTCCTATGGGTTGGTGCTCCTGTGGGTTGGTGCTCACAAATAGTTGTTGTGTTGGTGCTCGACAAAGGGGTTGGTGCTCTTGCAAGTTGATACTTAAAAAATTTATAATTTGAGTTGGTGTTCATTTATATACTTGAGATTGTTCTATGTGGTTTTTTTACTTTAGATTTCCATGTAAAAATTTGGTCTCTCTCTCTCTCTTGTGTGGTGCATATTATTATTTTAGTTTTATTGCATATCTTAAACGTGTGATTAAGTGGTTAAAGAAAAAAATTAGATTAAGTGAAAGATATATAATATACTGATTCACCTCCCCTCTCAGTATATTTCATGCTTAACAATTGGTATCAGAGCAAGTTCCTTTTGAAAAAGTTTTTTAGCTTGAAGGTAGATCAGGGAAAACATGATGGCTAGATCACATGAAGGTTTTTCTATAAATAATACATTTTTTTATAAGACAATTTATGTTTTTTAGAGCATAAGGATGAGGACTTATTTGATGGCCCTTAGATTTAACATTTGACAAGCAGTGGTAGAGGAATATGAAGAGCCACAGACACTTGTAACTACTCCAGTGAAAAAGAAGGCAAGTGAAAATAATACTAAAATTTTAAATGCTATTTTATGTGGTTTATGTGAATCAAAATTTGTGAAAGTTATGCAATTTAAATTTGCTCATGAAACTTAGGTAAAACTTGAAAATATTTACAAAGGTGATGGAAAGATTCAGCAAGCTAAGCCTCATACTTTTTGAAGATAGTTTGAGAGTTTGAAGATGGAAAAAGAAGAAAATATAGCAAATTACTTTTTTTGAGTTGATCAAATAGTTAATCATATTCAAGGTCTTGGAAAAAATGTTATAAGAATCAATTGTGGTACAAAAAGTTTTGAGATTTCTACCATTGAGATATGATGCAAAAGTTTCAGTAATTGAAGAGATGAAGAATTCAATAAAGCTAAAGATGGATGAGCTACATGGTATTCTTATGGTATATGAAATGTGGATCGAACAAGAGAAAACCTCAAAGAGATAAGATGATTTCAAGACATTAAAGAAAAAGAAAGCTAAGATTTAAGAAATAAGTGATAGTTCTAACGATGATAAAGATGACAATGAAGCTCTATTCATTCGCAAATAAAAAAAAGACAGATAAATATCAAGAAAAATAACCTTTTAAATATTTTAATTATAAAAAGATTGGACATTTTGCTACTAAGTGCCCAAATAAGGGTAATGGTGATAATGAAGAAAGAAAGTCTATATACAAAAATAATTTTAAAAGAAAATTCAAAAAGAGATTCAAGAAGAAGAGTTTGTATTCTAAAGATCCTAACTCAGTTGAAGATAGTGAAGTCAGTTATTCAGAAGAAGAAGAGACTTTATTCATGGCCATACATGAAGATGCCTCCATAAGCAAAATTACAGATGATCAAGAAGAAGAACATGATGAAGTTGAAGTGAATCTAGAAGAACTTTTTTGTGCCTTAAAAAAGTTAAAAGCTCTTGAGAAGAAGAATCGAAGATCAAAGCTTTAGATCGAGAAAAATGAAAAGGAGTCAAATGAAATAATTGAATATCTATAAGCACACTTTGAAGAAGCTAAGAAAAATGAAAAAGATCTAAATGCACAGTCACAAAAAATAAGTGAAGAATGTGAAATGTATGTTATTGAAATTGCTTCTTTAAAAATAGATCTTGAGAAAATAAATAAATAAAGTAATGATAGAGCATCTAATGATTTAAAATTTGAGAATAACACTAATATGTTGAATAAAATATTAAAAATCCAAAAATTAATGTTAGATAAGACATGTATCAAATTTAAAAAAGAGAAAAGGGAGGCCATAGACAAGATTAACACAAAAAAGGAAAGAGCTATGCTGAAGCTCTTACAAAAGAGGAAATAGAAAGGAAAAAAGTTAAAAATACAGAGTACATCTCAAACAAAAAAAGTTGAAAAGAATAGAGATACAAAAGAAAATTAGGTCAGAAATACACAAACAGATCCTATTTTTTTGGTTACTATTTTTATTGTAATAGATATGGTCATAAGAAAATAGAATGCTGAAAAAGGGCTAACAATTTTAGAAATAAGGAGAAAGAAACTCATGCAGAGTCAAGCAAAATCCACAACTCTTTTGCTCTTTTAACAGAGTTTAATAAAGAGGCCATAATATGTTATAAGTGCAATAACTTCAGACACATAGCCAGGTATCATAGAAGCGTGTTCGAGTCAGTCAAGAAGGACTAGAGTTTCAAGGCTCCATTCATCAAGAAGAAAGTTCAAATATGTTCATGGTAGAAGAAACAACCTGAAAAGTCTATGTTGGTACAAAAAACATTGCATGCAAAAAATGAAAAAAAAATCATGGTTCATTGACAGTGGATGTTTGAGACACATGATAGGAGATAAGAGAAAATTCATAACCTTGAAGAAGATCGATGGTGGCACAATAAAATTCAGAGATAATACTACTACCAAAATTGCTAAAAAAGGTACACTAAGTTTGGATAATGGTAGAACTAAAACTAAAAACATTTTGATGTAGAAGGTCTTAGGCATAATCTTTTGAGTTTACGTCAAATATGTGATCAGGGGCACACACTAAAGTTTTATATAAAAAGTTATAAAATTAGGAGAAGAGATTCAGATGTGTTGGTTACAGATGCTCAAAGAATAGACAATAATTTGTATATGTTATCAGACATCAAAGGTCAAAGATGTTATTTGAGTCAGATTGAAGAAAGTTGGATATGGCATAGGAGAATGAGACATAAATTTTGACAATCTCATCAACATTAGCAAGAATCAAGTAGTTAGAAATCTTTCAAAAATTATAAAGCCATCCAACACGCTTTGTGAACCTTGTCAACATGAGAAACATACCAGAAGGTGGTTTAAAATAAATGAATACTCAACCATTTAGATGTTAGAGCTTGTTCACAATGATTTATATGGACCTATGAGAGCTCAAAGTACTCAAAGTGATAAATATTTTATGTTGCTTATTGATGATTTTTTACGTATGACTTAGGTAATATTTTTTAAAAAATCAGAAGCTTTCAGACATTTTAAAGTGTTCAAAGTATTAGTTAAGCATGAAACTAGTTTGAAGATTAAGTGCCTAATATCAGATTGAGGAGAAGAATTTATGTTAAATCAATTTATTGAGTTTTGTGAAGATTTTAAAATAAAAAGATATTATTCAACAACTAGAACTCTACAATAAAATAGTGTAGTTAAACAAAGAAATAAAATAGTTCAAGAGATGGTGATGATAAAATGAATCCAAGATACCAGATAAATATTGGAGAGAATAAGTTGGTACAATATTGTATATTTAGAACAGAGCATTATTAAGAGTCAACAGTGATAAGACTCCTTATGAGCTATGAAAAGATAAACTAACTACAGTTGAATATTTTAGAGTTTTTGGTAGCAGATGATTTATAAATAGAATCGATGAAAAATTAGGTAAGTTTGAATCTAGAGTAGATAAAAGTATATTTATTAGTTATTCTTCTAAAAGTAAAACTTATAAATGTTATAACAAAAGAACTAAGAAAATACTTGAAAGTGCAAGTGTCAAAATAGAAGAAGATGGAACATAAAGAATCAATGATCTAATAGACATTTTTGAAATCATTGAAGATGAAGATTTTGAAGAATCAAATGAAGATGAGAAGGCGAAGGACACCAAAATCTCATCCAAATATGTACAGAGAAATCATAATAAAAGTGATATTATCGAGGACATAAATAAAAGAATTCATATCAGAAGAATGATGGTAAGTGAATCTGAGCAAATTAATTTCTCTTTGTTATCCAAAATTTATCCTAGAATTTTTTTAGAAGCTAGACATGATAAGCATTAGGTTAAGCTAATGGATGAAAAATTAAATCAGATAGAAAAGAATGATACTTGAGAATTAGTGCCTATACCAAAAGATCATAATGTGATAGGGACAAAATAGGTTTACAAAAATAAATTGAATAAAAATCGAGAAGTGACCAGGAATAAAGTAAGATTAGTATGTAAAGGATATGCTCAGATTGAGAGAATATATTTTGAAAAAACTTTTGTACTAGTGGCAAGGCTAGAAGTTATTAGAATGTTTATTATAGTGTTTAAAATTTTTAAAATATTTCAGATGGATGTCAAATTTACATTCTTAAACATAAATATAGAAGAGGTCTATATTGAGCAACCCGAGGGATTTATTCTTTTAAATGTTAGTATCCATGTATGCATATTGAAGAAAGCACTGTATGGATTAAAACAATCTCCCTGAGCTTAGTATGAAAGACTTGATAAGTACCTATAGGATCAAAATTTTAAGAGAAGATTTACTGATAATAATCTTTATATCAAAATAGAATGTGAGCATCAATTGATTGTTATGGTATATGTTGATGACATCATTTTTAGATGAAACATTGCAAAGATGACAAAATAATTTTTTGATAAAATACAAAAAATATTTGAGATGTCTATGCTTGGAGAATTGTCATTTTTTAGGGTTACAAATATTTCAGTCAGATAAAATAATTTTCATATCTCAAAGTAAATATTCTAAGAAAATATTGAAAAAAATTGGTTTTGAAGATTGTGCACCAGTTGGCACCTGTTATAGATCAATCTTTGTATAGATCTATGATTTCTATTCTTTTATATTTAACAACATCAAGGTTAGAGATCATGCATACATTAGGTATGGTTGCAAGATATCAGTCAACTTCAAAAGATAGTCATGTTTAGTTGGTGATGAGAATATATAGATATATCAAGGGGACATTGGATTATAGATTATGGTATCCCACAGACAGAGTTTCACTTTGGTTGCTTATACAGATTCAAATTAAACTAGTTGTTTGGATGACAAGAAAAATACAAGTGAAGGAGCTTTCTTCCTCGATGATAGCTTAGTATCATGGCTAAACAAGAAGCATAACTTGGTATCACTTTCTACAGTTGAAGCAAAATATATTGCAACAGTATTGTGCTGTACTCAAATGCTTTAGATGAAGTAAACTTTGGAGGATATCAAGGTAAAATATGATGAATCTATTTCTATTTTTTGTGACAACACAAGTGCTATTAATATTTTTAAATAATCTAGTGATGCATTCAAGAACAAAACATATTTCTATCAGATATTACTTCTTGAGAGAGCAAGTAGTAGATCAATAGATTAAATTAGAATATATCAATACTATAGATCAGATTGTAGATATTTTTATAAAGGCACTATCAAAAGACACATTTGAGTATATGTGAAAGAAGTTAGGAGTATTTTTTTTAATTCTTGCGATTGAGGATCAACATTAGTTGAGGGGGAGCTAAGTGTTAGCTCCAAAATAGGCCTTTTTCCATTGATGTCAAAGGAAGAGAAGAATAAAAACAAATATAGGTATAGGTATAGGTGTAGAAATAGGTACAAAGAATAGGTACAAGTTATTACAGTAAAGGGGAGTTACTGTATGTTTTTTAGATGGCAGTATATCCAGGTTGATATGTGCATTACATGTTTTACGATGTGGTAGTTTCAGTTTGAGGTTGCCATCAATGACAAAGGGGGAGATTATTGAAAATATTGTCATTGATGTCAAATGTCTAACATTATTGGTGATAAAGGCCCGATAGCATTTAATGGTGTTTTTATTATTCATATCTTGGCTAATGTGTGTTAATATTTATTTAATATTAATGAATATATTTTTAGTTGCATATAAGTTAAAAGAGGGCCCATAAAGAAGTCAAAGATTCATGGGGTAAAGATAAAAGAGGAAAGGGATGCATTTTCCCATGAAGAGTCATCTTGAGAAATTCCAAGAGTCACCATGTGAAGATAAAAGAGGGTATGGTGCATTTTTTCATAAAAAGACACTTTGAAAAATACAAAAAGTCGCCTAGATAAAGACAAAAGAGGAAAGTATGCATTTGCTTATGAAGGGTCACCATGTGACTTTTCAAATGCAAGGATACGAAGGGTCATGCAAGTTTGATAATATTTTCTATGAGGATTGAAGGGTCACAAAGGATGAATGTCAAATATCATTTGAAAAGCTATAAATAAAGGCTTGAGAAGTTATTTGTATATGCAAGAGAGTGCATGGTTTTTTAATTATTTAATATAAGAAAAGAGGAGATAAAATTAGGAGATAATTGTAAAGTTCTATCATTTGTTGAGTAGCAACATTGAGAGATAGTTGTGTTTTATACATGAGGGATTGGTGCTCTTGTGGGTTGGTGCTCACAAATCTTTGCAAGGGGTTGGTGCTCTTGTGGGTTGGTGCTCACAAATAGTTGTTGTATTGGTGCTCAGCAAAGGGGTTGGTTCTCTTGCAAATTAGTGTTTGTAAACTTTATAATTTGAGTTGGTGTTTATTCATATACTTGAGATTGTTCTCTGTGATTTTTTCCACTTTGGGTTTCCATGTAAAAATCTAGTGTCTCTCTCTCTCTTGTGTAGTGCATATTATTATTTCAATTTTATTACATATCTTGAATGTATGATTAAGTTTAAAGAAAAAAATTATAATAAGTAAAAGATATATAATATACTGATTCACCCCCCTTCTTAGTATATTTCATACTTAACAAGGTGAAGCTTGTCAAATTGCAGCTATTAAGAAGAGACTTTGATGATGAAGGATAATGAGTCTATCAATGACTTATTCACAAGGACAATGATCATTTTTAATCAAATTAAGATAAACGGTGACACTCTTGAAGATCATGAAATCATAGAGAAGGTGTTGAGGACCTTTCCAATCAGACTTGACCTTATATTGGTTGTAATTGAAGAATCTAAGGACTTGAGATAAATAAAAATAGATAATCTTATGGGTTTTTTAAAATCCCATGAATAAAGGTTAAATAGGTCAACCACCTCCTCTCATGAGTAAACATTCAAGACCAATGTGAATGTGGGAGGAAGGGGGAGAAAATCAAACAATATAGAAAGAGGAAGGACTTAAAAAAATCAAGGTGGAATACATAACCATCAAGAATCACATGGAAGATGAAGAGGGAGTAACATCAATTCAAGAAGTGGTTCTACTTGTTGGCTCAAAAATTTGTCAAGGGGACAAATTGGTGACTTTGAGTCAACAGTACAGGAATTGAGTCTTTGCATTAGTTAGCAACACAAGACAAAGTACCTCTCTTATTAGCAGATGGAGATACCTTTATTAAAAGCCAAAAAGGGAAAGTAGGGGAAAAACTATTCACAACTACTTATAAAAAATATATTTTCTATTGGGGGGTTCTTACTTTTAACCTAAAAGTACATAAAAGAGATAAAAAATGAGAGGAAAGAAGGGAATAATGGAAAGAAGGGAAGAAAATCAAGGAAAGGAATAAGGGAGAATAGGGTTAATATAGTTTGTTAAACTCATAAGCTACTATGATAATCTTGGAAAAAATGAAAGACAACATTGGCTAGTTAAATACAGAAACTTATTAGAATAGTCAAAGAAGAGAAAAACACCGTGTTTATAAAAATATCTCTCATTCAATGGGTGGTAAAGACATGCTTACATGCTTAAGAGTCCAAAACATACATTGAGACAATTTTTTAATACTAGTAGCAGACCAAAGACAACCATCCCATATTTATCCATAAAAAAACAATCAAAATATTGCTTAAACTCCATTGAGATTTCACATTCATAGAAATAACACAAGAAAATTCTAAAAGAATTACTTAATGTGAAAATATGATTATTAGATAATTTGGTAATGATTATGAAGATGAATTGAAAGTAAAGATATAGAAATAGGTGAATCACATACAAATATATAACTCACGAAGAAATTTTAATACAAAGCTTGTACAATCTTCTAGTTTCAATCTTTATAGAGTTGATAACAAAGCTTAGCTCTTCAAAAAAAATATTTGCATAGTTTCAGTGCCAAAAAGTCCCTTTACAATGAGCTTTACACTCATATTTATAATGTGGGGAGGTGGTTATGGTGTGTAACCACCTTTTCTATGTTTTAAAAGCTGTAAAAGTGAGTTTACAAAAATGCACCACATAAATGGTGTAAAAGTGTATCGGTTCAATTGCACCATGTATAAAATCGAAATTATAATTTACAAAGCTGACATGATGCATTTGCATGACTTATATTATGAGTTTTCACTTATAGAATTTACAATTAGAAATTTCAAAATAAGATTCAACATTTTTATGAAAGGATCAAATCACTGAATGCACTTATACGATCTCTTATCGGTTAATAAAAATAAATGCTTATTAAAAAAAAAATATTTTTCTTGGGTGCTCTTGTATGACCTTTTTCTGGATGAAGAATAAATTAAAATAACTTTTTTCGGTTCACTTGCTTCCTTTTCGTACTCTTGAATATATTTTTTCTAGCGGATGATGGCTAAAACACAAATAGAAATTTAATTTTTAATGTGCTAAAATTGTCAGAGTTGAGCATGCAGGTTCAAAATATTTTAATTTACAATGAAAATTTACACCATTGAAAAATGCAATTGCAACATGAAAGTTTGCATGTACATGAGTCTTAGAAATATATTTTGCATTTGCTTGATTTGGAGAAACATGATTTGGTTTTGCATGACTTGTGAAAATAGAATTTGGAATTGCATGGAAAGAAAAAATATAAAAAGATTTTATAATTTACATAAACTTTTAAATTGATTTTGCAATTTCCACGAAAATCCAAAATAAATTTACAATTTTCATGAAAACCCAAAAAAAAATTTGAATTTGCACAGAAGTTGAAAAAGATTTTACAAATTGCATGAAAGCTAATTTTTTTTTTAAAAATTACACAAAAGTTGAAAAGGTTTTTGCAAATTACATGGAAGCTGATACGGTTTTTGCAAATTCAATGGAAGTTGAAAAGGTTTGTGCAAATTACACGAAAGCTGAAATCATTTTTACAAATTGCACGAGAACTAAAAAAGTTTTTGTGAATTGCACGGAACACAAAATTGATTTCACAATTTGTTTAGCTTTTGAAAAAATATTGTGTTTTTGGACAACTTATGAAAAGCTAAATGATTTTTTCAAATTACGGGAAGTGATAATGTCTTTTTGCACAAGAGGCTCAAATGCATTTTAGAATAGTTTAGGGTAAAAAAAGTGATTTGGCCATGAATTTTTAATTAATTAATTAATTAAAATTTTTGAATTTTTTAAAATTTTGATGGTTTCTAGCTCAGTTCAATTTTTTTTAGCCATTTAGCAAAAAATTGAATTTCCACTAATTTTTACTTGTTTTTAAAATTCATGACAACACTACCCAAATGTATGATAAGTCTAATATACAATGCTATTATTGAAAGAAGTATGGACACTACACTAGTGAGTGTAGGAAGAAAGAATATGATATGAATATGCAAAGCTCAATTTTTTTCAAAACACAAGAGGTTGATCCTAATAGGAATGATAAAATTGAAAAATTGTTCATAACATGCAATATAATTGATATTTGGTATTTGGATAGTGGTTGTAGCAATCACATGAGTGGGAACAAAGAGATGTTCAATCACATTGATGAGATAATAAAATTATAAGTAAATATAGAAAATAATGAGAAGGTCCTAGTTATGGGGAAAGGTAACGTTTCTATCCGCAAAAAACAAGGTGATAAAACATAAATTCAAGATGTATACTATGTGTTTGGGTTGAAGAATAACCTAAATAGTATTGGGAAGCTTGTTCAAAAAGGATATAAAGTGATATTTGAAGATAGTGAATGCATAATTTATGATAGAAATGGCAACAAAAATAAAATAACAACAATCAAGATGACAACCAATAGGATGTTCCCTCTAAGGATGTAAAGTGAACTTGCAACAACATTCAAAACCATGGTAGTAGATGAGTCTACTCTTTGGCACATAAGGTATGGGAATTTGAGATTTTTAGGGTTGATCCTTCTTTACAAAAAGCAATTGGTGAGAGAGCTTCCCCTCATTGAACAACCAAACAAAATATGTGAAGTTTGCATATTAGAGAAGCAACATAGAAGTGTATTTCCCATGGGTAAATTTTGGAGAGAAAGATCTCCTTTATAACTAATCCATTTAGACTTGTGTGGACCTATGAAGACTCGCTCATTATACAAGAATGCTTATTTAATGACATTCATAGATGACTTCAGTCAAAAAACACGGGTGTACTTTTTGAAGAATAAATCAAAGGCATTTGAAAAATTCAAGTAATTCAAGTCATAGTGGAGAAGCAAAGTGGCCATTACATACAAATCTTAAGGATAGATAAAATAGGAGAACACATATCAAATGAGTTTATGGATTTTTGTAAATATAATGGCACCAATAACCAAGTATACATCGTAACAAAATGGTGTGACTGAGAGAAAGAACCAGACCATCCAAGAGATGACAAGGAACATGGTTAAGGTAAAAGGTTTGTCTAATAAGTTTGAGTTGAGGCTGTAGCAATAGTCATATATTTACTAAACATATGTCCTACTAAATGTGTTAGTGATATGATCCCTCAAAAAGGATGGAGAAATAAAAAACCAAGTGGTGAACACCTTAGCATGTTTTGATGTTTGACATATGCACATGTGCCCAATAAAAAAAGAACAAAGTGGGATGACAAAGGTAAGAAATATATTTTCATTGGCTATAGTGATCAATCAAAGGATTATAGACTGTACAATCCTGTTATCAAGGAGCTCATAATTAATGGAAATGTTCAGTTCATTAAGGATGCAATGTGGGAAGAGAGACAAGAAGAGTAAAAAGTGCAAACAAAGGCTAGTGGACCCTTTTTTGAAACTAAAACAATAGGTGGTGCAGTCACCCATACACCATTTGGAGCCCTATTTCACAAAGGGATGGTTCATCTAGTGGAAGTAACAAACAAGGAGGTCAAGGAGTAGTTCATGAGTCAACTTCATCCTCCTCCAACTCTAGTCAACACTTACCAAGGATAAGAAACTTGCAAGAAGTTTATGAATAGTCAAGGTATGAATAAAATGAAGATGAAATAATGAATTATGATATCTTTTTATCAACTTATCTTATCTAATATGAGGAAGCAAATAAGGATAGAAAATAGTTTGATGCAATAGATGAATAAATGTATACCATTAAAAAAAATCAGACATGAGAGCTAGTAGACCTTCTAGCAGAAAAAGAGGTCATTGGAGTGAAACGGGTTTTCAAGATTAAAACCACTCCATAAGGCAAGATAGAGGGACATAAAACAAGGTTAGTTTTGAAAGGCTACAAGTAAAGGTCTGGATGTAACTACAATGAGATATGTGCACCTGTGGCAAGGCTAGAAATGGTGATAACAATCATTGTAATAACTACTCAACACAAGTAGAAGGTGTATCAAAATAGATGTCAAGTCAGTCTTCTTGAATGGAGTGTTAGAAGAAGAGGTTTATGTGGGATAGCCACTTGAATATGAGATTCTCAAGAATAATAACAAGGTATATAGGATGAAAAAGATATTGTATGGGCTCAAGAAAGCACCAAGGGAATGTTACAGCTAGATAAATTCTTACTTATTGAGCAATGGGTTTAGCAAAAGTAGTACTGATCCCACACTCTACATCAAACTAAACAAAGAAGGTATTTTTATTGTTGTTTTGTATGTGGATGATGTAATTTTTACTAAAAATGCAAATCAATCCATAAAAATGTTCAAACAACCATGAAGAAGTTTGAGATGGTTGTTTTAGGTTTGTTAAAGTACTTTCTTGAGATAGAAGTCAATAAAAAGAATGAAGGCATATTTATATACCAATCCAAGTATGCAAAGGATATTTTTTAGAGGTTTATAATGCTAGGCAACAAAACAACATCTACCCCGAAATGAAACAAGCTTGAAATTGCACAAGAAAGATTGCAGTAACAATGTGGACCCTATATAATATAAGAGTTTAGTGGGAAGTAGATTATGTATTTGATTGCTACTAGACCGAACATCATGTATGCAATTAATCTCATTTCTAGATTCATGGAGACACCAAAATAAACATGTTGTCAAGTAGGCAAGAGTATCGTGAGGTATGTGAATGACACGAGAAGCCATGGAGTTTTATATATAACAACAAATAAGTTTTAGTTAGTAGGTTACGCGAATAATGATTGGGTTGGTAGTCTAGATGATTGAAAGAGCACATTTAGATATGTGTTTCATCTCAAGGATTAGGAGCCATTTTTTGGGTTTAAAATAAACAACCCATAGTTTCACTTCAACAACTGAAATGAAATATATAATAGTTAATGCAACATGTCAAGCCATATGGATTAAGAGAATACTTTTAGATTTGCATGAGGATCAACATGGAGCTTCAACTATCTATTGTGACAACATATCTTTCATTGCATTGTTAGAGAATCCCATTTTTCATGGTCAAAGAAAGCATTTTGCAATCAAGTATCATTTCATTAGAGAGTTAGTATAAAAACATGTAATAGAGCTTAAGTTTTGTAAGTTAGATCAACAGTTATCTAATATATTTATTAAGCCCTTATCAAATGATATTTTTTTGCATTTAAGGAAAATATTATGGGTCATAAATGTAATGCCATGTTTTAACCCTAGTTGGTTATATGCTAGTCCTAGAGTCCCATAATGAAGCTCTTGAGTGCATCAACCAAGCTCTAGAGTTTATTAGTGAAATTTTGGAGTGTATAAGCCAAGATCTGGAGTTCATCAATGAAGCTTCAAAATTCATTAGTGAAGCTCTGAAGTCCATAAACAGAGCTCCAGATATAATGGGTTATCTCTTAAGTACATAAAATAGCTTTGGAGTTCAACAATCTAGCTCTGAACATGAATAAAAGTGACACAGAGGCCAATGGGAAGTTAAGGAGCTACAAAGGTTCTTTGGGTATTGAAAAACACTCAACATAACATTGGAAGAAGGTCAAGAATAAGGGGGAGTGTTACAAATATGAATCTTTTCCTTCTCCCACCTACCCAATCAACTTGAGAGTTCTTCAGTTGAGCCACCCAACGCATTTAATGCATAACATGTTTGAACTTTGAATTTTTTGGCAGTTGTTTGGATTAGGGGGAAAGCTAGGTGGTAGGTGGAGCTAGAATAGCAAAGAGACAAAAAAGAAAAGAGATAAATATGTGTGTGTGCGTGCGCGTGCGTGCGTGCATGCATGTGTGTGTGTGTGTAGAGAGAGCATAAAAATACGCAACAACAAGAGTGAAAGCAGCCTGAAGAGAAAGAGACAATAGAGGAGAATGAATGACAATAGTAGACTATGTAAACAGAGGAAATAATAAACACAACAAAGCAGAGGAATGTATGAGATAACTGTTTGACCAAAATAAGTGAACAACCAATAACAAGCAAGGAAAAAAGTCAAAATATAGTTTTTTGGAAGAGATTTTGGAAACAACTGTAGCTATATTTTTTAAAATTAAAATAGAAGTTTTAAATTGAATTTAATATATGCATTTATGAGTTTTTAATGCTTGATCTCTACCCTCCCCAATTTTATTATCCTAACATGCTTATTTGGTGCATTTGTAGCACTAGTTTATAGTTTCATGATATCTCGGGAGCTTAGGTATTAATCTTGTATGTATATCTTTAAGAATAGTCTAAAGCTTCAGTCTTATACTACCTTTGTTCACCTAAACTTGGATAAATTTTTCTGTTAACACACCAAGATACAAATCTATTTTTATACCATCTATCAAAATACAAATTTATTTAAATATAAAAATTATCCATTGATACAATCAATATGGATTCTTTTGACTGATAGACTCCCCTAATGATTATATGTAATCCATTGGGATGGCCACATTCTTCTAAAAATTATAAACATGCAAACAATTTTTAAGTCAAATTAGTAATGATTTTCTAATTGTACGTAGTTAAAAGGATAAGAGCTAAAAAAACTATGTGACTATGGCAGACATTGTGTCCTATGGGTTAAGTGATATTTAACACCAGCGATGCGCATTGCATAAAACATGAAAAAAGAAGGAAGGAACTATTTTGAACAACAGAGTCTCTCCTTTTCTGAGGAGAGGAGAGGAGAGGCACTAGGCCATGGCTTCTCTCTCTCCCTCTCTATCAATAGTGTTTTTTTGTATTATATAATTCATTAAAATATCTAAATTAATTTCTTTTCTTTACTCGTAGATGGAAACATTTCTCTACTCTTGACATGTTAAAAATATGGGTGCCAAATAGATCTCACACGAAGATCAAATATGTGTAGTGAAGGTGTAAAATGTTTGCAAGTTTAATGCATTCATTGTACGAATGATGTAGGATGGGCCTCACTTTGGTCAAAATATGATTATATATATATATATATATATAGATATATCATTTTTATAGATAAGAAACTTTATAAAATTATTCACAGAAGGATTGTTTAGATGTGGATTTTGTAGATTTATTCAATGATTTTATGTCAGCATCAGCTCATATCATTTAATGAATAGTAGAGATATTAAAATTTCTTGAAGATAATTTAATTAATAATTTATCATGTTATATATAGAGTGTAAATGAAACATAAAAACTCTAATATGATGAAAACACTTCAAACATTGGTGCCCCAAATCCTATTGAAAAGGGATACAATCATTACATAAACTTGCAGAACAATTATATTGTAAATTTCAACACATAAATTTAAACAAGACTTTAAAAATGACTCAATTCACATAAACAATTGACAATATTGCTTTAAAATTGTGCAGGCTTAATATTGAGGTTTTGCACTGATTTTCCATGACTAATTCACTAAACTAATCATATTTTCTACGTTGCCAAAAAATTAAATAGTATAATATCTTGTTGAAATCATCCACCTCAAATTTTATTTTAGGCCCAAAAAATGTCAATAATGGGTCTATTTCAGTCACAAAAGTTGTTCTCATGTCTACATTTTCTTAGATACTTCTCATTGTTAAAATATTATTTTTCATTCCTACCTAACCCAACTACTTTGAAACTTGAAATATGCATCCACCTACGAACCGTGATAGCTGTTGTCATTAAATGTAGAATTTTTCAAATTTGAATTTTAGTCTGTCGATTAGAGATGGGTGACAAAGGATGAGTTAGGTGAGTTTAGTCATAAAGACAAAAATAAAAAAGGGGAATGTGCAGCATAAAGAGATTTGAATGCAACAACAGCCTTTAGAGTATTTAGCAGAAGGGGAAGAGGAGTATGCAGAAGCATTCAGAAATAGAGTAGCAGTAAAAAAGTAGCAGTCTGTAGCAAGGAAGAAGGAGAAGAAGTAAATGAATGTTTTGATGTTTTAATTATGTTATTTTAACAACAACAACTGTATATTTTTTTTAGAATTTAATATAAGTAATATTTAGTGTTTATTTCTCTATTTTATGCCCTATTTTGTTTCAAAATTGTATTGTTTATTGCTGCCCTTCTAGGCCTATGAGCTTTTTTGTTATTCTCTCTCCTACACAACCAATAGTGTTGTAAAGTTTTTTTTCTAACAACTAGTATTCGAGCTATTGGTAAAGGGCAACCAGGTTGTGAGTGCATTCAGACATAGCAGCAGGAAGTTTAGGGTCTTGGCAGCAGCCCCCGATGCTTGATGGGAAAAACTATGATGTGTGGAGCATCAAAATGAAGATAATATTCAAATCTTAAGAGATATGATAGTTGGTTGAAGTTGGGTACAATGAGGTTTCAGACATGATAGCCTTTAATACCTTAACTCAAGCACAAAATAATGTGTTGAAGGAGAATAAGAGGAAAGATCTTGAAGCACTTAGCTACATACAAATAACTTTAGCTGACCAAATCTTTCCTAGGATATCAGGAGCTATTCATTCCAAGAAAGCATGGGATATCTTGAAAAATGCATATTAAGGGAGTGACAAGGTGAAACTTGTCAAGTTATAGTTTTTAAGAAGAGACTTTGAGACCCTACAAATGAAGGAGAATAAGTCAATAAATGACTTCTTCACAAGAACTATGAATACAATAAATCAAATGAAGACATGTGGTGATACCCTTAACGACCATAGGATCATTGAGAATGTGTTGAGGAGCCTTCCAATTAGATTTGACCCTATAATGGTTGCTATAGAAGAGTCAAAGGATTTGAGACAAATGATGGTTGATGAGCTAATAGGTTCTTTGTAAACCTATGAACAAAGGCTGAATATGTTTGCCACCTCCTCCCATGAGCAAGCATTCAAGACCAATGCCAATGAGAAAGGAAGGTGGAGAGGATCAAATAATAGGGGAAGAGGAAGAACTTGTAGCAGTCAAGAAAGTGGAAGGCATGGCCATCAAGAACCACATGTAAGAGGAAGAGGAAGGAGCAACAACACTTCTAGAAGTGGATCTACACAAAGGTATGATAAATCTAGTATCCAATGTTATTATTGCTTGAGGTATGGACATTATGTTAGTGAGTATAGAAAGGAGTATGACATAAATATGCAAAATTCTAATTTCACTCATACACAAGAGGCTGAACCAAATAAGAATGAGACAGAAGGAAGCTTGTTTATCACATGAAATATTGTTGAACAAAGTGGCAAAGAGACATGGTATTTAGATAGTGGTTGTAGTAACCACATGAGTGGGAACAAAGAGATGTTCAACCACATAGATGAGACAATAAAATTAGAGGTGAAGATGGAAAATAATGATAACGTTCTCATCATGGGTAAGGGCAATATTTCAATTCGTACCAAGCAAGGTGACAAAAGACAAATTCATGATGTTTGCTATGTACCCAAGTTAAAACACAACTTATCAACATAGGGCAGCTTGTGCAAAAAGGGTACAAGGTCAGATTTGAGAATGGTGAGTGTATCATCTTTGATAGGAGTGGTTGCAATAGGAAGATAGCAACAGTCAAGTTGAATGACAATCGGATGTTTTCATTGAAAATGCAAAGTGAGCTCGCAATAATGTTCAAAACAATGATGGTAGATGAACCTACTCTTTGGCATCTTAGGTATGAACATTTGAGCTTTGGAGGGTTGAACCTTATTCATAATAAGCACATGGTGAAGGGGTTTCCCCTTATAGAATAGCCAAAAAAGGTGTGTAAAGGATGCATATTGGGGAAGCAACATAGGAGTGCATTTCCTATGGTAAGGCATGGAGAGCTAGAGCTCCATTAGAGCTGATTCATTTAGATTTGTATGGTCCAATGAAGACCCCCTCCCTATCTAAAATTGTCCATTTCATGACATTCATAGATGACTACAGCTAGAAGATATCGGTGTATTTCTTGAAGAATAAGTCAGAAGCATTTGAGACCTTCAAGCATTTCAAGGCCATGGTGGAGAAGCAAAGTGGCCACTACATCAAGATTTTAAAGATGGATAGAGGGGGAGAGTATATCTCTAATGAGTTTATGAATTTTTGTGAGGTTCATGGCATAAATAAATAATTTACATCTAGGTATACATTGCAACAAAATGATGTGGCCGAGAGGAAGAACAGGACCATCCAAGAGATGGCAAGGAACATGCTAAAGGCAAAAGGTTTGCCTAATGATTTTTAGGTTGATGTTGTAGCAATAGTCATGTACTTGTTGAACATTTGTCCAACAAAGAGTGTAAGGGATGTAATCCCTCAAGAAGCATAGAGCAATCGAAAGCCAAGTGTTGAACACCTTAGAGTGTTTGGTTGTGTAGCATATGCACACATGCCAAAGCAAAGAAGAATGAAGTGGGATGACAAAGGTGAGAAGTGTATTTTCATAGGGTATAGTGACCAATCAAAGGCATACTGACTATACAATCCCATCACCAAAGATCTCATAATCAGTCAGTCAGGTTGTTCAATTCATTAAGCATGAAGCTTGGGAAGAGAGACAAGGAGAAGAGCATGTTGAAACAAGAGCTAGTGGACCCTTCATTGAGTTTGAAAGAACATGTGGTAAAACCACCAATTCACCAACATGGACCCCTATTTCACATAGGGTTGATTCATCTATGGTAGCAACCATCATGGAGGTCAAAGAGTTGTTTAAGAGTCTACATCCTCCTCCTCTAACTCAAGTCAACATCAAGTAAGGACAAGAAGCTTGAAAAAAGTTTATGAGCGGTCAAGGTATGAGCAAAATGAGGATGAAACAATGAAGTATGCACTCTTTCTATCAATGGATCCAATATACTTTGAAGAAGTAGTTAAGGATAGCAAGTGGTGTGAGGCTATGGATGAATAAATGCATGCCATAGAGAGAAATGATACATGGGAGTTAGTTGAACTACCAAAAGGAAAAGAGGCCATAGGTTTTAAGTGGGTATAAATGATAAAAACTATTCCTGAAGGCAAGATAAAGAGGCATAAGGCAAGGTTAGTGTTGAAGGGCTATAAGCAAAACCCTGGACATGACTACAATGAAACATTTGCACCTGTGGCAAGGCTAGAAACTTTAAGGATAATCATAGCCATTGTTGCATTCTTGAATGGAATGCTTGAATAAGAGGTCTACATGGGACAACCATCCAGATATGAGATTCTCAAGTATGAGAAAAAAGTGTATAAGCTGAAAAAGGCATTGTATGGGCTCAAGTAAGCCCCAAGAGCATGGTACAACTGTATAAATTCATATTTGTTGAGCAACAGTTTTAACAAGAGTGCAAGTGAGCCCACATTATACAACAAATCATGAAAAAAAGGTATGTTGATTGTTGTATTATATGTGGATGATCTAATATTCACTGGTAATGCAAATTAGACAATTGAAGATTTCAAAATAGCCATAAAAATTGAGTTTGAAATGAATGATTTGGGCTTCTTGAAGTACTTTCTCAAGATAGAAGTCAAAAAAATGGATGAAGGCATATTCAAATGCCAATCTAAGTATGTAAAAGAGGTTTTGGAAAGGTTTAAGATGCTGGACAACAACCCTATATTCACTCCAGTTGAGACAAGCCTTAAGTTATGCAAAGCTGATTGCAACAACAATGTAGACTCCACATGTTATGAGAGCCTAGTGGGAAGCTTAATGTAATTGATTGAAACAAGGTCAGATATCATGTATGCAGTCAGCCTTATATCAAGATTCATGGAGATGCCAAAGGAGAAACATTGGCAAGTAGGTAAGAGGATATTGAGGTACGTGAATGGAACAAGAGATTATGGTGTTTTGTATACAATAATAGATGAGTTTTAGCTTGTTGGTTACATGACAGTGATTGGATAGATAGTCTTGATGATCGAAAGAGCACTTCAGGGTATGTATTTCATCTTGGGTCAGGAGCCATATCTTAGGATTCAAAAAAACAACCGATAGTGTCACTTTCTACAACTGAAGTGGAGTATATAGCAGCCAATGCAGTAGCATGTCAAGCTATATGGTTGAGAAGGATACTTTTTGATTTGCATAAGGAGCAACAAAGAGATTATACGGTCCATTGTGATAATGTATCATCCATAACATTGTCAAAAAATCTCGTATTTCATGGTAGGAGCAAACACATTGTAATTCGGTATCACTTTATTCATGAGTTAGTTGAAAATCATGTCATAGAGCTTAGTTTTTGTAAGTTTGATCAGTAACTAGATGATATTTTTACTAAGCTATTACCTAAAGACACTTTCATGCACCTAAGAAAAAAGTTAGGGGTCATAAATGCAGTATAATTAAGCCTACATAGTGTTATGATAGCTTCGAAGTCTTACAACAGAGCTATGGACTCAAACAATATAATTGTGGACTCCTATAACACATTGACAGACTCTATTAGAAAATCTATGGACTCCATCAGTAAAACTATGGACTCCTACAACAAATCTATGAACTTAAACAATCCATATACAAACTCCAACAATCCATCTACAGACTCAAACAATCCAACTATAGACTCCATCAGTCCAACTACGGACTGTTATAGAAAGTCTATGGACTCCAACAGCCCATCTATGGACTCCTACAGAAAAACTATGGACTCCATCTATACAACTACGAACTTCAGTAATGAACCTTTAGACATGCATAAAAAAGATGCAAAAATATTTGGTAAGTTAAAAAGAAGTTATAAGGAGGTTTTGGAGACTAAGAAGAGTCTAATTGACCATGGTAGGAAGGTCAAAAATAAAGGAGTGTTAAAATATTATTTTTTATTTCTATCTAATCTGGCTGCTCCGAAACTCAAAATATGTAGCCACCTATGAACCATGACAACTGCTATCATTAAATGCAAATTTTCTCAAATTTGAATTTTAGTCTACCGATTAAAGATGGGTGGCAAAGGATGAGTTAGGTGAGTTTAGTCATAAAGACAAAAAGAAAAAAGGAGAATATGTAGCATATAGAGATTTGAAAGCAGTAGCAGCAGCCTGTAGAGTATGTAGTAGAAGGGGAAGAGGAGTATGTAGCATCAGTCAAAAGTAGAGCAAAAATAGGGGAATATAGAGTAGCAGCCTGTAGAAAATCAATAATTTGTAGCAAGGAAGAAGGAGAAATAGTAAATGAATATTTTAATGTTTTAAGTATGTTATTTTAACAATAGTTGTATGTTGTTTTTGTAGAATTTAATATATCTAGGATTTAGTGTTTATTTCTCCATTTTCTCCCTTGTTCTATTTCAATGTTGTATTGTTTATTGTTGCCCACTTGGGCTTGTAAGTTTTTGTTGTTATTCTCTCTCCTACACAATCAATAGTGCTATAAAGTTTTTTTTCCAACACTCATTTGTAATTTTTTTGATTTCTTGGTTGCATGCAATGCAATCCTTTTCTCACCTCCAATTGTGAATGTTCCTCCTATCCCATATGGCTAAGTAATCCTTTCCATGAATAGCCTTGAATGGATCATTTGTACAGGAAAAAAAATCATTTCCTTTTCTATCCACACTTTGATCTTCATACACATTTGGGTATGTCTATTGGAATGTAATTCCTCTTGCCTACCTTTAGCTCAATCAAAATCCACCAACTCCACTCAGCTAAATCCAAGAGATGTTCAACAACACATGTATTTTGAATATAAAAAGTAGTCTTCTAGAGAGTTTGACGCAATCATTATTTACCATATGCAGTTAATTTTTGTTGTCTTTATCTATTGTTAGTCCTCTATTTATGAGGCATTTGCAATCAGTTTTTCTCAAGCAATGAATCCAATCCTTTCATTAACTTCATGCTTGTGTTGATTTATATAAGGTTAAAACCTTCAGTTTGGTATCAGAGCCAACCTAACAGCCTAGTGTTGGAAGGTGAATGCTACCCAAGGCAATGTAGAGGAAGTTGTAGAAGCACAACATGGAAAGAGCTAGATGAGATAGTGTTGAGAGAGGAAGGATGTTATGTGTATGTAGATAGATAACAATGAAGCTTTGCTAAAATGTGGTTTCAAGGATATAAGAATCCACACTAAAGGACATCCAGTTTTAAAGCATGATCCACTAGCATGCATAGAGGGAATTCAACCCACGTTCCTTTGGACTTGCTCATGATGTAAGACCGTAGCCTTTGTTGAAGCTGATTTAGAAGGTAGATACGACATGTCAATGCTAATAAGAAGTTAGGATTTGAGGGTAGTCATAGGAGAAAGAAGAATCAATAGAAACTGTTGTGTTGTTGAAAGAGGAGAAAGAAAGAAAACAAAGTTTGTTTAAAGTACACCATTGCGTCTGTGAAAATCCATGCACATACAAACTAGCATATTTGGTCCAAGAGTCTAACATCAAGCCATGTAAATCAATAACATGGCTAGAATGGAAGGAAAGAATTGGCAACATCCACCAACATTCGATGGTAAAAAATATGATGTATGGGCTAAGAATATGAAGACAATATTTGTGATGAATGACTTGTGGGATTGTTTGGTCACTAGATTCACAGATGTGACTGATCTAACAGCCTATAAGGTATTGTTAAATGCCCAAAAGACCCTGTTGAAAGAGAATCAGAGAAAGGATGTAAAATCCTTAAACCTGATTGAGATAGCTATGGTAGAAGCCATACACCCCAGAATAGCAACAAAAAACTATTTAAAGGAGGCATGGGATATCCTCCAAAATTACTACCAAGGGACTAATCAGGGATGATTTGTGAAACTGCAAATGCTTAGAATATATTTTAAAAATCTTCAGATGAATGATGGTGAGTCCATTTCAAATTTTCATACTAGAATTTCTAGTCTAACAAATCAGATAAGGATTAATGGTGAAATAATATAATATCAAAAGATCATTGGGAAGATATTGAGGAGTTTGCCATTGAGATTTGATCCAGTGCTCATTGTAATTGAAGAGGCTAAATACCTTTCAATAATGATAGTGGATGAGTTGATGGGTTTGCTACAAACCCATGAGCAGTGGTTAAATAGATCTGTTCCTTCTTCCCTAGAGTAAGCCTTCAAGGCTTTGGCCAATTTCAGAGGCAAGGGGAGAGGAAGAGAAAATAGAGTTAGAAGCTTCAAAATCAAAAGAAGAGGAATAAGCTACTATAAAAAACAAACTTAAGTAGTCAAGTAGTACCAAGCAGTTCATAGTCACACTCCCAGTACAAGAAGAGGAGCAATACTGCAAATCAAAGGTATGACAAAAGTAATGTTCAATGTTACTATTGTCTTAAAAATGGTCATTTTACTAGTGATTGTTTAAAGAGGCAACATGACCATTCAAGGCAAAATGCAAATCTAGCTAATGATCCAATGAATGAATCTAAACACTTGCCAAACATGTTCAATGTATGTAATATTGTTGAGCAGAGCAACAATGAGGTTTGGGTCTTGGACAATGCTTGTAGTAACCACATGAGTGGTAATGAGAGTTTGTTTGCCTCCATTGACAAGAGCATTCAGTCTGTGATCAAAATGGGGAACAATGAAAAAGTTTCAGTTGTGGGCAAAGGGACTATCATCATTTGCACCAAGCAAGGTGAAAGGAGAGCAATCCAGGATGTTTACTATGCTCCAAAGTTATACACAATCTTTTGAGAATTGGATAATTGGTGTAAAAAGGGTATAGAGTCCTAATGGAAAATGGAGAGTGCATAATATTTGACAAGGATGGAAGTAAGAGAAACATTGTTATGGTTCAAATGACAAATAACCACATGTTTATGCTCAAGATGCAAACTAGTTTCCCTAAGCAGATGAAGAATACGGTGGGACTACAACAAGTAGCCTTCAAGATAGTCATCCAAGACACATCTAGACTCTAACATTTCAGGTATGGGCATTTAAGTTATTCTAGATTAAGTCTTTTGTCCAAGAAATATATGGTTAAGGGACTACCCAGAATAGTAGAACCTGATAGAAAATGTGAGGGATGCATCTTAGGAAAACAACATAGGTAACCCTTTCAATCAAGGATGTCTAGGAGGGAAAAAACACCATTAGAGTTGGTACATTTTGTTTTGTGTGGCCTAATGAAAACTCTCACTTTTGGTAAGAATGCATATTTCTTGACTTTCATACATTACTATAGTAGGATGACTTGGGTTTATTTATTAAAGAATACATCTAAAGTCTTTGAAAAATTCAAGGGGTTTAAGGCATTGGTTGAGAAGCAAAGTGGTCACTTCATCGAGGCCCTAAGAATAGACAGAGGGGGAGAGTATATCTCTAAAAAAATTGAGTTTTTACAGGAAAGAAGGCATTGAAAAACAATTCACCACTAGGTACACTCCACAACAAGATGGAGTGGTAGAAAGGAAGAATAAAACCATCCAGGAGAGGGCTACAAGCATGTTGAAAGCCAAGGGAATTTCAAAAGAATACTGGGGTGAAGTCATAGTAACAATGGCATAATTTTCAAATAGAAGTCTGATAAAGGTCATACCAAATAGGATTCCACAAGAAGCATGGACAAATAGAAAATACACTATGGAGCATCTAAGAATTTTTGGATGTGTGGCATATGCTCAAGTGCCAAAGGAAAAGAGACATAAATTTGATGATAAAGGAGAGAATTGCATATTCATTAGCTATAGTGAAGAGTCTAAAGCATATAGATTATATAACCCTATTACTAAAAACATTGTGACCAATAGGGATGTTGAATTCATTGAGAATGAATCTTAGGATGACACTGTTGACACTACCTCAGGTATCTCAATAATGATACCCATGGATGATGAAGAAGGTGGAAATGAAGATAATCAAGCTAAACCAGTCATAGATCAACATGGTGAGCCTTTGGCAACACTTCCATTAAGTTCACAACATACTCCTCAGTCAAGTAGTTCCAATAGCAGTTCAGATCTAACCCTTGCTTCTTTAATGCTAAGAAAGACAAGAAGTTTGAGGGATATTTATGATAATAGAAGGTATGATGATGAAAATATGAAATTTGATTTATTTTCTCATAGTGATCATGCATATTTTGAAGAAGCAGTAAAAGAAGAAAAATGGTGTAAGTCCATGGATGAGGAAATAGATGCAATAGAGAGAAACAACACTTAGGAGCTCGCTGAATTACCTAAGGGTAAACAGGTGATTGGAGTTAAGTGGGTCTATAAGACAAAAATCATTATAGAAAGGAAGATTGAGAGGCATAAAGCAAGATTGGTTGTTAAAGGCTACAAACAATAATATGGAATAGATTATGATGAGACATATGCACCTATTGCAATAATGGAAACTATGAGGGTTGTCTTAGCTGTTGGGTGAATATTTTGTCACCAGCTGACTGATGACAAAATGGTTACATCAACCACATCATAAGGATATTTATGCAGCAAAATGGGTGTGGTGACCACAGCTAGAATGAGATAAATCTATCCTCTCAGCAAGGGGAGGTTCCCTATAATTAACATATATATATATATATATATATATATATATATATATATATATAAGCTGAAAATACACTCAGGGGTGAAATCATACCATCCATCTCTCTTTTTTCAGAGATGATGTTCACAGAAAAGGGGAGAATTCTTGGGTAATTGTTAAAGACATTTCTCTTCTTTCAGAAATGATGTTCAGAAAACTAGAGGAAGACTTCCTAAGTTAGTAACAGGATCCAGAAGAAACCCACAAAAGCACAAAGTCTTTCATTGTTTCTCCCACTAATTAGGACAAATAACACCGTAGGATTAAGTGTAGCTCAAAGTCTCTACCTAAAACTACAACAGAGTAAAAGATTACGAAGGATAAAGAGAGCTCAAAGTCTCTCTAGTATATTTTGCACAAAATACAGACTGAAGACACTTATGGTAGCACAAAGTCTCCCACAGTCAGCTTCAAGACATCTTCCAGCTTATTTCCACTTGTTCTGCTTGTTTGATTAAATGGACAAGACTTTATTTAGGAAACAGATATAAGAACAATTTCCTAGATGATACAAGTTTATTCCAACACAAAGTTTGAAAGGTTGCTTGCTTTCTCATACATTTAATAAAATATGATTAACAGTCTTAACTCAAAGTCTCAGGAATGCCTTTCAATTTAGGTAGAACTTTGTTTCTAATAATCGAGAGATCTTCTTTATACAAAATGAGAGATTACAATATATAGCATCACAAGAAAGACTTGGGTGCTTGTTTTCATGAAAATGGCCCATGCTGAATTGAATGCATTGAATATCTATGAAAGGGCCATGATGGAACAAGTCATCAGCCTTGACTTTGGCATTCTGAATCATCTCAAATGTCTCCTCCTAAGCATGGGTTGTCTGGTCTTCTTTATGACACTTACACAGCTGTCTATCTGCCTTTACTTAATGCAAAAAAATAGGCCACATCTTTGAATGTTTGCTTTTTTTGATGTCCACCTGGTGGACTATTCCACCTATTGGAATAACTCATTTTCATATATTTCTAGACTTTCTATAGTCATTCCCTTCTTCCTTGCCACATTTTGTCTCTTCTTGGTGATCTGAGATCTCAAAGCTATCTTTTCACTTTCAGCTGACTTCTTCAGCTCTTTTCTTAGTTGGTCGCTGAGTTTGTTCTCAAGTTTTTTGAAAATCAATGGTTACTCCATCACCCTGAATTTGACATCCACGGGGACGTCACTAGTCGCTTGAACCACTTTGAACCTTTGAACCTTGAAATCTTTTGGTTCAAAGGTTCAATGGTTCAATGGTTCAATGGTTCGGTGATTCAATGTTTTGTAAAGCATTGCGTTTACTTGATTTTCTTCTTTGATTGAACCATTTCTTTAAACCATTTGGTTGAACCTCTTTCTGGAATCTTTCGCTTCATCCATCCACTCGAAGCTTCTGCTCGAGCTTTGAACTCTTTGAACCTTTGAACCTTTCAAAGTTAACGGTTTAACGGTTCAGATCTATTTCTTTAAATCCTTTAAAGCTTCGAACTCTTTGGATGCTTTCATTCTATAAGTTTGTTGAACTCATTGAACTCGTTGAACCTTTGAACCTTTGAACCTTTCGAAGTTCAAAGTTCAATGGTTCAATCTTAACTCTTTGAATCCTTTTATTCTTTAAGCCCGTTGAAGTCATTGAACCTTTGAACCTTGCGGAGGCGGGATTTAATGGTTCAACAGTTCAAAATAGATCATTCTAATTGTTTGAAGCCTGCCGTTAAGTCTTTTGATTGAACTTGGGCATTGAGCCATCCTCAAATTATAAAGAAAATCTTTAAGTGTTTTGAACTTTCTTTGGAGAAAGCTCACCTATTGAACCTGTGACTTTCTTAGCTGAAAAGGCTTGAATATTTGAAAAACTTAACTGCTCTAAACATTTTTGAGAGAAAAAAGAGACCATTTTGGCCTACAAGACCAAAATGATTAGCATATCCACAAAAACAAGTGACAGATTTTGGGAACAACAACTGGGTCTAATTGGGAAACTTCTATCGATTAGAAATTGAAGTAATCGAAGGGAGTAGAATCCAAAATCTTAGTGCCTTCATCTATGCCATTGGGATATGAATTCATGTTACCCAAAAATAAAGGCACAAAAAACAAATAGTGCCAAAAATAGATGAAAAACACAAAACAAAGAAAGACTATGCATATATACAAATAGACTTATCTGATACTTCAAGGATTGAAGTGCTTCAGATGCTGCCCACTGTGACGCAGAGTAAATGGCGTTCCATCTTGATATTTCAACAAGAAACTATTTTCACCATTTAAATGATGAATGGCAGATGGGCATCTCCATAGGGAATCCAATTTTTCATGCATTCCTTTTGGTTCTCTCCTCTTGTCTCACAACAAGACTTGATCTCTAATTTAAAAATCACAGATCCTTACTTTCTGGTTGAAGAGTCTCTTTACTAGACTTTGATGCGCAACAATTTTGTCCACCACCATAGTTCATTACTCATTTAGTTCAGTCAAGCACATGATCTTTTTATCGATGGAACTTTCAAAAGTTGAATCTTCCACTACCTTTGCTAACTTTAATGCTGATAATTCCAGGGTGATTGGTATCTCTACATTAAGACCATACAGAAGTTGAAATAGGGACATACCAATTTCCCTCTTGAGTGTAATTCTATCTTCCCATAAAGCATTAAACAATGCTTTATGCCACGTTCTCTGATTGTCATCTACTAGCTTCCTGATAATGGTCACCAAGTTCTTGTTGCTTGATTCTGATTGATCATTTCCTTGCGGATAATATTTAAAAGAGTGGGAGAAAATAATCTCATAATAGCAGCAAAACTGGGTAATCTCATGAGAAGAGAAATATGTTGCATTGTCTATTACAATCTTTGTTGGGACCCCAAACCTAGAAATGATATTTTCCTTGAGAAAATTACATACCACCTTTGAAGTAACATGCTTGACTAGAATGGCTTCCACCCACTTGATAAAGTAGTCTGTGGCTGTAAGGACATAATCATGTCCAGCACTTGAAGATGGATTTATAGGACCAATAAAATCAATTCCCCATTGCTGAAACAACTCTTCTATCACCACAGGCTTAAAAGGTAATGCAATCAGCTTGGGTTTGCCAATGAACTATTGACACAGCTCGCATCTACGCACCCAAGTGTATGAATCTTGAAATAGAGTAGGCCAATAGTACCTAGCTCATAGAATTTTATGGGCAGTCACAAGTGCATAAAAATGTCTTCCATAAGCCAAATTGTGGAATGACTTCAAAAGTTTAATCTGCTGCATTTTATCCACACAATGAAGGAACACCCCATCAAAGTTCTTCTTATACAAACCATTGTCCCACAAGATAAAGTTGGCAACTTTCAACT
The DNA here is from genome assembly GCA_037957365.1 of Torreya grandis. Taxonomy (NCBI): domain Eukaryota; kingdom Viridiplantae; phylum Streptophyta; class Pinopsida; order Cupressales; family Taxaceae; genus Torreya; species Torreya grandis. The sequence goes on along the minus strand of JARHVA010001301.1, from coordinate 2,455,285 downwards.
TAACAGTCCTCTTTTCTTTATGAGACAAGTGAGTAGGACACTCACCATAGATAAGAAAATGAGCAATATTCGAATACCACTCATTCGTAGTGGTGATAATGAGAACTGTTAGTGTATATTCAACTTCTATTTTTTCATGCCCTATTTTTTTTGGTATGTTATTAGTAATTAATTGGTAGAGGTACCTTCTCCACACAAGCTTCGTTAGTTTGATAATAAGATCAAACTCTTGGATTTTGGCAATTCAATTTTCCCTTTTAGTTCCAAACTCTTGTTCAGTTAGAATGGACTTGACTATTGTGTCAAGAATCAAAGCAACAGTGTGTGAGTTCAGGATATAAAAATGGAAGTGCTTTACCACCTTTACCACAACATAAACATGCTTCTCTATGTTTGAATACTTCAGCTCATGAGCTTTAAGATAAAAACTCATGAAAGATATGAGAGATTCCACACCTTCTTTGTTCTATTGAACCAAGATGGCTGAAAGTGTGTGTTTAGAAGCATAGTTGTACATCATGAAGTATTTAATGTAATCAAGACAAATTAAGATTGGGGCATGGGTGATAGCTTTCTTGATGTCTTGAAATGCTGACTTACCTTCTTCAGTTCAGCTAAAAGTGGCTTTGCCCTTCATCATATTGACAATGTGGCGAGTCTTCTCTGCGAATTTAGGAATGAACCTTCACAAAAATTTCACCTTTCTCAAGAAAGAGTGAACTGTAATCTTACTGATAGGAAGATAAATCTCTTGAATGGATTTGATCCTTTCTGGGTCGATCTTTATGCCTTTTCAGGACACAGTGTGATCGAAAAATTTCCCTTCAGTAACCCCAAAAATCAATTTTTTGGGATTAAGAGAAATACCATTTTGCCTACATCACTCCAACACTTGTTGTAGATGATGCACATGATCAGAATGATGTTTAGAAAAGACTGTCAAGTCATCAAGGTATACCATAATGAACTTTTCTATTTCATTTCTGAAAGCAAGATCTAGCACTCTTTGGAAAGTGGTACCAGCATTTATCAAGCTAAAAGATATTCTGTGATATGCAAAGGTGCCCCAAGGTGTAGTGAAAGCGGTCTTATGTTGGTTTGCTTTAACAACTTCTACTTGATTATATTCCAAAAAATTATCTAGTATTGATAACATCTCAGTGCTAGTCACTATTTACAGCAGCTGATCCATGATAGGTAGGGATAGTTGTCTTTTAAAGATGACTGATTTAGATTTCTAAAATCAACACATAGGTAGATTTTTTTGATTCTTCTTTCTCACGGGAACTATGTTCGCAATCTAGGTGGAATGATGGATTGGAAAAATAATTCTTACATTCAGTATTTTATGTATCTGAAACAAAATCGTGCCTGATATCCTGGGGTTGTACTGCCTTTGCTTCTGCTTGTGAGGCAATGACCCAATCTTGAGAAGAATTTTATGCCAAATTTTTTTAGGTCTGAGAGATTTTAGATCATCATAAGAGTATGCCAAAACATCAATGTAATGGTGAAGTAGAGTGATAAATTTGAGTTTTTCATTAGGGGTACAACAATTTTCAATGTTGACCATTTTTAGATTGTCTTCTATACTCAAATTTATTTGATTAAAATCTTTAGAGGATTTTGAATCCATTTGTTGTTCCTTAATAAACCTATCATGCTTGTCGAAAAGTTTCTCAAGAGAAACTAATCTTTTGGGAATTTTATTCTCTTTGAGCTGAAGGAACTCTTTATCGGTTTTTAAATTTGTTTCAGGGGCTGATTCCCATAGTGGAGATTCATTGCCTTCAAATTGAAGCTTTTCAAAGCCATCCATCTATTCTAGAAAAGTAATAATTTGGTTGTTTTCATTGAATACCTGCCAATGGTCAAAATTATCAGGTACACTTGGTCGAAAGACCAACTCGATAGTGTACCTATCTTCTTTAAAATCTTGGTGAGGGACCAAGAGAGTTGCAGAGATAGCCAATGCATCTGCATGACTATTGAATTCTCTAGGTATGGTAGAAATACTGAAAGCATCAAAGCTTTCAATTCAGTCCCACACCAGATTGTGATAATGTCATAATCTCTCATTCTTGGTTTGATATATGTTTCTCACCTAACAAACCACTAACTCAACATCTCCTTTGGCATGAAGGAGCTTAACACTTTTATCTTGAGCAATTTTTAAATTGAGCAAGAGTGATTCATATTCAGTAATATCATTAGTGTTGTTGAATTACAACTTATATGCATAGGGGAAAATATCTCTTTGAGAAAATATTAAAACTACTCCAGCTCCAGAACTGATAAAAGAATTGTTGCCATAAAATTTTAGAATCCAAACACTATTAGATTTTGATTTTCTTTCAGATTTTTCTTTATCAGGAAGGGAAGATCCTTTTCATGTGTACTGCACCCTACTAATTCTTCTGATGTCTCACCTAAATTTTTTGAATTGCCACTCAGTAAGCTTTTTTATTCTAAAATAGGAACGTCTTTAGTAGACAAAAAGTAATTACCCATGCCTAAAGACTCAAACAAACTTTGAGTTTTAGGGGCTGACGTTTGGGTGACAATGTACTTGGATTCCTTCTCAATAAGTAGTCTTTGCATAACACCTTTGACAGTAATCCTCACCTCAGACAGGTTCATGCTCAATTCTCCACCAACGTCCTTGCAAAGAATTTGCCTAAGAAGAATGCCATAGGAGGCTAGAACGTCGACCATCAAGACTGTCATTTTAATTCTCTTATTTGGGAAGGTCGCAAATGCAAATTAAGCATCTTTGATTTGTCCCAGCAGAGGCACTTGTTTGTTTTTCATGGATAAATATCTCCCAAAGGTTTTAGTCAGCATGAGACCAAGAGATTCTGCCACCTTGGCAGGCATGGTATTGTCAGAAGCTCATGAGTCGATAATGCAATTGTTCAACTGATGACCATTTATCAGTAGGGAGACATAAAATAGTTTTGTCTTCTAGAGGCAACTAGAGGAGTAATCACAAGATTATTTTAGATAGGGGTGTTCTTTAGGGGAACATGAGTTACTTTAGAAATTTCTTGACCTGCAGAGATGATTTTATTCTTGACGCATTGAACTAACATATCCAACTGCTTAGGGTTGGATTGCGAGACGTAAAACTCAGACATTTGAATTTTGGTCTTTTTAGGATGGTCAATTATATCAAATGACTGAAATGAATTTGAAATAGAGGAAGGTAGTCCATCAATCTGAGTTTTACTGGGTGTGGGACTGGTCTATGAATTTGAAGCAGAAGGTGAAGGAATATTTGAGGTACTTACTTTTTTAGTGATCACCAGGTCCTTTTATTGGAAAGGCAGAGAAGCCCCTCATTTAGCAATTGAAAATTTTAGTCGAGATTCTTTCTCTATTTTTTCTTTATCCACTTATTGAGCTGACTGGTTTTGGGACCTAATAAATAATGTGCATGATCCATCAAATGCTTTACCTTTACTTCTAGGTTCATTCTAGTATTCAAGAAACCAATGTTGGAGTCACCAGCTAATTCTTTTTGGTCTTCTGTAAAGAGATCAGCACCATCTTTTTGGTTCAACTCAGGTTGGAAAGAAAAATCATGTTCAGCTTCATGATAACCAATTGCTAAGTTAGCTGGTGTTGCTTCAATGACAAGCTTCCTTGGTAGGGGAGGAAGGTGATTTGGTTACCCTTAATTTCTAGTAGCATTTCCCTAATATGACTAGTTGAGAAACGTCCTCCTTGGTATATACTAATAAGGAGTAGACATCCCTTGTGCCATTAATTTTTTAGAGCTAACAATTCATTTGCTAGCTTTTGCACCATAGGATCAATGGTGCATGTAGAAGAATATTCAAAAGATGAAGAAGATTTATTTTTATTAGGATTTTTTCTTATCTTTTTTGCCAAGATAAGATCATCTTCAACCTCAGTCACCAAAATTTAAGCTACAGCAAGATCTATGTGTCCAACCCGCCTCAATAGAAAACTCACCTTAAGAAGTTGAGAGTTGATGAAGAAGCATTTGAGATTCTAAAGTGTCAGTTGAGCAATTGTGGGAATCATGTTCCTTAGCTTTTCAAATTTAGCAATGAAGTCTCTCATGGGTTCATGAGGCTCCTTATTCATTTGCGTAAGCTGGGCTAACAGGGCGTGTGCATCTTCTGTAAGTTTGATCCTGGCCTCAAATTTAGCTTTGAGAGTGTTCCAGTCAGACACTATTTGTGCTTGCAGATGATAAAACTAGTCTACAACAATGCCTTGCAATGTTTCTACAAACAGTCTGACTGCAATGTCTTCATATTCAATGCCTATCACACTACAGGGTATGCAAAACGCTGTAATATGTTCATCATGATAAACTTTCCCATCACCATAGAACTTGGGAATTTTTTTCCTTGAGCTATGGGGTAGTTCATGTAGAGGTGGGGTTAGATTTAGAGGACCAAAAGTATTACCCCAGGGGCCTTGAGCTATCATGATGTGGCTGTTGAAGGGAGGGATAATAAATCTCTATGGGATATATATAGACAAAGCTCTGCTAGTAGAGAAAAGAGAAGCTTTGCCTGGTATTGGGGACCTGATATTTTTAGAAGAAAAAGTCCTGGTTCATTGAAGGCAAGATGGTGGAGGAAAAAGATCAAATTTACTTAGTTGCACCAACTCAAATACAGGGTCAACAATACCTTGAGCTCTCTGGCTTCACATGTACGGTGGATCTGCCAGAGTGTAAAATAAAAATAGAAAAAAACTAGAACTGCTTCAATTTGAAGCTTGAGGCTTCAAGCTATTTGTTCTTCCCCAACCGAGTTGCCAAAAATTGTTGACATGGAGTTTGCTGAAAAAAGATTAAAATTACTCGTTCATCCCTAGCGGAGTCACCAAAAACTGTTGGGTGAATATTTTGTCACTCGCTGACTAATGGCAAAATGGTTACATCAACCAAAACATAAGGAGTTTTATGTGGCAAAATGGGTGTGGTGACCACAGCTAGAATGAGATAAATCTCTCCTCTCAGCAAGGGGAGGTTCCTTATTATATATATAAGCTGAAAATACACTCAGGGGTGAAATCATACCATCCATCTCTTTTTTTTTGAGATGATGTTCATAGAAAAGGAGAGAATTCCTGGGTGAATACTGATGGCATTTCTCTTCTTTCAGAAATGATGTTCAAAAAACTAGAGGAAGACTTCCTAGGTTAGTAACAAGATACACAAGAAACCCACAAAATCACAAAGTCTTTCATTGTTTCTCCCACTAATTAGGACAAAAAACACCATAGCATTAAGCGCAGCTCAAAGTCTCCACCTAAAACTACAATAGAGTAAAGGATTACAAAGGATAAAGAGAGCTCAAAGTCTCTCTAGTATCTTTTACACAAAACACAGACTGAAGACACTTATGGTAGCACAAAGTCTCCCAAAATCAACTTCAAGACATTTTCCATCTTATTTCTACTTGTTCTGCTTGTTTGATTAAATGGACAAGACTATATTTAGGAATGTCGCTTGCTTTCTCATTCATTTAATAAAATATGTTAACAGTCTGAGCTCAAAGTCTCAAGAATGCCTTTCAATTTGGATAGAGCTTCGCTTCTAATAATCGAGATATCTCCTTTATACAAAATGAGAGATTACAATATACAGCATCACAAAAAATACATGGACACTTATTTTCATGAAAATGGCCCATGCTGAATTGAATGCATTAAATATCTGTGAAAGGGCCATGTTGAAACATGTCATCAGCCTTGACTTTGGAATTCTGAATCATCTCAAATGTCTCCTCCTAAGCATGGGTAGTCTGGTCTTCTTTATGATGCTTACATGGCTATCTATTTGCCTTTACTTAATGCAGAAAAATAGGCTGCGCTTTTGAATGTTTGCTCTTTCTGATGTCCACTTAGTGGACTATTTCACCTACTAGAATAACTCTTCTACAGATATTTCTAGAATTTCTATAGTCATTCCCTCCTTCCTTGCCACATTTTGTCTCTCCCTGGTGATTTGAGCTCTCAGGGCTATCTTCTCACTTTCAATTGACTTTTTTGGCTCTTTTCTTGGCCGGTCACTGAGTTTATTCTCAGGTCTTTTAAAAATCAACGGTTATTCCATCACCCTAAATTTGACATCTATAGGGACGTTACCAGTTGCTTGAACCACTTTGAACCTTGAACTCTTTTGGTTCAAAGGTTCAATGGTTCGGTAATTCAATGTTTTGTAAAGGGCCATGTTCACTTGGTTTTCTTCTTCAGTTGAACCATTTCTTTGAACTATTTGGTTGAACCTCTTTATAGAATATTTCACTTCATCCATTCACTCGAAGCTTCCACTCGAGCTTTGAACTCTTTGAACCCTTTGAAATTTTGAACCTTTGAACCTTTCGAAGTTCAAGGTTCAATGGTTCAGATTTATTTCTTTGAATCCTTTGAAGCTTTTAACTCTCTGGATCCTTTCATTCTCTAAGTCCATTGAACTCGTTAAACCTGTGAACCTTTTAACCTTTCAAAGTTTAATGTTCAATGGTTCAACAGTTCAGTCTTAACTCTTTGAATCCTTTTATTCTTTAAGTCTGTTGAAGCCATTGAACCTTTGAACTCGTTGAACCTTTGAACCTTGCAGAGGCGGGGTTTAATGGTTCAACGGTTCAAAGTGGTTCATTCTAATTGTTTGAAGCCCGCCGTTAAGTCTTTTGATTGAACCTGGGTGTTGAACCATCCTCAAAACACAAAGGAAAAGCTTTAGGTTTTTTGAACTTCCTTTGGAGAAAGCCTGCCTGTTGAACTTGCGACTTCTTTAGCTGAAAAGGCTTGAATTTTTGAAAAACTTAACTGCTCAGAACATTTTTGAGAGAAAGAAAGAGACCATTTTGGCTTGCAGGACCAAAATGATCAGCATGTTGTCCACAAAAACAAGTGACAAATTCTGGGAACAACATTAGCAACTGTCGCCCAACACAAGTGGAAGGTATATCAAATGGATGTGAAGTCTGCCTTCCTAAATGGAGTGCTCAAAGAAGAGGTATATGTGGATCATCCACCTGGTTATGAAGTCCCAAGATAAGAAGACAAGGTTGATAGGATAAAGAAAGCACTTTATGGGCTTAAGCAAGCACCAAGGATATGGTACAATAGAATTGATTCATATTTTACTATCAATGGTTTCAGTAAAAGTAGTAGTGAGCCCACACTTTACATCAAGGCAAGCCATGGTAAGATTTTGATTATTGTACTATATGTAGATGATCTAATCTTTATAGGAAATGATGATCCTTTCATTATTGAGTTCAAAGAAGTAATGAAAAGGGAATTTGAAATGACAGAGTTAGGTTTGTTAAGGTACTTTCTTGGCATAGAAGTACACCAAATGGATCATGGCATATTTATCTCAAAATCTAAATATGCCATAGAGATATTGAAAAGATTTAGAATGTTTAACAACAAGCCTATGTCAACACCAATAACCACATATCTAAAATTAAGTAAAGAAGATTGTAGCAATGAGGTGAATCCAACCTTATAGAAAATCATGGTTGGAAGTCTAATGTACTTAATAGCTACTAGGCTTGATATTATGTATGCAGTAAGCCTTGTTTACAGATTCATGGAGACACCTAAAGATACACAATGGCAAGTAGGAAAAAGAATCTTGAGATATGTCAATGGCATAAAGAATTATGGCATCTTCTATACTACATCAAGTGAATTTGAGTTGGTTGGCTATACAAATAGAAATTGGGTAGAAAGTGTAGATGAAAAGAAGAACACATCAGGATATGTGTTCCACATGGTTTCAAGAGCCATTTCATGGGCTTCCAAGAAACAACTCATAGTTTCTCTATCAACAGTAGAAGCTGAGTATATTGCAATAAATACAACTACATGTCAGGGTATTTGGCTCAAGAGAATCTTAGTGGACTTGTATGAGGAACAAGAAGATGGTATTACAATATATTGTCATAATGTATCCTCAATAGCCTTGACAAAGAATCCAGTTTTCCATGGATAGAGCAAGCATATTTAAGTCTGTTATCATTTCATAAGGGAGCTGGTTGAAGATAAAGAAATAAAGCTCCCATTTTGTAATTCAAAAGAGCAACTGGCAAACATATTCACAAAGGTATTGACATAAGAGAATTTTGAATGACTATGACAAGATTTAGGCATTATGGATGTTGAAGCTACGAGTAGTAGGAATTAAGGGGGAATGTTGAAATGTAATTCCTCCCACCTACCTTCAACTCAATCAAAATCCACCAATTCCACTTAGCCAACTCCAAGAGATGTTCAATAACACATGTAGTTTGAATATGAACAGTAGTCTTCTAGAGAGTTTGATGCAGCCATCGTTTACCACATGTAGTCAATTTTTGTTGTCATTATCTGTTGTTAGTCCTCTATTTATGAGGTATTTGTAATCAATTTTTCTCATGAAATGAATCCTATCCTTTCATTGTCTTCACGTTTGTGTTGATTTTTAGAAGGTTAACACCTTCAATTTCAAAATATATCTCTCTTCTGGTTAGGTGTATAGGGGAGGGAGGAGGAGTCGAGGATGGAGGGAGCGATGGGGGTACTATAGCTATTATACACCGACTTCATTTTATTACACCTAGTGAATTAGATTGCATAATTAATCAATATCAGATAACCATGGGCATTATTTATTAGAGATGTTTACTTAAAGTTTAATCTAAAAGTTCAATTATTATCCTTGAAAATTTTAATGTTCTTATGCTAGCACAAGAGAGTTTACACATAACAATGAGCATATCAGATTACCTTACTAGTTCAATTATTATCCTTGAAATTTTCAATGTTCTTGTGTTAACATGAAAGAGCTTACATATAGTTGTTACATAGCATAACTTAAAAATCAAGATACTTAGATACTCCTAGTAAAAAATATATAAAGGAAATGACATCACAATGAATCGACTTGAGATTTTCATTAAAAGGAAGGGTAAGTATGAATGAGAGACATATAAATAGACTCCAATAATTTTCTATGAGAAATTGACTAACTTTAGGATACAAAATAAATTTTTTAACCATTATCCCTTATTTCTAGGAAATACTTAAGTATGTTTGGGAGTGAGAGAAAAAGAGTGTACATACAACATAGGAGGTGGATGTTTATGAGGAAGTCTTATAATCTAAATGTGAAAGGCATCCAATAAAGCAATCTAAAAACACCAACCATAGTATAAAAGAAAAAATATAGGGTTATAGGTACTTACTTTGAGTTGACTTAACAACGTTTAATATTTTCTTTAGATTGTAGTATTTTATGAGAGATTTTTGTACATGAAGTCACAGTGTATAGTAAAAGACTTAAGCAAACCAAATTTGGCAATTCCAAATACTTGGTAGACCTTGAAATTTTAACTATTATCTTTGAAATTTTCAACATTCTTGTGCTAACTTGCCTTCCCTTAGTGCAAACTCCTTAGTGCTAATTCCTCTTATTTTTACAAAGGTGGATATATGAGCATGAAAAGAGTGAATTGGATATATTTAATTTGAAAAATGATAATTAGGAACCCTATGAATATAGATCCAAACCCTAAAATTTAAAACTTAGATTCAGCTAGTGTTATCAACTTAAATAATGGCATACAAAACAATTCTAGTAGAAATAATATGTTATTGATCCAATTAATGATGTAGCTAAACTGGGTGCACTAAAAGACATAATTGGTCAAGTTGTTGACATCGGATAAAGACACACAAATGAAAAAACATGAGCAAATGGGTGAATGAGAACCTCAGGGGTTGAGTTAGGCTAATGTCAAGGTGTTTTAACTTTTAGGTTTTAGCTTATGTCAATCTTATGTTTGATTAAATGGCTGAGTAATCTAAATTAGGGAACTAATATTCATAAAATAACCACTAATTTGTTATATCTTTAATCAACTTTGACTTTATAAAAATAGTAATAAATATGTGAAAACAAAGACTTATCTAGAAAACACTTGATACAAATGATTTGAGTGTTAAAAATTAAGGTAGAAGCAGGTCCAAGTGTCATCATTTGGATCCCTATGTTAGAACCCCTCTTAGATAATAGCACCACATTTGGATAGAGGCACCATGCAGATCCAGTGTCCTAATATTGGTGCTAGTGTCCTTTATGTAAGACTATCATGAACTTTTAAGTGTACCTATGTCTATGTTTTGGGGTTCTATTTTGGCATGCGTGAAGTCTGAAACTCTGTATTGTGCCTATAATGACTGATTTATGATGAAAACCCTAATCCTTCTTGCAAGTAGGGTATGAGCTAGAAATTATTTTCATTAGTATGATAGGATGGACATCCTCAACACCCTAATGTGAAGAGAGTTGCTTAGATACCAATACTCTGAAGAGGAATCAATCTCAATGTAGTTATCCCCACCTAAGTGCTAGTACAAGTACAAGTGATGTTAATATGATAGTGGTATTGAGTTCTTTGAGTGTGCTTGAGATTAGAAATCTAGAAAATCTAAGCTTAGGGCTATTATAGATGGAAATATATAGAAGTAGGGCAGAATAGGAATTAATAGCCTTGATTTTGCTTAACTTGTTGTGTTTGAATAAATATTTTGCATCTGATTTCCATTTAGTGGATAACGGGTTAAAATTCATGTATTTATAGCATTTTTTTGCTTGTGTAGATAATAAAATATGCTTAGGCTGAGCTTAAGAGGGTTTTACCTTTAAAAATATATTCATTTAAGGAACCTAGGGTAAAGGATATATGCACTATTTTGGGGACACTAGTGCCACGTGGATCTAATGTCCTTAATGTGGTGCTAATGTCCAACTAGCATAACATTGGGCATGAAGGACCAAGATCAGTAAATGAGGGTCTGTGACTATGTTTGAGCTAACTAGGGACACCTGTGGCCTATATGAAGGGTAGAAAATTATGATGATAGGCTCTAAGATAGGTCTAGGGCTAAACTAGGAATATGTAGTCTCAAGCAGCACTCTTAGCACTTAAATACCACTTTTAAGGGATTACATTTTCCCCCCCTTATGCTCGAAATGTAGCAAATTGAAATGACTAGTATAAGATAAAAAATAGCATACTTGGACTTACCTAAGAAATGAAGTTCATGAAACTGAGTTTGAGTATGTGAAGTTGAGTCTACGTATGTGAAGAATGATCTATTGCATGACCTACAAATGAAACATGCATAAATCAATCCTTAAGAGATATCAAAAGCAATGACTATGCTAAGTAAAGAAGTAACTAAGTAAAACTGAGTAAAGAAGAAATGAATGAATACACCTTATTAGGTATGCAAACTAATGCATGAACTCGGTGCTAATCTATGTGTGTGTGTATAGTGATCAATTGTTGAATATCTTAGATTGAGACGATAACTTGATCAATCCTCATATGTGGGTGGCTCAAGAATTCAATCCGATTTTGACTCCATCATTGCTCACCCCTGCTTGGTGAATCATGACCTATGAATAACTTGGATTGGACTGATAGTGTGTCTAACCCTCTCATGTGGGTGGCTCAAAAACTCAAATAGGCTATGACTCTATCATTGCCTATCCATGTGTAGTATATGCATATGAAACTAAACTACACAAAATACTAAAAATATCTAACTGAGTATATCTAACTATGTATGTTAGCTCCACAGCCACTCAAGTACATTAGGCAACTCTGAGCCACTTGAGAATGCCAACCACTATAGATAGAGTAAGGCATGAAACTGGTGACAACTTGGAATATGATGTCAATTATATACATAATAGAGAATGACATGGAATTCACCATTTATATACACCCTAAATTGATCAATCAACCACATATATCATGTCTTTTCATAGTTCTTTCATAGGAAACTCTGATTGGAGAATATGAGTCTTATTCACATCTAGCCATATCTTTTCATTTGATTTGTCTTGGTCTAGACACTTTTTTGAATTTTCTCAGTCATTTTTAACCTTTCAAACTTAACCCTTACTGACCTAGGTTACTCTTTCCATGCTTATTCTATCCCCCCAAGTCTCAGACCCTCTAGATAATAGCGCCCAAATAGGATTATAGTGTTAAAACTCAGGGTGTCCAATTTTTGACACTGTTATCCAAGTGCAAATTTGACTTCAATGATCAGTTTCTTTTGTAAGATGAGTCTTACCCTTTTTCTTTGCTTCATTCCTAATTTTTTCAATGTCAGCTAAATATGAATAAAGCTTCCAAATTCAAAATAATGAGTCTCCTAAATAAAGGACTACATAAGACATTTTATATCTAGCACTTACTACTTTGGCACATTAGACAAAATAAAAATCAATCACTAGTATAACTCAACATTCTACATCACACATAGACTTGCATGTTTGATCAAAAAGGGGCCCAGGTGAAATTCATTCTTACATCTATCATGTGTGTTTATTATGCATGTTCCCTAAGGGAGAACTACATCGGATCTGAGACCCTAGCTTGAGGGTTAATGTAGACAATGATCAGAATAGAAGGGGTTCTTGATTGTGTGATCATTCTTCCTCTAACCCAGTTTTTCCCTTTTTATTTTTGATGTATTTGTTTGTATGTGTGTAGATATATATAGGTATTGAAGACTAAAATGGATCTACAACAAGCTTTGGTGACTTCCAGCCCTCAAATTTTGGTATTCAGGTTCATATTAACCAGGCAAATAAAACCTAAAAAGCTTATATCCTTAGGACAATAACGTCGAGAAGGACTATAACACCGAACACTAAGGTGTCCTATTTTTGATGCTCCTATCCAATTAGAAAACAGAAGCTAGATTCAGATTCATGATAGTGTCTCAATCCTTCTCTTCCATTTTCAGCCTCAAAATCCTTCATTTCAATACGAACCCAGATAAGTTAATTTCTATTTCTCTTATATAATTATCAGTTAGAATCTATATTTTTCCTATTAAAGAATATTTTTCCTATCATTCCAGACCCTTATTATTTAATATCTAAACACTATATTCTCAAAAATAATAAAACATTTGGTGAATTTGACTTTGAACAAATTTAAAACCCTAAGTACCCTTAGGGATTTTCCTTCATATTTTGTGTAAAAATTACTTTACAAATTTTTTATTTTTGTATTTATTTTTGTGCAATTATCTTGTTCAAATTAAATTTAGAATTTAAATTATAGTCATTTTTTCAAAAAATCTGAAACCCTAGCTCAAAACCTTAGATTTCAAAACTAGGTCCTCAAACCCCAAGTTTCCCTCCCTTACAAATTTTAGAAATTAATTTCAAATTTTTTGAAAATTGTTTAGTATGCCAAAAATATTTTCAAATTTTCTAAATTAGTAGTTCTTTTGTGAAAAAATTCAATTTCAAATTTTTTATTTTTGGTATCAATTTTTGTGCAATTATCTTGTTCAAATTAATTTTAGAATTTAAATTATAGCTATAATTTTTAAAAATTCTAAAAATCTAGCTTAAAACCCTAGATTCCTAAACTAGGTCCTTCACCTTCAAACCATTCATCCTTGTAATTTTTAAAAATTAATTTGGAATTTTTTGCAAATTATCTAGATAGTCACAAGTATTTTCAAAATTTCCATGTTAGTAGTTATTATTGTATTTATTTGCTTAATAGTACTTCTTCATATTCTTTGTGGTGAAAGAAATAAAATCGCTGCTATGACACTTCTTCCCTCTCATCCCATAGACAAATTTCTTAATTTTTTACATAATTATGATAATGAGTGGACAAATTTGCAAAATTGCACATTAGCTACAAATGTGGAAAATAATTTTATTTACAATGAAGATAATTACTATTATTACAATGAGGAATATTATCATGCATATGAAAGTGATAGTGAAGAAAAATTAGATGCATATTCTCCTCTCAAACCTATCTCTTTCATCCCTTCTTCTAAAGAAAATACTTTTGATAAATGGGAAAAATACTTCTCACCTCATTCTCTTATGCACAATGCACAAAATGAACAAATTAGTCATGCACTCCCAAATGAACCTCTAATAGGTGATAATTTGCTTCCATGTGAACCTAATCTCTCTCTCTCTCTCTTTTGTTATTGCTATGTTCAAAATACAACAATATAAATACAATAGAATCATATTACTAAAGCATAGTTCAAACAATGCATCTCATAAATGTTCAAATGATAACTCTCTTGCTCTTACTTCTCATACTACAAATGAAGAAAATGCATACACTCTATCCATGGATATCATAAATACACATAATATTTTAAATTCCAATGATAACTTATAGCATATTAGAAAGAAATTAAATTCTTCTCTTATACCTCTCCCTAGCAATGATGGAAGTGATAATGAGTATGATAGTGAACATGCAAATAAATATGAGAATGAAAGTGAATATGAAAACGATACTTCAAATTCTACTATTTCAAATGAAAAAAATTTAGATTGTGATAATGCATGGAATAATGATGACTATTATGCATATAGCGAAGAAGAAAATACATCTCATTCTTATACCTCTTCTCTCACTCCTCTCAAATCTAATACATGTCAAAATGTTTCTTCTACTTTTATTTGTAATTTCATTTCAAATAATGCACATGATAACAATAATGTCACATCGTCTACTAAACTAACATGCAATTCACTGAAACAGAAGGATACCAATGAATCTCCCAAGCCACCCCTCACTACAGTAGAACCCAATTCTCACTCTTCACCTAAATAGAATGGTATCCCACATCCCTCTAGTAAGGTCCAAGTTACCATTACTCCCAAGGTTCAAGTGAGCACACCCCCTCTTTATGATCCAATTGCAAAATGTAGTATTCTTATTGTGAAAATTAACAATCAAATTCAATAATTAAATGAGCCACTTCAAGATACTAATGTACCATCCTAGGAGATCATCTATTTGATGTATGTAGTTGGTGAATTACAACACCAAGTACATCTCCTTACCATGGAAAACAAAGCTTACAAGGCTTGGATGGATGCCAATGATCTACATGGTAACCCTGTTCTAAAGACGTTCATAAAAGCTTCATTGCCTAAACATTTCTAGATACCATCATTTCCTCACTTTGATGGAGTTGGAGATCCATTTGTACACCTTTAGGCCTTTCAAAAGGCTTTACCATCTCATGTAATCTCAATGATTCTACTCAAGTTAGTCCAACAGATATTAGTGGGGGAAGCACAAAATTGGTTCTTTCATCTACTCCCCCTTGGTTCATTGCATACATATGATGACTTAGAGGAGGCATTTCTTAGATATTATATCATGAACACAGGCCCTCATGTTACATATAAGAAACTTATCACACTACATCAAAATTATTCAGAGCCAGTTAGTGAGTATATCTTAAGATTCAAAGCTCACATGTTAAGATTGATATACAAACCAATAGATCTAGAGATTAAACATATCTTTATTAATGGGATTCACCAACCTTTACTCGAGCATCTACTATATCAGATAGAGTCCTCTTTCAGACACGTGTTATGCAATTTTATCTTTGAAAAAGAAATTGGGATTGATTGAGGCAGATTTAGTTGATTGGATCACTCTAAATTTCACATCAACATCATCACATACAGCTTCTAACACTCAACATCCACCATGTCCTAGATAAGATAGGAGACCACAAACATAAAAATAACTAATTAAGAACAAAAAGCTAGTTTCTAGAATAGAATCTATAGTTTGCACTATAGAGAACAACAACAAAGTACCACTATAGTTTGATTTAGAGTGAGATACCCTATCTGCCATATTATCAACACTACTAGATAGGTGGTTAATCACATTACCTTCTACTCATCGATGATACCTACATCTCTTACATAGATAGCCACATCAACATTTTTGTAACTATCATCATATTCGTGGACACAGAGATAATGATTGTTTTGGACTTTGAGATTGCATTACTAGGTGTGTTGATAACAATATTATAGCATTCACATAGGGGGCAGAGAGATCTCCTCCATTATGGAACCCTAGACCTCATTCATCTATGATTGAGTCGTCCCAAGACATTCCTTTACAAGAATCATCGGTCACTCATCATTACCGTAATGCAGGTTTTAGGATAGAATCTCATAAGAGATCTCATATTCCACCACCTCAGAAGGTTTGGAAACTAGTATAGTGAGAACAACATGCATATAGCACCGTAGTCCAAGGAATACATAGTGCAGTTCCATATACATATCTAGCAGAGTCACAGACACTGTAGTGGAGTCCTACACATGAGAGATATTCACTATAGCCAAATTTTTAGGGTCCTATCTCACATAACAACTAGCTACGGTTAAGATTAGATGAACTGCCATCACATGTTACAGTTCCATCTTGATCTATTGCTCAGTCATATGCATCATAGCAAAGGCCACAAGGTGTTATTTCACGTAGCAATCCACTACAATTGTGAATTGATGAGTCTCCTCCACAACACACAGCTTCAGTTGCACATCTAAAAAGGTTGCATTTTTCAGAGTCTCAATGTACAAATACAATTAGTGGACAATAAGTAGTATTAGATACAACATATATTCCTACATAGCATGACTAGTATGATCATTTATTCAATTGGCTATCAGGGTTTAGATAGTGATACAATACACATATACCTCCACTTAACAGGGCAATAATGGAGCCACAGGTCTAGCTAGCCTCTATATTCTTGAGCCACTCTCAAGGAAGTAATACGCACACAGTGTTATCTTACATCCCCCTACTAACAACTAACATTCCTAATTGCTTTTAACTATACATAGCCTAAAACCTACCTATCAAAGTGCTAATCCTACCAAATCAATTGATCCAAACCCTTTACCAATCTCAAATTAACTCAACTTATCTAAACAAGTTACCAATCTCAAAATTCAAACCTTAGTTATATCCTACTTGTAAATCAATTCACTTTACCAAATAAATTTTACCAATTAAAAAAACCAATAAAATTGTTGCTTGCATATGATTACAAATCAAACATTAACATCAAATCAACTATTTCAAATCAAAACATTATAATACCAATATATTCCAAAATCCATAACATGAATACAAGTACATCCAAACTTAAACTAGTTTCTCTATATATATAACCAAGTTTTCAAATACATATACACTGTATCAAATATAATTAATCATGAATGGGCATTATACCATCACTCTCAGTCTCACTCTCTCCTTCAATACTAGTCCCATAATCCAATCTCATACTCGACGTCCCTGCACCTGCTTGAGCTCCTGAATGCCTCTTATGTCAACTATCTCACTCTAGTAACCAAACATGCTCCCCATGCAAGTTTGCATATCACCACTGAAGATCTATATAGTCATCAACAATCTTTGTGCTCACCACACCATAATTAGGTGGAGGCATCCTATCCCTATCCAACTCTGCTCTTAGCTCATCTCTCTCTCCTGCTGCCCTAACATATGCAGTTCTAGCTATAGCAACCCTATCAAACAAATGAGCATAGACACTAGCTATAACTATTGCTCGCTCTATCAAACCCTCCTCCATTGCATCATTAGGAACATGCTGCATGATCTCTCAGAGTGTCAACTTAATGATGATATCCCAAAACTCATCATCTCCCCTCCCCATCTTAGTAGGTGCCTCATCTTGTGCACCTCCCACTTCACCTACACACATAAATAGTAAAACACTACATTAGATATATACTTATAAATCAAATTAAAGTACAAACATAGTAAAATTAAAATGCAATCATGGCTTACCTCCCATCATCTAGATCAACTCAAGATCCTCCTACATAGGAACATCCACTCTGTTAATAGGATACAACGGAGCCCATCGATGCCCAAACCATCATGTAGTATATACCTCAGTACATCTTGTTGGGTGAATATTTTGTCGACCAGCTAACTGGCATTCAAAATAGTTCCTATCACCACAACATAGGGAGATTGGTCATCCAGATGTGCCGGTTTACTGCATCACAAGGTGACAAATCTCTCCTCTCATCAAGGGGAGGTTCCCTATTAAATATGTAGAGGCTATATATTATATATATATGCAAAAAATAAGACACAGGGGTGGGATAAACCATCCATCTCTCTTCTTTCAGAGATGATGCTGATAAACAAAGAAGAAATCCTGGGTGATGGGGAAGGTGCTCTCTTCTTTCAGAAGCAACTTTCAGCCAAGAGCCAGACTCCTTCCTAAATAGTAGAAATCCTGGTGCAATGACAGAAGGCACTTCTCTTCTTTTAGAAGTGTTCTTCAGTAGGCAGCAAGAATCTTTTAGGTAACAAGTAACCGGTAACGGGGTTGCTAAGTGACCAGCAACCCGAGAGAGAAAAATGAAGAACAATGGGGGCACCACATCGTCCCATGGCTCTTTACATAGGTAAGGAAAAGGCAAACACACTAAAGGTACTTATGGGGGCACAACGTCATCCCACAGTTGGTCTTCAGGACACCTTCCTGATCACCTCCACTGGTTCTACTTGTTAAATCAAATGGATAAGAAAGCTCCTAGGAAATAGACATACGAACAATCTCCTAAGATAGAACAAGCTATAACAGCACAAAGTCTGCAAGTAACTTGTTTTCTCATTTAGATAAAATAATATGAAATATAATCTGAGCTCAAAGTCTCAGTAATGCCTTTCAATTTGGACAGAGTTTTGCTTTTGATAATCAAAAAGGTCCCCCCGTAGCAATGAAAGAGTTTTCATTATATAGAGGCCAGGAGAGACTTGGCACTTTCTCCCAATGAAGTGACCTATTTGGCACACTCAATGCCTTGGGTGATTTCTTGGTTTTGTTAAGAAGGGCCTTGCTGGAGCAGGGTGGCTGCCTTAAATGTGGCATGTCGATTCCTCTCTTAGTGCCTCCTCCTTAGCCTAAATCACTCATTCATTCACCTGCTTAGCCGCGCAACTGTCTACTCTATCTTCTTTTCTAAGGGGACAAGCAGATGGTGCCTTCAATGTTACCAGCTCCCAAATATCTACCCAAAAAACTACTTCACCTACCAACAATAACTCCTACTGATTTTCCCTCTCCATTTCTTCCTTCTCTTGATCCTAGCCTTAAAGTCTTTTGAATGCATTTGGGTCCACGCCTTGAGTCTGCTAGAATCAACAGACACTTTATTGCAATAATTTTGATGTTTACGGGCCCGTAATTCTTCCTAGCAACTCTCCTGTGCCTTTCTCACTCACTATGGCCACTTTCTACTGTGACATGGACAAGGACACTTGTCGGCATCCACAGATTTGGAATAAGCTTATTGAGATAAGCTTTGAAACTTGTTAGAGGCTGAGGGGCGTGGATGCAGACACGTGGCAACATTCACTATGCTGGGATGGGATATGTGGTGAGTTACACACTTTGGGGCTTCATTTGAAACTATCTCGGCTTATGACACTTGGCAGCTTCCACTGCTCTTTGAGGCTCAAACCTTTCCTGAAGGGAACTTGCCCTTCAAGGTCTTCTAAGTGGCCTTCGAGCTTTGATCCTTCAGCAGGCTGTCATCCCTTTCATTTCCTTCAGACAAAATGTCCAAAGGAATTCCTTCAGAGAATTCATCTAAAAAAAAGCTTTCCTTGGCTTTATATACGCCTTTGTATCACGAGTGCCCCTTTCTTTTGACACGTGGCACCTTCCGCTCTTCGAACAAGTGTCGAGTGTCGTCTTCTTCAGGAACAGGTGAGGACACATGGCATCTTTCGCTATCGACATTTGGCAGCATCCGCCTCCTCGAGCCTTTATGACATCACAAAAATGTTTAGGGCTTAGTTGGGCTCTCACGGATGATGACACTTGTCGACCTCCACTGATCTCTATATGGGACACGTGGCACGGTCCGCTGCTCTTGTTAGTCACACGGATGCAGACACTTGGTGCGTTATACTTCATTTAGTCACTCATCCCCAGACCCACCATGCTCTTTGCTCAAAATAGTGAAGCAAAGGGGAGAGACTACGGATATTGACACTTGTCAATTTCTGACAAGCTTCAGAGGGACACGTGGCACATTCTACCACCCTTAGATGAATACATTGGGGCCTTCTGCAGTTACCACTTGTCGCCCTCTGTGAAACTCTGAGAGAAGCTTTATTGAAAGAAGACTTGTAGTTTATAAGAAACTTTGAGAAGTGAACACTAACACTTGTCACATTCCACTGAGTCACAATGGGACACGTGGCATGGTCAGCATATTTATAGCACTTGTGCGGATGCAAACACGTGGCGGCTTCTGACAATTTTTCAAAAGGGACACATGGCACCTTCTGCCACTTTTTCTTGAACCTATTGATTGAACCTATAGATTGAACCAACTGCTCACTGTTTCTTTCTTTGACTGAGGCCACTTTTGAATAAAATGGGGAATTTGAAAGCCCCCGAATAAATTTTGAGAAGGGAAGAGAGGATTTTAGTTTGTAGGACCAAAATAGTTCAAATGTTGTCCCAAAAATAAGTGATATTTTTGGGGGACAACAGCTGGCTCTAGTTGGGAAACTTATTTCAGATGAGAACTTGGAACAGCTGAGGGCAGTAGAAATCAGAATCTCCAGTGCCTTGAAGTGTGCCATTGGGCTACGGAGTCATTCTACCCAAAAAAAGGCTCTAAAAAAACAAACGAACAAAACAAAGCAGAAATAAAAACTATGCAAATATACATATGTACAGGTGAACTTATCTGATACTTCAAGAATTGAAGTACTTCAGACACCGCTCATCGTGGGACAAAGAAAAGGGGATGCCATCCTGATAAACTAGCAGGAAACCATTTTTCCCCCCAAAAATGGTGGCAGGCGAATGGAGCTCTCCACCAGGAAACCAATTTTTTGCGTCTTCCTCTTGGCCTTTTCTTTTTCTTGCCCCATGATGGGACATGGTCTTCCCTCTGAAAATCATGGCTCCTTGCTCTCCCTATGAAGAGTTCCTTTTGCTGACTTTGGAATACAGTAGTATGGTCCAGTACCATAATTTGTTGTTCTGATAGCTCAGTCCAACACATGTATTGATTGTCCCCCTCAGATATCTCAGATTCTTCTTCATTTGGAGGTGAGGGTTTTTCTGCACTTATGCTGCACTCCACCAATTCTTCTAATGCCCTGTTTAGATCAAATCTTAGATTTCCGACTGTGGGACTTTCATTGGCTGAGACATGAGCATCCTCTATGGCCAAGAGATAATTACCCCTACCTAAAGGCTCAAACAAAATTTGAGCTATAGGGGCCAACGTTTGGGTGACCACAATTTTTGCCTTAGACAGGTCCGCACCTGGTTCTCCATCAATGTCCAATTGCTCAAGATTGGCTTGCAGGGATTCAAACTCGGTCATTTGAATTTCAGATGTCTTGACAAGATCAACTATGTTAAATGACTGAGATGGACTTGGAAGAGAGGATGGGAGTTCATCCTTTTGGTTTTTGGGAAGGGGAGGACTAGTCTGTGAATTTGAAGTAGAAGGCGTAGGGGCATTTGGGGTACTTACCTTTGTTGCAATCACTGGGCCTTTTGGTTGGAAAGGGAGAGTGGATCCCCACTTAGCAATTAAAACTGCTAGCTGAAGTTGCTCCTCTACTTTCTCCTTATCAGCTTGTTGAGTTGATTGATTCTTAGACCAGGTGAATACAACATATGACCCCTCAGCTGCATTGCCTTTACTCCTAGGTTCATCCTAATAGTTCAGGAAACCAATATGGGAGTGTCTAGCTAATTCTTCTTAATCCTCCCTGAAGAGATCAATGCCATTTTTTTGCTCGAACTCAGGTTGGAAATAGGAAACATGTTATGTTTCCAAATATCCAACTGCTAAGTTGGTTGGAGGTGCTTCAAGGGCAAGGTTCCTCTGTGGGGGAAGAAGATCATTTGGTTGCCCTTGACTTCTGGCAGCATTGCCTTGATATGGTTGATTGGGGAATGTCCTCCTTGGTATATCTTTATATAGAGGAGTAGAAGACATACCTTGTGCCATTTGCCTTTTCAAGGCTAGTAATTCATTTGCTAGCTTCTGTACCATTGGGTCAATGGTGGCTGTGGGTGAGTATTCAGAAGATGAAGAGGGTTTACCTCTGTTAGGATCTCTCCTTATCTTTCCTGCCAAGATAAGGTCATCTCCTAGCTCAGTAGCCAAGTCTTATGCAGCTTCAAGATCTATGCAGCCAGCATGTCTTAGTAGAAAACTCACTTCAGGTAGTTGTGAGTTGATGAAGAAGCATTTGAGATTTTGAGGTGTCAGCTGGGCAACCATGGGAATCTTGTGCCTCAGCTTGTTGAACCTGGCAATAAAATCTCTCATAGGCTCATGAGATTCCTTCTTCATCTGAGTGAGCTGGGCCAACAAAGCATGTGCATCCTCTGCAGGCTAACCTAGCTTCAAACTTGGCTTTGAGTGTATCCCAGTCAGTCACTGATCCAACTTGCAGATGGTAGAACTAGTCTGTAGCAGCACCTTGCAGTGTCTCCACGAAAAGCCTGACTGTCATGTCTTCAAATTCCACTCCTATAACACCACAGGCTATGATGAAGGTTGTAATGTGTTCATCAAGGTGAACTATCCCATTACCAAAGAATTTGGAGAAATTCTTTCTTAAACTACGTGGGAGTTCATGCAGAGGTGGAGTCAAGTTGAGTGGGCCAAAAGATTTACCCTAGGGGCCTCAAACTGCCATAATTTAATTATGTAAAATAGGGATAACAAATCTGGGTGGAGTGGCCAGATTGTGAATCAAAAATAGAAAATGACTGGCCCTACTTCAGCTTGAGGCTTGAGGCTTCAAACTGCGCACTCTTTCCCAACAGCTCTAGTTTTGTAGACCAGATAATATAGCAGAGACAGAGGAAGATGGTAAGACTATAATGATACTGGGTAAGACCCAGATGGGAGTCGCTAGACCCTATAATGGATAAGGGAATGAACTGCTTAGTCTGAAACTTGAGGCTTCAGACTGCACGTTCATCCCCAGCAAAGTCGCCAAAAATTGTTGGGTGAATATTTTGTCGACCAGTTAACTGGCATTCAAAATAGTTCCTATCACCACAACATAGGGAGATTGGTCATCCGAATGTGTAGGTTTACTGCATCACAAGGGGACAAATCTCTCCTCTCATCAAGGGGAGGTTCCCTATTAAATATGCAGAGGTTATGTATTATATATATATGCAAAAAATAAGACACATAGGTGGGATAAACCATCCATATCTCTTCTTTCAAAGATGATGCTGATAAACAAAGAAGAAATCTTAGGTGATGGGGAAGGTGCATCTCTTATTTCAGAAGCAACTTTCAGCCAAGAGCCAAACTCCTTCCTAAATAGTATAAATCTAGGTGCAATGACATAAGGCACTTCTCTTCTTTTAGAAGTGTTCTTCAGCAGGCAGCAGGAATCTTTTAGGTAAAAAGTAACCGGTAACAATGGTGCTGAATGACCAGCAACCTGAGAGAGAAAAATGAAGAACAATGGGGGCACCACATCGTCCCAAGGCTCTTTACACAGGAAAGGAAAATGCAAACACACTGAAGGTACTTATGGGGGCACAACGTCGTCCCACAATTGGCCTTCAGGACACCTTGATCACCTCCACTGGTTCTGCTTGTTAAATCAAATGGACAAGAAAGCTCCTAGGAAATAGACATACAAACAATCTCCTAAGATAACACAAGCTATAACAGCACAAAGCATGTAACTTGTTTTCTCATTCAGATAAAATAATATGAAATATAATCTGAGCTCAAAGTCTCAGTAATGCCTTTCAATTTGGACAGAGTTTTGCTTTTGATAATCAAAAAGGTCCCCCCGTAGCAATGAAAGAGTTTTCATTATATAGAGGCCAGGAGAGACTTGGCACTTTCTCCCAATGAAGTGACCTATTCAGTGTACTCAATGCCTTGGATGCATTCTTGGTTTTGTCAGGAAGGGCCTTGCTAGAGCAGGGTGGTTGCCTTAAATATGGTGTGTTGATTCCTCTCTTAGTGCCTCCTCCTTAGCCCGAATCACTCATTCGTTCACCTACTTAGCCGCGCAACTGTCTACTTTGTCTTCCTTTCTAAGGGGACAAGCAGATAGTGCCTTCAATGTTACCAGCTCCCAAATATCTACCCGGCGAACTGCTTCACTATCGGCAGTAACTCTTGGTGAGTTTCCCTCTCCATTTCTTCCTTCTCTTGATCTTGGCCTTAAAGTATTTTGAATGCATTCGAGTCTATGCCTTGAGTCTGTTGGAATCAATAGACACTTTATTGTGATAATTTTGACTTTTACAGGCCTGTCATTCTTCCTAGCAACTCTCCCGTGCCTTTCTCACTCGCTATGACCACTTTCTGCTGTGACACGAATGAGGACACTTGTCGACATCCACAGCTTTGAAATAAGCTTATCGAGATAAGCTTTGAAACTTGTTAGAGGCTGAGGGGCACAGATGCAGACACGTAGCAACTTTTGCTACGCTGGGATGAGACACATGGTGAGTTTCACTCTTTGGGGCTTCATTTGAAACTGTGTCTTAGCTTGTGACACTTGGCAGCTTCTGCTACTCTTCGAGGCTCAAACCTTTCTCGAAGGGAAATTGCCCTTTGGGGTCTTCTAAGTGGCCTTCGGGCTTTGATCCTTCGGCAAGCTGTCGTCCCTTTCATTTCCTTCAGACAAAATGTCTGAAGGAATTCCTTTAGACAATTCATCTGAAGGAAACCTTTCCTTGGCTCTATATACGCCTTTGTATCGTGAGTGCCCCTTTCTTTTGACACGTGGCACCTTCCGCTCTTCGAACAAGTGTCGAGTGTCATCTTTCGCAAGAATAGGTGAGGACATGTGGCATCTTCCACTGTCGACATTTGGCAACATCCACCTCCTCGAGCCTTTACTACATCGTAGAAACATTTGGGGCTCAGTTGGGCTCTTGCAGATGATGACACTTGTCAGCCTCCACTGATCTCTGTATGGGACACGTGGCACGGTCCGCTGCTCTTGTTAGTCATGCGAATGCAGACACTTAGCATGTTCTGCTTCATTTAGTCACTCGTCCCCAGGCCCGCCATGGTCTTTGCTCAAAATAGTGAAGCAAAGGGGAGAGACTACAGATATTGACAATTTTTAGTTTTTGACAAGCTTTGGAGGGACATGTGGCACGTTATACCACTCTTAGATGAATACATTAGGGCCTTTCATAGTTGCCACTTGTCACCCTCCGTGGAACTCTGAGAGAAGCTTTATCGAAAGAAGCCTTGTAGCTTATAAGAAAATTTGAAAAGTGAACGCCGACACTTGTCACATTTCATTGAGTGACAATGGGACACGTGGTGTGGTCTGCATATTTCTAGCACTTGCACGGATGCAGACACGTGGCAAATTTTGACAATTTTTCAAAAGGGACACATGGCACCTTCTGCCACTTTTTCTTGAACTCGTTGATTGAACCTATAGATTGAACCAACTGCTCACTGATTCTTTCTTTGACTGAGGCCGCCTTTGAATAAAATAAGGAATTTGAAAGCCCTTGAATAAATTTTGAGAAGGGAAGAGAGGATTTTGGTCTATAGGACCAAAATAGTTCAAATGTTGTCCCAAAAATGAGTGATATTTTTGGGGGACAACACATCCCATGTCATCTACATCAAGAATATCTATAGCCACATCTCATGTGTCTAGAGGTAATGGTGCCAACTCAGCCTCAGTGGGTCTCACATGAGCTCCTGCTCTCGTTGGTGCCCATGCACTCCTCAACCATACCCATGTTTTAGGAGGAACTTCCTTTCAAAATCTAAACTACCTAGACATGTGCTCATACTAAAAGCGCTCATACACTCCAACCCAGCAGTCATGTATCCAACAACTAACCCTCATATATCTCAACTGCACTCCATCCTCCTCCCACCTAGGGTATCCTCTATAAGGCCTCCATATGATATCATGGGCCTCTAGTCTATCCAAAACTCATCTATAGTGATCTATCTCAGGAGACTTGATAGCCAATGAACTCGTCCACCACTCCCCATATGGTTTTGGAAGTGCCCAACTCTCCCTTAGCAATATAATTGATCACAAAACTATTATGTGATCATAAGCCCAACAATGCAATAGAGTAGCCACACCCATACCATTACTAAATGCCTCATGTGTAAATCTATATAAATCTATGTATAAATAGGCAAGCATAGTCCTACCCCACAATAACATAGTACCATATATCTCAAACACTATGAACCACCCTATGCATCCTATAGGCAATAGAAACTCTGCTACCATCCACTACAACAAATGAAGCCAACAACATGATTAACCACTTCCATAGGCACAAAACACTTGACTGCATAATAACTAACAGTAATATATCGCTATCACTACTTCTCTAATGTGCACTTGAAGGCACACTAACAAAATACAAGGATGCACGATCAATGGTATCGGGACCCATATCATCCTGCAATGTCACCCATCTCCCACTAATCGGCAAATTTAGAATCCAATACACAACCTCCAGGGCCACAGTGATCTCCCCTATAGGAAGCCAGAATGTACAAGTGTCTGCATTCCACCCCTCACATAAGGCGGTGATCAAATACCTATCCTACTACATAGTACCTAGATCACATACATGACCCAATTATGCTCTATCTATCACGACTCTCTCATCAACCAATAAGGGCAACATCCTCAACGTCTTTATCACTTTTCCTTTGTGAAACTCTCTCATCTGCACCTCACCCTGAAAACATAAAAAAATAACACAAATATATATATATATATATATATATATATATATATATATATATATATATATATATATATATATATATATATATATATATAAGTCAATCATGTCAAGAAAAAATAGCTAAACCACAAAACAACATGAACACAACTCAGAAATTGAAAAAAATATCCTTAGTGGACAACAAAATTGCAAAAGGACACTAGCATAGTACAACAACACTGAAACTTGGACAATAGCGCTGCATCTTTGATAGGAGTAATACCTCCAAGACAGGGGTGTTAAAACTAGCTAAACATTTCCTAGACCACTTAGAATAGCTTAAAAATGCCAAACACAAGATTTTAAAGAGGCAAAAACTAGGTACTTTTGTTACTCACCAGGGTAATATCTCTGCCAACCTGAATCTAGGCTACTAGCTGCTCAAAATAGGTCACAAAAGGTGCTCATCTTCTAGGCATTTTCTTACTCCAGAGCTCCAATATCTCAAACTAGTCAATGGAAAAATGAACCCAAAGTCAATCAACATTCCTATATCAACCAACTTTCTTATTCAAAAGCAAAACACCATTTTGCCCATAACTAGAACCCCATAGTTCTATTTTATAAACTATTTTGTTTAACAAAATCATGACAATGATACCTTTGACATCATGCACGCCTTGCTCTATCACTTCATCATCTATAGCATACACACATCCCTATACCTCTTTTGTACCCTGGCATACAAATTTGTACTTACCAATCAAAAACTCGTTCAAACAACCTAGCCAAATCGATCAAATTTTCAATCCATTCAGTCTACTACCACCTCGTTTGCCTACCACGACACAAATGATTCTAATCTCTACTATAACCACACACAAGATTTGGTCCTAACCAATCAAGAACACATTTAAATCCTAGTAATTCATTTCTCACCAATCAAACAAAAGAATTTCGATCTATTCGCTACATGCCAACTTAGTTACTATTCATACACCACTAGTCATCACTTTTGGCTCAACCTCCTTTTATCATGAATCTCATCCCTCTCCCCAAAAGGGGAGCATCATTCCTACTATCTCTACAAATTACCTAGTATCCCTATCCACTCTTATAGGTAAATACACCTTGGTTCTCACACCTCCAGCAGTCAAATTATCAGATTCAACTCAGATCAATCAAAACATATAGTGATTCAGACTACATAGGTCATTTAGCATGGTTTTTTCACCTCTAGAATCCAAATCATTAGTATTACTCAGTACATATTGGTCAAGATTATATAGTGGTTCAAACTATATGGGTCACTTATCATCACTCAACTTAGATTGATCAAGATTATACAATGATTCAGTTTATGTGGGTCACTCAGCATCACTCAGACATCTAGAGGGATATACCATCAGTTTATAGACTCAAACTCAGATACTAGATTTGAGGGCATGTACATTACTACACGTCTCATACATACAACTTCATACAACATGACATAGTTATAAGACCATATAGCAAATTATAGGAATAGTATAGAGCACATTGTTTTGATATCCATTTTTGCACATGGGACATGGCATGATAGATCATGAAACATGTGGTTATACAGATTTCTAGATTATCCATATGCATCACTCACATACCAAATTTGGGGGCATGACATAGATGATCATGTTCTTTAGCATCTAAAATTATATAGATTGGAATGACAAGACATGCCATTTCCTTCTTACAAATTTACCAAAGTTTTTAGATTACACCTAGGCATACCTAGGTTGTCACCAGGTTAGATTGTATGATCGTCTGCAATGGTTGGTCCATAGCATTACTTAGACCTAGGAGTTTGTGTGGGATAGAGGGTAGACATTAGTTTTGAACATCTGAGCATTTCTCATTTCTCATTCGGATTCAGTATAGGGGGTATCCATTACAGGGATTCCTTCTTTCGCCAAGCACTATTCAGATTCAGTACAAGGGGCATCTATTACAGGGATTCCATCTTTCTCCAGGCACTATTCAAATTTAGAATAGGGGCATCTATAACAGGGATTTTTTTCTTTAGGCACTATTCATATTCAATACATGGGGTATCTATTTTGAGTATTTATTCTTTCTTCAGGCACTTTTTAGTATTCTATCTACTTCTTTGGCCAAGAAGTTGGATCCTTTTTCAGTACACTTGTCTCCATACAAGTAAGTTCAGGTATGCATTTTCTTTCTTTATTTTAATCTAGTACTTCATTTCATTGCATCACTAGATTAAAAGGGGACAAATATATACACCCTAAATTGGTCAAGCAAACATACATATCATGTCTTTTCATAGTCCTTTCACAGGAGACTCTGACTAGAGAATATGAGTTTTATTCACATCTAGTCATGTCTTTTGGTTTGATTTGCCTTGGTCTTGTTTCATACCCTAGACACCTTTTTAACTTTTTCCAATCATTCGTAACCTGCCAGACTTAACCCTTACTAACCCAGGTTACTCCTTACATGCTTATTCCATCCCCCCAGGTCTCAGACCCTCCAGACAACAACACCCAAATAGGAATACAACGTTGAAACCCAAGGTATTGATATAGGTAGATGGATAAAGGTATTGAAGACTGAAATAGATCTACAACAAGCTTTGACGACTTTCATCTCTCAAAATTTGGTATTCAAGTTCATGTTGACCAAGCAAACAAAACCCAAAAAACTTAGATCCTCAGGACAATAACATCAGGAAGCACTATATAACCTAACACCAGGGTGTCCTATTTTTGATGCTCCTAACCAATCAAAAAATAGAAGCCAGATTTAGATTCCTAATACTGTCTCAGTCCTGCTCTTCCATTTCCAGCCTCAAAATCCTCTTTTTTAGTATGAATATAGATAAGTTAATTTCTATTTCTCTTGTATAATTATCAATTAAAATCTATATTTTTCCCTATCAAATTAGATTTTTTCTATCATTCTAGACCCTTATTATTTAAGGTCTAAATACTAGATTCCTAAAAATAATAAAACACCATTTCATCTGATCAATCAGTGTGTAACTGAGCATATGAAAATAATGTGTCGTGCACATGCCTCCAATCTACTATCTAAGTATATTGATTCTAAATTAAGTTATAATAACTATATCTAGATATTTGAACTAAATATAGAAATGATCATGCTGCACATGATGCCCCCAATCTGAGCAATTGAATATGAATCTAAGTTAAACTAGTATGAATCTAAGCAAAAACTAAGTATAACTGATAAACCTGTAATTGAATATGTGCAAACTTATACTGTACCTATTGTACTATTTTGATCAATATGGGTTGTTCTAAAAGTGAGGCTATTGGATAGTAGCACCATGTTTTATAAATTATCACCATGTGGTGTTAGTGTCCCCATTTGGGTGGTAATGTTCTTTTGGTCTCTAATCTGTGTCACTATATCACTTTTCGAGTCATTATTTTCTTATTGTATTTAATTGTGTTTGATTTTCTATAATTGAGCATGTGTGATGAAAAATGTACCGTGAGTGCAATATAAGATCTTGATCTCCGTGACAAACCCTTCAACACCAACCAACACTTCATCCAAATTTTCCTCCAATGAAGCTTGTAATTCTTCTTTAATATTAGCATGCTCCACATGCTTTCCAATTTTACTATGGGATACAAATGGCCCATCCACAATAAATCCCATTGTTGTTCTCTCAACCTACACATAAATTTATTTATGTGCACTAACTTGCACAATATCCATATCCAAAGTTTCCACCATGGAAATCTCTTCATTCTCATGTAATCCCTCATGGCTGAAATTTTCCTCTCCTTTCATCTCCACATGGTTATAAATTGTCCTCATATCTTCTTCATCCTCCACAAGGATGTATTCAATAATGGACTTCTCATGAGCTTCTTCTTTCACATTGCCTTCCATGGTAATTTTATGCTTCTCTTTCTTCTCTTCTCTTTTATGCAACTCTCCAAGGTTGCACTCTTCAATATTCCATGTGGCTATCTCTTTCTTCAACATAGCCATTTTATTTTTCAAGGATTCTATTGTCTCCCATAGCATTTTTTATTTTTATTCATTCTCACACTCCTCAAATCTTTCTAGTAGCAACTCTAATAGCTTGCTCCAAGTCTTCAACTTCTTTTCCCATTCTTTAATTGGAGAAATTCGTCCACTCCTCTTTGCCACCTTCATCTTCATACCTGAAAAAACATAAAAAAGAAATTCACTCTCTCATCTCTTGTAAGGTTTATCTCATGCCTACATTGAAATCTCTCTCTCTCACACTCTTTCCTCAAGGAATCAGAACTTACTCTGATACCAAATGATGTGGCCACCTCCCACAGCTCTCTCACTCACACAAATTCATTCTTAAATGCATTAAATATCAGCATTAATCTTCTCTCATAAATACCTCATCAAACACAGATTGTCATTATACATTCACTCTCATGAATTAAAAAATAATATTCTCACAAAATAACATTGTATTTTTCATTAATCAACTCAAAATAACTAGCTTTCTCAACAAAGCTTCAAAACCCATTACATAAACTTGGCATTCTCAAGCCAAGGAGGCACAAAGGAATTTCCCAAGCCTTCCCACATACAAACTTGCCTCCCTTGCAAAAAAAAGAATTCAAACATAAATATATGGAGGAGAAAGGAAAGGAGACCATAAAACACTATGTCCCACCATCCACATGGGTGCAAATGTGCAAAAAAAAGCAAGGCCCAAGAATGCTACACCATATTTTCCACTTGGGGTTGAATATTGAATGAAGATGGAGTGAGAACCAAGTAATACATGCCATAATTCCATGTGGGAAGGAATAATGACCAAGGACCAAGAAAAATAATCCATCCTCACATGCTGGTCACATGCTCGTCAAAAGAGAAAAGGAGATTCCAATCTAGCATAGTGCATTTTGTCTCCTTGCCATCGCAAACTTCCAAAAGCTGATTGAAATCCTTTTTTACTATCCTTTCTTGACTTCACATGAAAATTTTTACCCACACCACATATTGAACCTATAATGTTGTCCATCAAGAATAGTGACAATTACGAATAATAGCAATCTAGAATAGTGCCAATAGTGCAAATCAGGAATAGTGCTAAATAGTAGCAAATAGTGACAATAAGAATAGTGTCCTTGACACCTCACCAAGGTGACTAGTGTCTCCACATCATCAAAAAGCCTCATCACCATCCTACATCATCATATGACATGTCATGACGAATAGTACCCATGAATAGTGCTAGTGAATAGTGCTATATGAATAGTGATTTCTCTATCACATAATTACTTGTAGGCTACGTCTCTCATCTCAAAAGGGATGCATCAAAATGGGATTGTATTAAGAATTTAAGTATCATGATAAAATTTTAGATTTATGGCACGATGATTTTTAAAAATTATAGTATGATTCAAAATTTATATATTATGGGGGCATGTGACATGCACGTGCACTCATTCCTATAGTAACAAAGTGGAAAAATTCAAACAGTTACATGTTTTAATAGCTACAAAGTTAAAATGGCATATAATAAAAATATAATACATTATAGGGGACATGATATTCATATAATACATTATAGGGGGCATGATATTCATTCATGTTAAAGTTACTACATGGCAGTTTCAAAATTTAAAGTTTTAAAAGGTTTAAAGCTACACATTTTCAAATGGAATCTAGATCTATCTGTAGTAGTTTGAATCATCTTCATGTTGCAAGTGGGCCATACTAGATTCAAGTGACACTCAATGTCTATAGTTGGACTTTTTAAAAATGTATCGAGCTACATTTAATGGTTCTACCCCTTAAAATATCTTATAGAATTTACTATACAAAGTCAAATGAGGGTTGGAGCATATAATATTTCTAACTCAAGAGCATTCAATGGTTTTCAAATTGAGATTTGATCACTCTCAATTTGCCATAGGTTCAATATTTCTCTAAATGCCTCAACAAGGAGGAAAACACTTATCCATTTCCAAGTTATAGGGTAATTAGCTTGCATACTCTTGCAAGTGTATACTTTCCTTGATTTCTTTTCAAATTTTCAAATTTAAATTTTAAAAAATGAAAAATAACTCCTTTCGATGGCATTGTTGAAGGTTTTACATTAAATCAACTCACACAATCAAGCTTCGCATTCAAATACAAAGTGTGTATACACATTTGGGTGTGAGTCTAATTTTCTCTAGTAATTTGACTTTTTTACAACACTAAAACAAAGTGAGGGTAAATTTAGACACATAAAATTAATCAATAAATGCTTGATAATATTTATTCTTGACATCATTACCTTACCTTACTCTATTCACCATTTCGTTAACTCACAATCTATAAGAGAGATTTCATTGTCTTGAAAGCACTAAAAATATCATACAAACATCCCTATTTTATCTAATTTTATTTCTAATCAATCTACATGCTCTTATTAGACCTATTTCTATAGTCTTTGGTCTTTTGGGACAAGTTTGCGCTCAGTCTGATAGGTTTGCATTATGAACTTGTCCACTAGCACAACCTTGTCCTTTGCACTCTAACAATAATTTTTTCAAATTAAGACATTTCAAAATGACTCTCCTGCACATCTTGTAAACTCAATTAGCAAAAATATTCTAAAAATTATCATATAAAATCACATCAAGGCATTCACTTGAACCCACTTGACAAGTTGATTTCAAATCACTACACACTGAGCAAAAGAGTACTATTTCTTCTAATTCCAATTCTGCTACATTTTAACAATCATAGGTCAAGTCAAAATATTGTCTATTTCAAGTCAAGGGCATTCATTGTCAATCATTTCAATTAATATTATAGTTATATAATCATATAGTTTCATGAGCATAGATTATACAATCAGCTTAGGAATGAGAACTACATCAACTTGAGGCCCATGTAGGCTATATAGGCAACATTTAGATTACGTAAGATTTTTTGAGAATAACTCGACTATTCCCCTAAACCCATTCTCCCTTTTTGCATTTTATATCTATCTTGTTTATTATGTTGAAACAAGTGTTTATATTTTTTAGGTATTATGTGTGGCATATTGACACACAAAATTAATCAATAAACCCTTACAGATTGTTGCACATACTCAAATTGGAAAATCAACCACAGAGTCAACTAGGACACAACTGTAGTTAGTAGACAAGGTCATAATGCACCCTTGTCCTCCACCTGTGGACATGTCTCCAACACATAATCAATTACTACATTCAGACCATGGTGGACATAGTACACAAGTCCTTGCAAGCAAATTTCAATCACAATTAGTTTGCACATTGAAAATTAAATTTGATTTAGGGAGGTTTTCACATTCGTAGGCTTATTTACTATTTTTAAAAATTCCAAATAATGTAGCATACTATATATTAATATCATATTTGTATATTCCAACATTTCCATTTCAATAATTTAATATCTATTAGTTTAGATTCATTCAAATTAAAATATATTAAAGAGTTCGTGTCAGGTGGAGTATTGTGTGGCATCTACCCAATACACTTTAGATAAGTATGCAAAAGAAAACCTACAACCTTAACTTCATGTAAACAAATAATATTTAAGGAACCAAGCTCCTATCATGTAGATTGTACAAAGAATTTTTGAGAAAACCCTATGAGGCCTTGAACATTCCATAAGAGAATATTCATGAGGAGGAATCCTCCATTGTAATTCTCCTTGGCCATCCTCAAACCCTTCTTTTGCACCTAGAGCTACAACTTTACCACTTAAAAGTGGATGTTGGTTTGGTATTATAAAATATTTGGGTGAAATGGAGTGATGCTTGGTCCCATTATCTCCCCTTAGTGGGTCACCATCACTGCGAGGTGGGTTGTATAAACATCTATAGGGTGGAGCATTCACTGAGGAAGTCCCAACACTTGAAGCAACTATTTGCATAGAATTAGCTGTAGAAACTTGGCTATGAAGAACAACCAAGTGGGCTTGTCTCTAAGGCACATGATTAGGAAGAGGTGGTTTACTCTCAACCTTTTTCACACATTGTTGTCATTTTTGGTTAGAGGTTGTATAAAACCTACAACCTTAACTTCCTACAAACAAATAATATTTAAGTAACCAAGCTCCTATCATGTAGATTGTAAAAAGAATTTTTGAGAAAACCCTATGAGGCCTTGAACATTCCATAAGATAATATTCATGAGTAGGAATCCTCCGTTGTAACTGTCCTTGGCCATCCTCAAACCCTTCTTTTGTACTTAGAGCAATAAATCTACTACTTAAAAGTGGATGCTATTTTGGTATTATAAAATCTTTGGGCGAAATGGAGTGACGCTTGGTCCCATTATCTCGGCTTAGTGGGTCACCATCATTGTGAGGTGGGTTGTATAAGAATCTATAGTGTTGAGCATTCGCTAAGGAAGTTCCAACACTTGAAGCAACTATTTTCATAGAATTAATTATAGAAACTTGGCTATGAGGAATAACTGAGTGGGCTTGTCTCTAAGGCACATGATTAGGAAGAGGTGGTTTACTCTCAACCTTTTCACATAATGTTGTCATTTTTGGTTGGAGGTTGTATTAGCCATTTCAGGCATTTTATCCATCATCATCACTTTATTGTTACCAACAATAATAAAACCATAATTTGTGTTGTCGTATCTTGCTTTGTAGCAACTAATTTTTCAACAGAGTGCTTAGAGGCTGGAAAACCATAACAAGACAGTAAGGTAACTTATGGTCAGGGAATTGACAATGGAAGGATGTGTTACACATGGTACTATTAGTGACCTTTTGTGTAAAATATTCATCACGAACTTGATATCAATAGACCCTTTTAAGTCTTACTTGAGGTCAAAATCAACATAGATTTATTTGTTCGACTGAGTCGAGTAAAAGCGCTCCATCTCATGACATATCACACACCCAATGGGTTGGACTATTTGTTCAAGGAATGGCCATGAAGGGACTAGAAACCTAGGGTACTTGACACAAACATGGGCTTTGAGTGAGGCTTTCTTGGTGACTTTGAAATCTCAAGTTCAACATGACAAAATTATCCAAGTATTTTGCATGAACCAACAACTAGACTTGGTGAGAAAAACTTACACATGATAGATTCTTAAAAGAGAATATATATATATATATATATATATATATATATATATATATATATATATATATATATTCTCTTTTAAGAATCTATCATGTGTAAGTTTTGCTCACCAAGTCTAGTTGTTGGTTCATGCAAAATACTTGGATAATTTTTTCATGTTGGACTTCAGATTGTGTGTGTGTGTGTGAATGCCTCCCAAATTGATCCCATGGGTTTTCTAATAGTGCTTAACCCAAGTTTGGAGAGAGTCCTCAAAGGAGATATAAGTAATATAATAACCAATAAGATTATGAAATTCATATCAATTAAAAACTAATTCAATAACATCAAAAACTAAGGGCATATTTTTAGATTGAGATGGATTGGCATAATCATTATCTAGTCTTCGAATTTCTACACGTAACTATTATTAGAGTCAACAAGGAGAACATAACTAAATTGAGCTCATAATACCTTATTATTCTCTTGTTAAACCCATTTAATTATATTTTCAAGCCTTCAAATACAAGGATATTTCTGAGCTCACTTTAATTATGTGTTATTTGTCAACTGAAATAATAGTTACATTTGACTAGTGTTGACCAAATTTGACTTTTAGGTCAAATTGGGGCACCCCTAGCAAAAACTTGATTTTTATGCCTATAAGAGGGTATAATATTTTGTCATGAGGTGAGTTATAGGTCATTTTATTTCAATTAATATTGTACTAGATTTGGTCAAATGGTTTCTAGGTCCATTTATCATTCTGGGTCATTTTAAGGGTAAAAATAATGCATTTAATGCTTTTTATAGGTTTATTGGGAAATGTGTAAGTTAAAAATGATTTATCACATGAAATGTGTCCTAGGAAGTCTTTAGTGACTATTACTAACTGAATATTTTATGTTGTGTAGAAGAAATGATAAATTTATAGTGAAAAAGGAAGATTTAGGCACTTGTATGGCCTCCTTGGAAAGTGTTCCATATGGGAGAGGGTCAAGGGATGTAATTTCACCTTACTTAACTCAAATACATGCTTGGAATGACTTGAAATTTCTATTTCTAGCTCAAAACCGTTCTATCTCTATTTCATCCTTCTTGGCATAAAGGAGTGACTTGCAGGTCTACATTTGGTATGGCCACCACAAGGGGTTTTAGGCAAAATTATCTTGGGAGGTTGTTTTACCCTCATAGACCTCAATTTTCATAGAAATAAGTTTGAGATTGATCAATTGTGCTTCATTAACCATTCGTTTGAAGTTGACCTTCCAAAATCGCCTATTAATCTGTGCACCCTTCAAGTTTTGGTCTTGTTTGGAGAAGTCCATATAAACAAGTTACTGAGATTACTTCTATATCTTTTTGGATTCATCCTATAATTCTTCACACACTTGGTTTCATGTTTCAAGTGGTTTTTCTATGCTAACCAACTCAATTTATAGGAGGATACACCATTTTACATTGTTAAGAGCTTTCACCATTTGCAGGAGTTTTGTGCTTTGTTATGGCTTCAGGGGGTTGTGTTAGTTTCATATACATGTTTTAAATGTCTCTTTGACCCCTTTTCACCTTCCATATAAGTCTCCTTGATTCTCATATTTGCAAGCCTATGTCTCCATCATGGTGGACTAGTCCTTCAACATGTTGTCTGCCTTGTTCCAGGTGCTTGAAAGGTAGTTTCACATAAAATGGGATGTTTTAATACTTGTTACATGCCCTTATATGCTAGATGATATTAATTGCAACATTTGAAGGAGGTACCATGCCAAGTTGAGAACTTATGCAACACACATATTGCTCTGTTTCTATCTACTGCCATGTACTTAGTCCATACACACATGCAGGGGGTTTCCATGATCATATTATGCCATCTTGAGGGCCTTATTAGTGGTGTCAACTTACTCTAGTAGAGAAGAGTGAATTTTTAAACATGAAGATAGGTTTGCAAATCATAAAAGGATCTAAGATAGTGTATATTGCCTGGATTCTCCTTATTGCCTATATACTAAGATGAGTGGCTATAGGTGGCATTAGCATTGGCAGAGGACTAAGAATAATTTCATGGAGAAGGTGGGAACAAATGATAAAACTCATTCATGAGGTTTTAATACAAAGCAAATTCTATGATAAACCTTTTGAGGGATTGAGTTGACAAATTGAGGAGTCTATCTTCAAAGAGAGATGACTATGTTCTGGGATATAATCCTTAATTTAATAAAACATAGGACCCTTTGATTTTGTGAACATCATGTGAGATGGTGATAGGAGCTTTTGATGTGTTCTTAGGGTTTAGGTTAGTTCTCCCTATCATGGACAAGGTGTTAACAAGGTTAGAAGGGCAGCTGATAAAGGGAGAAGGGTTGTTTGAGGTCTCAAAGTGACCCCCTAAAGCACTAAATCCTGCAATAATGTCTACAAGTCTGAAACTAGAAGGAGTTGTTTCAATTATAGTGTAGATAATGGCCTTGACCCAATTATTGAGCATTCCAAATGGTTAAAAGGATCTCAAGTGAGCATAATGACCATCAAGTGAAAATGACAAGATGACCTTTCAACCCATACACTCTCCTTAGTCCATACACTATGTGGAGGTTAACCTACAGCAGGCAGGGTATATAAGAAATGAGTTGGCATAGGTTTTTGTGTGTCATTTAGGATACTCAAGTTGAGTGAAAGTATGGGGACATGTGGTATAACCTCAGAGGGTGTAATAAATAATTCATGGGCACTATGACAAGGTGGATAGGGTCAATATCAACCTAAAGGCAAAGGCAAGAAAAGAACTCCTACAGCCATAGGTTGACTGAGTTAAGCAACGACCCAAATCTTGATGAAGGATGGTCCTTTTAAGGTTTTTAAGAAGGGGCATGTGTCGAAGAATAAATGTAACTTAAAAATGGATCCAAAATAGTTTTATACATCAAAGCCAAGGCTCTAAATAGGTGCTTTCTCACCGACAACAGACCACGTTGAGAGTCTCAGTCTAGTCAATAAAGGCTTATTTTTTTTGGGGATAAAATGTGCATTATCATGGTGAATGGGGACCCAAGATTGATTGGACAGTGTATGACCACTTCAAGGTAGATGTTGTTGACTTAATGAGTTATAGACAAGATAAATCCAACTCACATAAACATCTAAAAGGCTCCATGAACATCTACAACCAACTAGATGATTGCGTTGGTAGCTAGCAGGGTATATAGGTGATGATGCAAGCCTAAGTGTATAGGCTCAATATATGAGAGATTGTCAAATGTTTATATTGATTTATAAAGAGTCTCTCCACCATTCAAAGGTCTCATGGAGCCACATGCACCCACAGCAGGATCATTTTGAGGAAGAACACAATCAAATGACAAAACACAACCTTGTGAATTCTAAGATGATGAAGAGGTACTTAAAGGGTCAGATGGCTAGAATGAAGTTGTATCCACTCTATCATGCCAATGAAAATGAACATGGACCCTTTACAATGAATATGAAATAGAGGAGAGGGCACAAAAGATACAAGCATAGTTTATTTGAACAAACCTTGCATAGTCCACCTTTTAAAGGACCCAATCTTGGATTTTGCAAGTAGCGTCTAATCATATGATCAGAGGCTAATTTTTTGTGTGGAGAGTCCTCAAAACTTGAAAAAGGCCCTAAAATATTCACTTTTCTTGAGATAATAGGGGAAGTACCTCCTATTTTGTCTCAGACAGGGGGTACTTCCCCTTAAGCTCATAAGCAGGTAGTCTTGAGAGATAGGATAAAAGGGGTGGACCAAAAGCCAGGGAAACCATGCAAGAGGCTTTGTGAAGTTGTAACATACCTGAGACAATGTAAATAACACCTTATAGGAGAGAGAAAACAAACAAGGTATTCCATACACCAAATGTTGCAGTCAATCATAACAAGTAGAATTAAGACCTAAGGACCAAATGAAGGGTCAAAGGCATTGTTAGCATGAGACAAGCTCTACCCAAACTATTGGATCATGTTTTTTGGGATGGATATAGAGGTGTATGAGCCATTTTTATGCAAAGCAACCATCAAAAGCCACATTGAGCTCAAGAGTGCAAGCAGGGCTATGGAACAAAATTAGGCCTAGTGACCAAAGGAGACAACCTTTTCATTTTGAGCTCTAAGTTAGCTTCCCAGTTGATTGAATCATGTCCTTAGGGTCATAAAATAAGTGTTTGAACTTGTAGAGCTCAAGGAATCTTAATTGAATGGTCCAAAACACCATTATTTATAGTCCGGCCTAGGAGCAAGGAATAGGCCTAAAGGTCCAAATGAGAAGCTTTGTCATTTCCTCTTTAAAGTGATCTTTCATATCTATTGAAACATGTATTTGGAGCATTGAATGATGTGTTTGATCTATCTAAGGGCAGAGAAAGTCACCAAAGGTCAATCTAAGTCCTAAAGTGTAGTTAAGCATGTTAGACAAGGGTATGCCTAAACCCCAAACAAAGAGTCATTTTCATTTCCAACATTAAACAAACACTCCAATGCATTTGAACATGTTTGTGGGTCATTAGCAGAGGTGTTTGAGCTTTTGGAGGTAGAACAAACATCAAGGAAACCATTTTTGAGCTCAAACCCACTCAGACTTGTGCAAAGCCAAGAAAACAAGCACGATAGGTTAAGTTGTGATGCTCACATCATTCATGACACTTTGCATGGAGGCCATAGGAATTCAGGTATGTTGGTGGATGTCTTGAACATAAAATTTGTGAAATTTGTTGGCAGGTTGGACATCCAAGTTTTATGAACAATCCTTAAGACTCGAAACAGATCTAAAACCCTTGAAGGAACTAGTTTTGGAAAATAGAATTTGAAAGCTAATATAAGGGAATAGTTTGACTAGAATAGATATTGGAACTTGGAGAGGACTTTCTCAAGATGCTTCACACCATGATTAGTTGTATGGACTTGCATGGACAAGGTACAAAACATGGTTTTTCTCACTGTTTTGTGTGTTGTGCAGGCTACGAGAGGATTTAAGAGATGAAACAAAGTTTGGAGAGAAGATTGAGACTTCTACTAACTCTTAATATTCATTTCATTCCCTAAGACAATGCCTAAGTGTCCCAACCAGGGGTTTCAATTTAGCCAGTCAAATCTGTCATATTGGGCAAGCTAGAGAGAAGGGAGGAAATGTTCAAGTAAAGTGATTTTAAGGTGCCCCTGATGCTTCCAAGGCCATGGACAGTCTTGACACATGTCAACCATTGAATTGTACGAACTTGAATGAACAAATAAATCCAAATTTGAAGTCAAGTGTGCAAGGTGCATGAGGAGGTTTCCTAAAGTGTAGAGGATGATGGCTCTCTTCCAGGGGATTCCAGAATACCAGGCATGCAATCAATGGATGGAGAGGCATATCTGAGATCCTCCCCTTTCATTCCAATCATTGGACCTGCCTTGGATCAGTTTCAAGTCACTCAAACAAGCCTAATCATGAAGACATTTTTATGTGCAAGAAAAAGAGTTTTATGCCACTTTGCAAGAGTTTGATGATTTGAGATGACACTTATAGCTCCTAATCTTGCATGGTTCACCCCATATCTCTTTGACATGCACAAATAACTGATTCCCTCAGCTTGATAAGTGTCCATTATGACCTTTGGACTTCTTTTCTTCTCTCTCTCTCTCACAAGTTCTATAAGAACTAGCCTTTTGGCTTTATATTGGATACTCCCCCTGAGTATGGTGAAGCCTTGCTCATTTGTATATCTTTTGATCAATAAAATGACTAAGTGTTACCTCTTCCATGACTGTACTTAGTGTGTGTACTTAAATGTTTGATTTTGCTTAAGTGACACTCTTGTTTCCTTAGCATGTTAGCTCATTCTTGCAACCTATTTGCAGTTGGAAAACTTCTTCTTGCAGGGCATGTGAAGTGTTATTGGGATATGTCAAGGATTAAGTGAGTTTGTCTCTTCATTAGTGCCATTCAAGGCCTCTTGTCTAGTCCTCCTATCCTATATGTTCATATTGACCTCACAATGTAACATTGATGTGCGAAGTTGTAGATTGAGAAAGCGTATGTTTGGTTTGTTTCTTGATCTTAAGTGTAATATGCATTTGGTTGGATGTCATCAATGAATTTGATGTATCACCTCCAATAGTTTAGCTTTGCTTTCAGCGTCTTTCTCCCTTTTCACCCTCCAAAATTTAGTTGTAGTTTGATCTTAAGTAGTACATCAAGAGAGCTAGTCCTATCTAGAAACTCACCTAATTTATTACGTTACCCACAAGCCAAGAGGTGACTCCATTGTGCCACTTGGATGAGGAGAGCTTTGCATCTCCTCAAAAGATGCATATCCAAGTGACAACAACTAGATAATAGCCATTTATATAACCTTAACTCTACCCAAAAGATGAGGCTAATAATAAATTTAATTAGAGAAAATCTTAAAAAAAGAGTATGTAGTGGTGGTATTAGAGGCTTGGTAAAACAGATTTTTTGATATATACAACATATTCAAAATGAGAATACACCGGGAACAAAAATTAAAACCAATTTACTTTAATGCAAACATAAAAGCCCAAGGAGAAGGAAGTTTGTAGAGGGCCGGAACAATTTTTTCACAGTTAAACATCCAAACAAAAAACGAAATTTTCTACTAATAATTCCCAAAATTGTGGAGAGACGATATTATATTGTGGAAAAGTTCTTCCGAGTCCGTTATGAAAGCTGTACAATTAAATAATATGATTTTAAGTGGTAAGGATGTGGCTTGGGTGGACGTCCAACCTGTGAATAGGGTGGGAGAGGGGCACCACAACCTGTATTTCGTGCACAAGAAGCATTCTGGCCCTGTTAATGGTCATGAAGCAGAGGTACACGTGTTTCTCCAGCTCATCCAACTGCTGGTTAAAATTAGAATCATTCCGTCTGAGCTGTCGGACGACCTCTTGAAGGGGATGACGGTCGTCCTTCCTCTGCAAACAGAAGTTGATCATACCCTTGTCGTGCTCCACCTCGTCGTGCAAGCGCGTCACGAGACGGCTGATGGTGTCAAAATCTCTGTTAAGAATATAGGTGCCCTTCGACGCGGCGTCAAGCTGTGCACGGTGACGTGTGAGCAGCCCCGTGCGGAGGAGACGCAGGGATTGGAAGCGCTCCTTTACCCAAGGAATGGGAATCGGAAAGAGAAAGGGAAAGGGAAAGCACACCGCCGCCACAACAGCAATTAAAGCGTGCGATGCTATCACAATTGCACACACGGCAACAGCAGCCGAAGCCGTGATAACCCAAATTAGAGCCCCTCTGTTGCATCCCTTCACTAATTTAAGCTTTCTGCAGACTTTTTTTCGGTGCGCTTCGAGGCGTTTGAGCATGGAGTCATAACCGTCATGAATATCCTGGAAGTTTTGCGCCGTTGGATCGGAGAAGGGATTGCCCACCTTTATAAATAAATGGAGCTCTGAGATAGAGAAATGGCATTGCTCACTGGTAAAGTTGCCCGTAGAAGGCGTACAATCAAGAACGTTCTTAATGCTGCGGTAATTCATCTTTGCCTGTTCGATATTCTTCAGAAGTGCGCCGCACAGTTTGGAAGCCTCCGCGCTGTTATGAAAATAATCTGAAACTACACTGTATAATTCGGGTATTCTCGACGGAAGTCCGCGTTCAAGAATGGCATTAATGGATTCCTGGTCGGGTTCCAGAATACGCTCCGCCAAAACGCTGTAAAAGTGAAACGGAGAGGACGAGCTTTGTCCGGCATCTTTATCATCGCTGGCCTTCTGTACCTTGCTCCAAAATTCTGCATAAGATTGCGTCCTGAAAGCTTTGGCATATTCTTCATTTAGATTAAAGCCGCCCGCACCGGCACCGTCACCGACACCGACATCTACCCTTCCCTGTGTTGCTGCACGCCACGCCATCTTTTTTGTTAGGATTGCAGATCGGATTCATGTTCATTCAATTAAAATAATTCAATCTAATTTGCGCTTACGCTATCGTGCACAAGAAGAAGAAATAGTATATTTGGCCTGATGTCGGTGACTATGTACACTCTCTCAAGGGGGATTAAAGGCGAAAACTCCTATTTTGGCTTCAAATTCTAGTTAATCGTCTTTCTATCAGTGTCGATGTAATTTTCCTGCAAATTCAGCGGTTTCGGCTTCATGACAGGAATTGTTTATTTGCCAGGCATGACTGTCTTTAAACTAAGCAATGGATGAAAAATCAGGGCCTGGATTATACACCTAAAAAACACATGGGGATCATCTGAGGTAAGTACACCAATAGATAAAATTCTAGAGGCTACACTGCCTTATGCGCACATAATTAAACGCAAACGCATTTTCTAAATTATAGAAATCTGAAATCGCAAAACTAAAATTTAACAACACACTTAAATTCTTCTCGAAAGCTTAGGTTAAAAGATTTTATCATTAGCATTTTAAATTAAAAAAAATGGTTGCAAATATTGATGAAATAATTGATCGAATCAACCATAGCCAGAGAGAAAAAGAAAATAGAATTCCATTGCAGCACCTTGAGACGCGGCGGCGGGTCGGTTAACCTTACTGACGGCTTTGAAGCTCAAACACATTTCTTTTCGTTTTGTTGCCTGAAATGACCCTCGTACGCTGCCTAATTGACAAGATGGTCGCTTTCTGTCCACATTTCGCATCCTACTTATTTCTGACCCCCGTCCTTTGAAATTTATGAAAATTTGATGAAATGTATTATTGCTTGGTTGAAGCAATGGGCAATCGAATTCTTGCAATCTGAACAAGTCTCAACCTTAAACTTGCCTTAAATGATCCATCGGACATTGCGTCTTTTGGCGGGGAATAGATAAGACGCCCACTCATAAAATATATATATAGAGAGAGAGAGAGGAACCTGTATTTTGTGCTTGATTACCAATCTCCACCTCCGCAATCCTTGCTAAAATCATTGGAATGTTGAGTGAGAGAAGCTTTGGACCTTATCATCATCCATCACGTTTTAGTTGCCTGTCCGACTATACTTCTTTCATTTCCTACAATTTACAAAAAAACATACATATCCCACACGCTGCTGCTCCTCAACCCTCAACCACATACATATTATTTC
This sequence comes from Torreya grandis, assembly GCA_037957365.1. NCBI lineage: Eukaryota > Viridiplantae > Streptophyta > Pinopsida > Cupressales > Taxaceae > Torreya > Torreya grandis. Next base: position 2,410,520 of record JARHVA010001301.1, on the reverse strand, counting down.
GTGTGTAAGCCGCCACTCACAAATACGAATGAAATGAATATGCCACGTGCTCTATCTATTACGCGTAGCACGAAAGCGCACTCTTCCTTGGTCGTCGCTCCTTTTCATGTAATGGGTGTAAAACACGTAGACCGCTAAATTTAAGTATGACGTCAGTTACAGTTAAAACACACGTGTGGAAAGTGACGGATTAAAGCACGTCTGCTCTTCCATTTCCATTTGCATTTGAGGAGGACAGCTTGCTACATTTCTATGGCCATGAATTATGCTGCCTCGAATTTGAAATATTAAATAATTTAGTCATGAAGTGTAATTTTAAATATTAACATCTAATGACGTTCATGACCTATGAGACTATTACGAGTTCTTAATCGGTTAATTTAAGTTCAATATGAATATGAATATGAATATATTATTAATATTTCATATTAACTAATAGAATTATTTAAAAAGCATATTTCAAATAAAAATATGTAAGAAAAAAAAGCAAAAAAAATATAAGAGTTAAGTTGTTTAGATATTTCTCTTCATAATTAATGATTGTTAAGTAAAATAATGGGTAGAATATTCTATTTGCACCTTTAAAATTGAGGTTGAAGAATGGAAGATGAACTATGAAATAAGGAGTTGTGTTACCATCCTTTAAGGAGGCCATCTTTGTATTGTTGGAGATAATGGCCCAGACAAGCAACACTAAAAACCAAAAGGAAAAAGTTGAAACTCAAAGACCTTAAATGGTTGGCTCTTGACAATCTCTGGACCCATCACTATAATGTAGAAAACACTCAGAACAACATGGTTTAAATGCTAAAAGTAGGGGAGGTTGAGTTAAACCAAAAACACACTCAAATGCATATGTTATATTGCTTCTAAAAAGCTATTACAAACTGATTACAATAATGATTAAATACAACTACAACTGTTACACATTCACTACAAAATATCTTCAAAAAACTTCTATGATTTCCTTCTATTATGTCCTCTTCTTTTCTTACCATTCACTGCCCTGTATACTACTGTAGATACTCTATTTTCACTTTGTATTATGCACTGTACATTTACTATTCACAAACCTTGCTCAGACTGTTGTCTCAAAACATTCCTCTACGCTTTTTCCATTCTATCTTTATTTACGTAGATTTTTGCTACTTATTCCTCTCTCCTTGCTGAACATGATACATATTTTTCTCCCTTCTTTCATTCTACTTTGTCTCATTCTCCTTGTCTCTTTATTTTCTAATTTCTCCACGTACAAAATGTTAAAATATTATTTTATTCACTGACTTCCTACCTACCTCCCTAGTCCGCACTCAACAACTATAGCCACTAACAAAATTTAATGCAGCGATTTGAATTTTGAATTTTTGGGTGTCGTTTAGAGTTTGGGGGGAAATCTTGTGGTAGGTGAGACAACTGTATGCCTAACAGTCAGAAGTGGATAAAAGCAATAGAAGGCAAAATAGAAGAAGGTGTGTAACATAAAATAGACTCAGCAATAGTCAGAGGTATAACAACAGCTAAAAAAGACAGGGCAGAAAAATATAGTAGTAGCAAGGTAGCAATAGACTGCAAAAAATAAGGGAAGCAAGAAGATAGACACAATAGAGACTAAATAGAACTTGGAGAACACAACAATAGATTGTGGACTAATGAGCAACTAATAGAAGAAAGTAGAAAAACAAAAGTGAATTTTTATGTGAGTTTGCATGAACAATTGTAGCCATATTAGTTTATGATTTGTAGTCAGTTTGTAATAGGTGTTTTTAAGTGAATTTAATATAAGAAGCTATGTATTTTTTATACAGCCATGCCTCCCTTATTTTTAGCATGTGTTTTTAGTGCATTTCTAGTACTTTTTTGAAAGCTTCAAAATTAGGCAAGAGCTTAGTAATTTATGTGTTTAGATTGCCTATTTAATCCACTTGGGCCTGCACATTATTATGTATTTTCTGCCAACAACTAATATCAAAGCCCATAGGTTGTAAGCCCATTTAGACATGGAAACAAGTAGTTCTAGTTCATGGCAATAGCCCCCTACGATTGATGGAAATAACTACAATGTGTGGAACATCAAGATGTGTTAGGGTGTGTGGAGCTAAAAGTTTCACCAAGGAGCAGACTTCAAACAGGTTCGGGTCTACACAGACACCGGCGTCGGTCAGGAGCGACCGACGTCAGTCAGTTGCACTTGCAGAGGCACCGACGTCGGCAGTGGGTCGGTCGGCGACGGTCACAGGCAAATAGGCAGGAACCGACGTCGATTACCTGTGTGTCTAGAAAGCGATTTCTGAGGACAGAAGCGAGTGTTTGCATGATGAGTTTGAGCTGTAGTCTCAAGCTCGCGTCTCTATTATTAGCAATGTTATTTTTAGAGCCCTTGTTCAAGAGGCTTAACTGTTTGTTGTAAGAGCATGCTCAAGTTTCCTAATTCTATATGTAGGAAAGATCTTCTTAGCTTAGTATGTTGAATGTGTGAGTATGAGTAGAACATTGTGAATGTTTGAAGGACAATACTGAGTTGCATCAATCCAGGTTGTTGGATTTGAGTGTACTTGAGAGAGAGAGCTCTTGAGGAATAGAGATCTAGTGAGAGATCTTGTGTGCATCTGAGAGAGGTGTGGAAGAAAGAAGTTTCTTCAATTGTATTCCTATTGTAAAGAGTTTTAATACAAGTTTTCAGGGTGTTTTCTTGTATCTCTTATTCTGTGCTATTTATCATTCCAGTTGCTTATCTATCTGATTTATTTCCGCGTTTATTGCTTTCACAAGTGTAATCCATTGTTGGTTGATCCCCAACAAGATGAAGATCATATTCAACTCTCAAGAGCTATAGGAGTTGGTTGAAGGTGGATATAATGAGGTTACAGACTTAACAACCTTCAATTCATTAATCCAAGCACAAATGAATGCATTGAAAGAGAATAGGAGAAATGATGTCAATGCAGTCAGCTATATACAAATGACACTAGTTGATTCAATTTTTATTAGGATAGCAACCGTTGTCCATTCCAAATAAATATGAGACATTTTACAAAATGCCTAACAAGGGAGTGACAAGGTGAAGTTTGTCAAGTTGTAGCTCTTAAAAAGAGACTTCGAGACCCTAAAAATGAAAGAGAATTAGTCTATCAATGACTTCTTCACAAGGACAATAAGTATTGTCAATCAAATTAATATATGTGGTGATACCCTTGAATATCATAGGATCATAGAGAAGGTGTTGGGGAGCTTCCAATTTTGACCTTATAGTGGTTGCAATAAAAGAGTTAGGATTTGAGGCAAATTATAATAGATGAGATAATAGGTTACTTGCAAACCCATGAATAAAGGTTGAATAGGTTAGTCATCTCTTCCCATGAGAAATCATTGAAGATAAATGTGAATGTGAAAGGAAGGGGGAGAGGATTAGATAATAGAGGAAGAGGAAGAACTCACATCAGCCAAGAATGTGGAAGGCATATCCATCAAGAGTCACATGGAAGAGGAAGAGGAAGGAGAAACAACACTTATAGAGGAGGATCTACACAAAGATATGACAAATCCAATGTCTAATTATATTATTATAAAAGGTATGGACACTATGCTAATGAGTGTAGAAATAAAGAGTATGATATGAATAGGCAGAATTCAAACTTATCCAAAACACAAGAGGTTGAACCTAATAAGAATGATAAATATGGAAGCTTGTTCATAACATGCAACATTATTGAGCAAAGTGGTAAAGAAACATGGTATTTGGATAGTGGTTATAACAACCACATGAGTGGGAACAAAGAGATGTTTAAACACATTGATGAGTCAATCAAATTAGAGGTAAAGATGATAAACAATGAGAAGGTTCCCATCATGGGTGAAGGCAACATTTCTATCTGCACCAAGGTGACAAAAGGCAGATTCAAGATGTATACTATGTGCTTGAGCTAAAGCAAAACCTTATTAGCATTGGGAATATTGTCCAAAAAGAATATAAGGTTATATTTGAGAATGGTGAATGCATCATCTTTGATAGGAGTGGCTATAATAGGTAGATTGTAGCAGTCAAGATGACAAACAATCGAATGTTTCTATTGAGAATACAAAGTGAGTTCACAACAACATTTAAAACTAGAGCATATGACTCCACCCTTTAGCATCTAAGGTATGGGAATTTGATATTTGGAGGGTTAAAAATTATTCAAAAGAAGCAAATGGTGAAAGGGTTTCCCCTTATAGAATAACCAAACAAAGTGTGTGAAGGATGCATAGTGAGAAATCAACATAAGAGTGCATTTTTTGTGGGTAAAGCATGGAGAGCAAGAACTCCTTTAGAGCTGATATATTCGGATTTATGTAGTCTAATGAAGACCCCCTCCCTATCCAAGAATGTCTAATTCATGACATTTATAGATGAATTCAGCTGAAAGATATGGGTCTACTTCTTAAAGAACAAATCATATGCATTTGAGACCTTCAAACAATTCAAGGCCATGGTAGAGAAACAAAGTGGCCACTACATCAAAATTTTGAAGATGGATAGAGGGAGAGAGTATATCTCTAATAAGTTCATGAATTTTTTTAAGAATCATGGTATCAAGAAACAAATTACAGCCAAGGATACACCACAAAAAAATGGTGTCGCTGAGAGGAAAAATAGGACCATCCAAGATATGGCAAGGAACATGCTAAAGAAAAAGGGTTTGCCTAGTAATTTTTGGGTTGAGGTTGTAATAATAATAATATACTTGTTCAATATTTATCCAAAAAAGAGAGTTAGGGATATGATCCCTCAAGAATCATGGAGCAGTTGGAATCCAAGTGTGGAACACCTTAAATTTTTCGGTTGTGTGACATATGCACACGTGCCCAAGCAAATAAGGAATATATGAGATGACAAATGTGAGAAGTGAATTTTAATAGGGTATAGTGACCAATCAAAGGCTTACCAATTATACATTCCCATCACCAAATATCTCATACTCAGTCAGGATGTTCAATTCATTGAACATGAAGCTTGGGAAGAGAGACAAGAAGAACATGTACACACAAGGGCTAGTGGACCTTTTATTGAATCTAAAATAGTATGTGGTACAACCACCAATACACCAAGTTGAAACCCTATTTAATGAAGGGTTAATTCATTTATTGGAAACAACCATAAAGGAGGTCAAGGAGTTGTTCATGAGTCAACATCATCCTCCTCCAACTCAATTCAATGGCTAATAAGGACAATAAGCTTGCAAGAAGTCTATGAGCAATCAAGGTATGAGCAAAATAAAGATGAAATTATGAATTATGCTCTCTTTTTATCGGTTGATCCTATCTAATTTTAAGAAGTAGTCAAAGACAATAAGTGGTGTGAGGTAATGGATGAAAAAATGCATGCCATAGAGAAAAATCAGACTTGGGAGTTAGATGACCTACCAAAAAAAAGAGGTCATAGGAGTCAAGTGGGTGTATAATACAAAAACCTCTCTCGAAGGCAAGATAGAGAGGCATAAGACAATACTAGTGGTGAAGGGATACAAACAAAAGCCTAGATGTGACTACAATGAGACATTTGCACCTGTAGCAAGGCTAAAAATGGTGAGGATAATCATAGCCATTGCTTCTCAACATAAGTGGAAGGTGTATCACATAGATGTCAAATCAATCTTATTGAATGGATTGCTAGAAGAAGATGTTTATGTGGGATAACCACTTAGATATGAGATTTTCAGTCATAAGAACAAGGTATATATGCTGAAAAGCATTGTATAGGCTCAAGCAAGCCCTAAGAGCATGGTATAGCCATATAATCTCTTATTTGTTAAGAAAGAATTTTAAAAAAAGTGCTAGTGAGTCCACACTCAACATCAAAGCAAGTGAAGGTGATATTTTGATTGTAATTTTTTATGTGGATGATTTAATATTCACCAGAAATGCAAATTAGTCAATAAAAAAAAAAACAACCATGAAAAAAGAATTTGAAATGGTTGATTTAGGTTTTTTGAAGTATTTTCTTGGGATAGAAGTCAAAGAAATGGATGAAGGCATATTTATATGCCAATATAAGTATGCAAAAGATATTTTGGAGAGGTTTAAGATGCCAGACAATAAGCCAATATTCACACCAACTGAAACAAGTCTAAATTTGTGTAAGGATGATTGCAACAATGATGTGGACTTCACACAGTACAAGAGCTTAGTAGGAAGCTTAATGTATTTGAATGCAACTAGGTCAAACTTCATGTATGTAGTCAACCTCATATCTAGGGTAGATGTAGGATAATGGGGGACAAAAAGTGGGGTATAAAGCAACATCTTTTTTTATGAAAATAACAATAGTTGAACTTGGAGAGAATGTTAGAGACACTTCAAAAAAGAATTTGATAATGACATAAAAACATGAATTATGGTATTTTAAATATAGTTTTTAAATATATAATTTTTTCCAATTCTCAGATGATAAAAGTGTGCAAAATAGATGCATTTATGACAATAGTTTGATCATTTTTTGTAAAAAGATAAGGAGAGTGCATGTGTACAAACACACTTTTTTTGAGTAAATAATTGAATTTTTGTATGAAATTTCATATATAGATAGATGAAATGTCAAAGATTGTTTAATTTTTTTTAATTATATATATAATTTTTAAATAATTTTACAAGTCAAGACAACTGAAAAAATTGAAATTACAAGTGTACGAGCACAACTTTTTGACCTTAAATTCATGAAAATCAATTTTTTTTAAAAGCATAGTTGATAATGTGTAGATTGTTGAGATATAAAATTTATAAACTTTTGATTAATATTCAAAAAGTTATAAGGGAATTTGTGATGATATGTATATAGTCCATATTGATGTATGTTATGTATAAATTAAGTAATAATTATAAATAATATTCTAACATTAAAAAAAATTATATATTATAAAACTACACTTTCTTCTCTATAAACCCATATATATATATTTTAAAAATAATAAAAGCTACCTGATCAGATGTGTCGACAAAGATGAAAAAGACTCTTAAATTTCTTAAAAAATAAGTGGGTTACTCCATGACCAGTTTCAAGGTAGGTTCAGACCTCTCTAAACCTGTACCCAAGGTAGATTTGAAGGGAAAATAAAAAAATTGAAATGTTTAAAGGGCATAAATCCTATGCAAAGGATGCATGCCCTTTATAAAGGATGCATGCCCTTTGCAAAGGGCGTGAATCCTTTATAAAGGGCATACAACATATGCAAAGGATGCACACCCTTTTTGGAGTGCAATTTTTTTTTTTCAATTTGATGTTGTTGAAAGATATATATATATATATATATATATATATATATATATATATATATATATATATATATATATATATAGCAATTAGAGGTGGTTGTTAAAAACCTTGGTCTGCAATTTTTTTTGCCATGTTTGATTTTTTGCAAGTATATATTTATATATTTAGTAAAATAAATGTTAAGTATATAACTATATACTTTAAATTTATTTTACTAAATATAATAAATTAGGTCCACTAATCATATTTTGAAATTGATTACAAAGTTGTAGAAGTTACCATTTAGAAGTTAGTTTTTCAAATTCCATTCCAGTTAATACCTAGTTTTCAAAATTTTAAGATTAGAAGATAGAATGAGAAATAATGTTACAAATCATGTTACGTATGTAATAGATATATACCATTAATTATGCCCCATATTTCACCTAATTGAGTATGCCCTACCTACTTTATCTACTTGAGTATGTCCTACCTGATTGAATGCCCAAGCTTGAAGGTGGATTCTTAAATAATTTGTGGGTTTTTCAATCAATGGGTCTATCAATATGCAAAAATGACTACCCTATATCATGTAACTTGTAACATACATATAGTCTTGATAAAATCACTCATACATGACATCATTCACATACCTATTACATATATGTATGCATTTACTCATATATGACATCTACCTGTAAGCATGATATGATAACTTATACTTGAAATGAATGTAGATAATCACCCTAATAGACTCCATTTGAAATAGAATAAATCAACACACCATTCAAATTCATTTTAAAAATATACCACACTCTAAAACAAATGTTAGATTGATGGTCAATCCATGCATTCTTCAATTCCAATCTCATGCATTATTCCAAATTCATGTAGAATAAAGTCATATTCTATCTCTCCAAATTCACATAGGACACTCCCTTATTGATCCTCATCATCCCTAATCAGTCCCTCATCAACCCTAATCAGTCCCTCATCAACCCTTATATTAACTTATCATCCCTAGTCATTCCCTCACCCATTCTCATTATCCTTCATTATCCCTAATCACTCCCTCATTGGATATCAACATCTTTCATTATTGCTAATCACTCCCTCATCAACCCTCATCATCCCTAGTCACTCCCTCATCATCTCCCATCATCCCTCATCATCCATCATTATCATTGATCATACCTAAACACTTTAGGTCATCAAACCTAATCAACCCTAATCACTCTCCCATCATCTTGAGCATCATCCCTAATCACACTCTCATCATCCCTCGTCATCCCTAATAACTCCATTAACCATCATCCTTTCTTATCATCCTTAGTCAATCCTTCATCATCTTTCATTTGACCCCTCATCATCCCTAATCACTCTCTCATTAACCCTCATCATCTTTAATCATCCCTAATAACCCCCTCCTCATCTGTTATCATCCCTCAATGTCCCTAACAATTCCCTCATTGCCACTCACCATACCTAATCACTCTATCATCATCCATAGTCACTCCCTCATCTAGTAGAGTGTGTTCCAATCCAACAATTAGTATAAATTTGTTTCAAACTAAACAATATCCTTTTTAGATGAATATTAAATGATGTTTCAATTCTTTTTGTTATGATTGGAGTGTCCTAGGGTGATTATTCTCATGCATGTCTAGTAGATTAGATAGGGTCATGATGGATTACTCTAGGGAGATTGTTGAATGATTTACATGGTGAAAATAAGATATTTTCCTCTTTTATCTTGTATGGAAAAAATTCATTTTGAATGATGAGGGATGATGATAGATAAAAAAAATTACCTCTTTGCGCTTGCTTTGTATGAGGTGAAATCCTTCTTCTAGACATAGTTATTTCTAAATCATTGAGTGAAAGGGCCAGATCATTTTGGATCTTCTCATGTTTGTGATTTATTCTCAAAGAATGATGTGGGTCACGAGTATAAATTATTAGCATTTGTGCCACTGACTTTGTTATGGCATATTTTATTCTTGCATTGAAATCTTTTCACTTGTGTAGGAATTATGATAGGAAAGTGGAGAGAGGGTTGAGCTAAACTACCAATGCTTGCATCATTCCTCTTTAGTGTGGTCTCCATAATGTATGTTTAGTGTTTGTCATTTAGGTTTCATTTTTAGTGTTTTAGGTTAAGGGTGTAGGGTTCAAATTTTATAGTTCAATGTTTAGAGTTGATTGTTTGGGTTCTGGAATTTAGGTTTTAAGGTTTAGGGTTTATCCAATTTTAGGATTTAGGGTCTATGGTTTTGGGATTGGGGTTTTATGGTTATGGGTTTATGGTTTAGGGTTCAACATTAAAGGTTTAGGTTTTATTTCTTAGAGTTTCATGATTAGGGTTTAGTGTTAAAGGTTTAAGGGTCAAGATTTTAGGTTTAGGGTTTGGGGTTCAGTGTTTAGGGTTTAAGGTTCATGATTTTGAATTTTGTGTTTAAGGTTTAGTGTTTAATATTAAGGACCTATAAGGTTAAGGTTTTATGGTTTAGTGTTTAGGATTTAGGATTTTAAGTTTATGGTTTGTGATTTAGGGTTAAGGGCTTAAAGTTTAGGTTTTAGGGCTTATGATCTAGGATATAAAGTCTAGGGTTTAAGGTTATATGTTTAGGGTCTAGGTTTTAGGGTTTAGGTATTATTATTTTGGGTTTAAGGATAATACATATTAGGGTTAAGTGTTCAAGGTTTATAGTGTTTAGGTTTTAGGTTTAGGGTTAAAAATTCAAGGTTTATGGTGTTTAGGGTTTGGGGTTTGGATTTGAGGATTAATGGGTTAGGTGTAAATGGAGTGTACTTGGGTGATTAACTACATTTGTGTCTAGTATGAGTGACTGTACATGAATACAAGAATATGTCATGTATGAGTGAAAACACACCTACATGTAGTACTAGGTATGGGGTAGATGTAATGTTTGAATTATTATATCATTATTATATGTATGCTATAGGCTAGCCATTTATGCATATTGATAGACCCGTTGATTAAAAAACACACAAATTATTAGGAATTCATCTTGAATCCACCTTCAAGCCTTTTACATGAATGCCCCTAGTCATTCCTTTCTCTATATAGATTAAAATGATCCCTATCCTTTCAATATATGGCTTAGGGTCTAGGGTTTAGGTACACTATTTAGTGTTCATGGTTTAGGGTTTATGGCTTAGGGTTGGGGTTTAGGTTTTAAGTTTCAATGTTTAGGGTCTAAAGTTTAGTGTTTATGGTTAGGGGTTAATGGTTTAGGTGTAAATGGAGTGAAATAGGGTTATTATCTATAGAAGATGTGGAACATGGTATATAAGGGTCTAAAATAGAAAGTCCACCTACATGTATACCTTTTTTGAGTAGGCACACAGTCATAGTTGACTACAATTTAAGCCTAGGTCAGTAAAGAGTACACTATGAGGAGTTGGCAAGAAATAATGGGTGATAGACTTAATTATAAAAAATTAACCATGGACAATATAGAAAAAAGTAATTCCAATCATGAAGATAATCAGACTGTGGTGGGGGGAAGTGTTAAAGACACAAATATTTTACTTGATGATCCAGCTTTGACAAGAGAAAAGGAACATTTGGTTCTGGTTTCCAATCATGCTATGGAGATTAGAGAACAAGAAAAGGATGATCATGAACAACATAAAGACCCTGCAGAGACAAAAGAGGAGAAAATGATGGAAAGGGAGGACCAAATAGAAAAGGATGAGTCCTTTCCACAGGAGAATGCAGATGACAGTTGTGACGCTCGACAAAGGGACACTAAGCTCTCCTTCATGAATTCAGCCAAATTCAAAGCTGATGTAATTTACCAAGTTGATTCATGGATGTATAAGGAAATGATGGAGCTAAAGAAGAAAGTAGAAATAATGCAACATAACCAGGAAGCTGATAGGATCAAAATCAATAATTTGGAGAAGCAAATGAGCGATATTCCAACTAAACTTAAGGATTATGAGAATAATCTGAGAAGGCTCATCAAGGAAAGTAGAATGAAAATGGAGGAGGTTACTTCTAGCATATGTGCGACTGCAACTAACCTTGGAAAATGAGCTAATGAAGAAATAAAATCTTTGGAGGGGCCTAGTAAGAGAACCAGGTAGAGCTCGAGGAAGAAAGCCCAGTAAGAAGCTGCTACATCGGCTGCAATATCCATACAAGATACAACAATGGTTGGAAATGAGGCTGTGAAGATGATCCTGGAATTAGAATACTAAGGTATTCTTTGTTGCTATTGATTTTGGTCTGGTCCTTTCTGCTGGATGTTATAACTGGTTCTGAAAGTTGGATCTTAGTTTTAAAAACTTATTTTGAGTTTCCAGGTCTTTGTAAAACCTGTGATCTTCTTTTATGGTATCGATCTGTGGTTTTAGGTCCCTGTAAAACTTGATTTGATACTATTTTACAGTAAGTTTTAGGAATGTTCTTCCTGTTGGGCGTTATCGCTTCATCTTTCTTTCTTTATTAAAGGGTTTTAGGGTCCCTTCAAAACTTGATTTTACCTTAATATAAAACAAATTAACCATGGATATACCAACCTAATGAGATACTTAGGATAAGAAAATAGGGGTGGAAACTGAGCTCAAGCCTTAACCTACAGTTGACACATAATCCTTGCACACAATGAGTGCTCAAAAAGTCTCCCTTGGGTTTTATGAGGTTTGGAGGTGATAGGAGTGTGAACCAACCCTAAAATTTTGTACAAAGGGTCCCCATAACTTGACCAAGCCCCTCATATCATAATTTTTTCTAGGAAAATATGGGAGGTGACCTCTATTTTATCTTAGATAGAGGGCACTCCCAAGAGGAAAAATCCTGCAGGCTCAATATGAAAAGGATAAGGAAATGAGTTGGAGACTATTAGAACCTTGAAAAGAGATGTAAGAGGATGTTTTGAACATGAAAAAACACATGGGATTTATAAAAATCATAAAAAATACTCATAGGTGTTGATGATTAGCTATGTGGAGACTAGGCCTACTAAGCCTTAACTAGGCATAAAAGCCCTAAGTAGATGTAGTCTCACTTCTAACACCAAGTGAACCTTGCAGAGCATTGGAGAAATTCCATGGGGATATATAAGGTGTTTGAAAACCTTTATTTTGTAGATAAGGCCGCAAGAGATCATTTATTGGCTCAATAACATGATAGGGTGAACATAATTCCTTGAAGAGTTTAAGAGGCCAAGTTTGGAAGCTTACATCAGTGCAGATGCCTAACATGGGAGTCTAAGGAGCTAGGATAGGTTGGAAAGGGTTTTAAGCAAGGATCTAGTGGAATTTATTTAGGTTTTGTATGCCACAATTTTATGAACTATCCTTAAGGGGTAAAACTACCTAAAATCCTCTATAACCCTTATTAATTACCTAATTAGGAAGAAGTGGAAGAAAAGGCATCTTGGAGGGCTAGTTTGACTAGGAAATGATCTTGGACTTACAGAGGACTCCCTAGGTCTCCTTCCTATCAAGTTGACTTGTACCTTATTTGTATGGACATGGTACATAATGGATTTTATTGATAGTTTTTGATGTCTTGTAGGTATAGAAGATTACCAAAAGATGAAGATCACTTTGGGAGATATAATGAGACCTAGCCTCCTAATATCCATTTATTTCTTTAAAAGCACAAAGTACATATACAATCATATTCACTTTATCTAGTCCAAACTGGCATAGTGAATAGAGAGTGATCACCAAGTGAGAAGGTGGTAACTCCAATTTGGAGGCCTTTTAAGGTCTACCTCATGGATCTAGAGACATGAGGACCATTTGAAATTGTCATACCCTTCCCTATATGGACTAGATTGAGAAAATGATGATCATCTTAGTGCCAAATGTGAAAATAGTTCTAAAGAATGGTGATTATGTCTATAGACAATTGGAACACTTGTCTAGAGGAAGATTGATGATTAGGGACACATCCAATGCATGTTAGAACTTATTTAAAACTTCCCCTTCATAGTGCAATGATATAATCTTTGAGTTGGTTTTGTTTGTGTGTGTGTTCTATAAGTGCTCATGAGACACAAGTGTGTGGCGTGTTGTTTTGTGTCTTATAGGGTTGTAATATAAGTGTTTGATCTATTCAGAGAGCTTCATCAAGTTTAGAGACATGGAAGAGATTCATAGCATGAATGGTGGAGGTATAGTATTGGTTATGGAACTAGTCTACCATGCACATAATCAAATATCATACATTCACATATAGAGCTCCTGCATACACACCTATAGGTGTTCCCAATAGGGGAGTGGGAAATCAAATATCAAGTTTTATGGTTTAGTGTTTAGGATTTTAGGCTTATGGTTTGTGTTTTTGGGTTAAGGGCTTAAAGTTTATGTTTTGGGGCTTAGGGTCTAGGGTATAAAGTCTAGGGTTTAAAGTTTTAAGGTTATATGTTCAGGGTCTAATTTTTAGGGTTTAGGTATTATTGTTTTGGGTTTAGGGATAATGTATTAGGGTTAAGTGTTCAAGGTTTATGGTGTTTAGGGTTCAATGTTCAAGGTTTACGGTGTTTAGGGTTTGGGTTTAGGGGTTAATGGTTTAGGTGTAAATGGAGTGTACTAGGGTTATTAGCTAACTTTGTGTCTGGTATTAGTGACTATATTGTGAATACAAGAATATGTCATGTATGAATGATAACATACCTACATGTGGTACTAGGTATGGGGTAGATGTAATGTATTAATGATTGTATCATTATTATATATATGTTATAGGTTGAGCAGTATAGGTTAGATATTTATGCATATTGATAGACCCATTGATTAAAAAACCCACAAATTATTCAAGAATTCATCTTGAATCCATCTTCAAGACTTTTACATGAATGTCCCTAGTCACTCCTTTCTCTATAGAGGTTAGATTGACGCTTATCCTTTCAAGATATGGCTTAGCCAATGCCCCCTCTCCTTTCTCTATATAGGTGATAAATCAAGATTATGGTAACTTATGGCTAAAGGTTTAGGATTTATAAATTTAGGGTTTAATTATGGTTGATGGTTCAAGATTCATAGCTTAGGGTTTAGTGTATAGGGACTAGTGTTAAGGGTTAAGTTTTAGTGTTATGGCTTAGGGATTAGGTTATAGGCCTTATTATTTATATTTTATGCTTAAAGGTTTGGGATTTATGGTTTATGGCTCAAGGGATCAAGAGTTTAGATTTTAGGGTTTGGGGCTTGGTGTTTGGGGTTAGGGTTTTAGGTTTATGGTTTCAAACTTAGGGTTTAGGGTATAAGGTTTAGGGGTTTGGTTGAGGGTTTGGGGTTTAGAACTTAGTGTTTAGTATTTAGGGTTTGGGATTTAGTGTTTGAGGATTAGGGTTTATGGTTTAAGACTTAGGGTTTAGTGTTTATGGTTTAGAGTTTACAATTTAAGGTTTGGGGTTTTAGGTTTAGGGTTTAGGATTTAGGGTCTAGGGTTAAGGGTTTAGGGATTTAGGTTTAGTGTTTAAGGTTTTAGGTTTAGAATTTTTGATTTAGGAGTTAATGTTTAAGGTTTATGACTTATGGTTTATGGTTTTAGGCTTGGGGTTTAGGGTTAAGGGATTAAATTTAGGGTTTAGGGTTTAGGATTTAGGATTTTATGTTTATGGTTTGGGGTTTAGGGTTAAGGGCTTACATTTAGGTTTTATGGTTTAGGGTCTAGGGTGTAAAGTATAGGGTTTAATGTTTTAAGTTTATATGTTTAGGGTCAATAATTTAGGGTTTATGGATTATTATTTTTGGTTTAGGGATAATTTATTAGGGTTAATGGTTTAGGGTTTAGGGCTTAGGGTCTAGGGTTTAGGTATATTATTTAGTATTCATGGTTTAGGGTTTAGGGTTTATGGCTTAGGCTTTGGGGTTTAGGGTTTAGGTTTCAATGTTTAGGGTTTAAGGTTTAGTGTTTAGGGTTATGGGTTTGGGGTTAAAGGTTTAGGTGGGAATGGAGTGAACTAGGGTTATTAACTGCATTCATGTCCAATATGAGTGACCATATCATGACCACATGAAGATGTCATGTATGAGTGATTGAATACCTACATGTAGTACCATGTATGTGGTAGATGTAATGTATGAATGATTATATCATTATTATATATATGCTATAGGTTGCATGATATAGGCTATTTTTTTTATGCATATTGATAAACCCATTAATTAAAGTTCATTTTCTATGTTGAGAACAAGGTTGTTAAGAAGATTCCAGGGCAAAGATAGCAAACTACAAGTATAATACATCTCCAACTTTTTTGATTGAGTATAAAACTCTTATGAAGGTCCAATGCTATTATGTAAACACTATAGAATAATTACAAGTGATTCAAAGCATTTGATAGTTAATCTAAGTGAATATCCTTCCAAGTAAGCAGATTAGGTCATCTAGACCTAAAGAGTAGAGTTTCCATTAAATTCTAATTCTTAATAAATCAATAAAGGAAATTGGTTTCTCATCCTCAGGGATAGTCTCCAAACACATTAATAAAGATTTATAATAATCTTTTGATGAGCTTAGATTAATAACACCTTTTCAAGAACAAACATGCCTATACACAATATTATAGAGGTGTTTAGGATTTAATCAATTTTTTGGGCACTTTGGTGATCTAATTGGTATCTTGAGATTGTGTAAAGACACCTATGAGTTTCATATCATTTTCTTGATATTTCCATTAAGTTTTTAAATTGAATTAGTCCAAAAAATAAGGTAGATGTAGACCTCTTTGTGTCAAGTCCTTAAGAGGTAGAATTTGGCCTAATAGGCATATAAAGGGTAGAGTTGTTGTCATATAAATTTTGCATTGAATTTATTCATGCAATAAGAAGATTGAGTCAAATAATTATTGAAACCCTCATAGTATTGTTCAAAGAAGTGAGGATGTACAATTGAGTGATTTAGGAGTCAAAGAAGGGTTTTTCTTGAAGGTAGATTACTATCTTAGGACTGAGTACCCTATTTTAAGTAATTAAAAGTGTCTTTTGATTTGATTACAAAAGCTAAGAATTCAATAGAAAATACTAAAGAATAAGGTCATTATTATTTCAATACCAATATTTAGAAGACCTTTTGTGATAGACTAAGAGATAATCTATGATTAGGAAGAGACCTAATTTCAAGCAAGTTTCTAAAGGACCTTGAAGTAGACCAGGTTGAGTAAGTGGAACACTTAATTTGACACTAGTAGGGAATAGTAAATATTAAGATATGGCTTGTGTATTTAGGTAGGGCATACTCCTTGAGATCAAGCCATGGCTTGATTATTTAATCAGGTAGAACATACTCAAATAAATAAAGTAGATAGGGAATACTTAAGTAGGTAAAATAGATATGTAATAATCAATGGTATAGATCTATTACATACATAACATGATTTGTAACCTCATTTTTCATTCTATCTTTTGAACCTAAAATTTTGAAAACTAAGTAGTGACTGTAATGGAATTTGAAAAACTATCTTCTAAATGGTAACTCCTATAGCTCTGTAATCAATTTCATAAGATGATGAGTGGCCCTAATTTTTTATATTTAGTAAAATAAATTTAAATTACATTCTTTTACTTAACATTCATTTTATTAATTATATGCTTGCACCTCAAATTGAAAAACAAAATTTCACTCCAAAAAGGGCGTATGCCCTTTATAAAATTTGAACGCCCTTTGCAAAGGGTGTATGCCATTTATAAAGGGTGTATGCCTTTTAGAAAGGGCGTACCCACTTTGCGAATTGCATACATACTTTGTAGAGGGAGCACACCCTTTAAAAAGGGTGTACACTCTTTAAAAAATGTGTACACCTTTTACAAAGTGCATGCATCCTTTGCAAAGGGCGTATGCCCTTTAGGGTCAGGACCGATCCTTGTTCATGTTTTAATTGATTTTATTAAAAAAAAGGGCATACACCATTTTAAAAAGGACATACACCCTTTATAGAAAATGCTTTATATTTTTCATTGTGTCACTTTTTTTGTCCCATAGTTTTATGCATCTACCCTTTAGATTCATGGAGATGACAAAGGAGACACATTGACAAGTGGGTAAGAGGATATCGAGGTACATGAATGGAACAAGAGATTATGAAATTTTATATGCAATAGTAGATGAGTTTCATCTTATGGGTTACATAAATAGTGATTGGGCCATTAGCCTTGATGACCAAAAGAACACATCATGGTATGTATTTCATCTTAGGTTAGGATCCATATCTTGGGCTTCAAAGAAACAACCCATAGTATCAATTTCTATAGTTGAAGTGGAGTACATAACAACCAATAAAGATACTTTCATATCTGAATGAGGAGTAGCAAGGGGATTATATGGTCTTTTATGATAATATATCCTCTATAGCATTGTTAAAGAACCCTGTCTTTCATGGTAGGAGAAAGCACATTGTAATAAGGTATCATCTCATTCAAGAGTTAATTGAAAATCATGTGATATAGCTTAGTTTTTGCAAGTCAGATAAAAAACTAGCTGATATATTTATTAAGTCATTATCAAAAGACACTTTTATGCACTTAAGAGGAAGGTTAGGGGTCATTAATGCAACAACATTGGGTCTACAAGGCTTTATGTTTGCTCTAGACTCTTACAACAGAGATTTAAACTCCAACAATTTAGCTCTAAACTCTTACAGGCCAGATCTAAAATCTTACTAAGGTCAGCTCTAAAATCCTTCAAGTTAGCACCAGAGTCTTACATCATAGCTCTGAAATCCATCATGTCAGCTTTGGACTCCCACAGAGTAGCTCCGAACTCTACCAGTCCATCTATGAACTCTATCAATCTAGATTTAGACTCAGTCTATAGGATAGCTATGAACTCTACCAATCCATCTTTAGACTTAGTCAATAATATAGCTATGGACTCTACCAGTCTAGCTTTTAACTTAGTCTATAGCACAACTAAAAACTCTACCAGTCTATTTAAAGACTCTATCAACAAAGCAATAAACTTCAATAACAAAGCTCTAGACATGCACATAATAGGTGCAGAAGCATTTAGGTAGATGAAGAGAAGTTATAAGGAAGTTTTGAAGGGTGAGAAATGTTTTGCAGACCATGGTTGGAAGGTCAAAAATAAGGGGGAGTGTTAAAATATTATTTTATACATTGACTTCCTACTTACCTCCCTAGTCTGCACTCAATAGTTACAACCACCAACAAAATTTAATGCAATGATTTGAATTTTTAATTTTTGGGTGCCATTTTGAGTTTAGGGGGAAATATTATGGTAGGTGAGACAACTATAATCCCAATAGTCAAAAGTGGACATAAGCAATATAAAATAAAATAGAATAAGGTGTGCAATAGAAAATAGTTGCAAAAACAATCAGAGGTATACCAACAGCTAAAAAAGATAGGGTAGAAAAATAAAGTAGTGGCAGACCACATAAAATAAGAGAAGTAAGAATATAGACATAGCAGGGAGTGAATAAAACCTGGAGAATGCAATAATAGATTGTGGACTACTGAGTAGCCAGTAGAAGAAGAAAGTAAAAAAACAAAAGTGAAGTTTTTTGTGAGTTTGCATGAATAATTATAGTTGTATTAGTTTATGCTTTGTAGTCAGTTTGTAATAGGTATTTTAAGTGAATTTAATACAAGAAGTTATGTATTTTTCTATACACCTATGCCTCCCCTATTTTGTTTTTTTTAGCACGTGTTTTTAGTGCATTTCTTGTACTTTTATGAAAGCTTTGGGATTACTAAGGAGCTTAGTAATTCATGTGTTTAGGCTACCTATTTAACCCACTTGGGCTTGCACATTATTTTATATTTTTTGCCAACACTAAATTCTTTCCCTCTAAAACAAAACAATTCTCAAATTTTAAATCCATTATGCAATAAATATGTTTAATGACTACTATAGAATGTCTCTGGATCCAAGACAAGTAAGTAAAAGAGGGTAAGAATATAATATTTTAACTCTCCCCCTTATTATTGACCTTCTTTCTATATGCTTATGAACTCTTTTCAACTCCTCAAACATCTTTATAAATTCTTCTTAATTGCCTATTTATTTTTATGCTTATTTTAAGCATCTCTGGAGCTGGTTTGATAGACTCTAGAGCTAGACTATTAGACTTCAAAGTTAGATTGGTGGAATCTAGAGCCAACATGTAAGACTCTGGAGCTAGTCTATGAAACTATGGAGCTTGATTGTGGGTCACTAAAGTCAACATATAACCTTCAAGATCCATTGTTACTTCATCTATGACTCCTAACCTCTGTCTTAAATATAAAAAATTATATTTTGTTAAAGGCTTGTGAATATATCAGTGAGTTACTGCTCAAACTTGTAAAACTTAATCTCTATCACATTTTTTTCAACTAACTCTGATAAAATGATACATGGTTGTTATATGATTGCTTCTACCTTGAAAAATAAGATTTTTTGACAATGCAATGGAGGATATGTTATCACAAAAGATTTTTGATGCTCCTTGCTACTCCTCATGCAAATATGATATGATTATTTTAATCCATATGGCTTGACATGTTATTTCATTCACTTCTATATACCCAACTCAAAATTTTAAAAGTGAAACTTTTAGTTTTTTATTTGAAGCCCAAGAAATGGCTCCTAATCCAATATGAAACAAATACCCCAATGTCCTCTTTCTATCTCCCAAACTACCAGCCTAGTCACTATCTATGTATCTTACTAACTGAAATTCATCTACTACTGCATACAAAACTCTATATCCTCTTGTGTCATTCACATACCTCAAGATCCTCTTGCTTGCTTGCCAATGTGTTTATTTTGATGTCTAAATGAATATATAAATGAGGTTGATTGGATACATGATGTTTGGTCTATTTGTAGTCAAATACATTATAATTCTCACTAAACTTTTGTACCATGTGGTATCCACATTACTGCTACAATTTTTCTTGTGTAACTTCAAGCTTGTTTCACCTAGGGTTGATACTAGTTTGTTGCCCAATATCTTAAACCTCTCCAAAATATCATTTACATACTTGGATTGACATATAAAGATGCCTTAATTCATTTTCTTCAATTCTATCCCAAGAAAATACTTTAATAAACTTAAATTAGTCATCTCAAATTCCTTCTTCATGGTTGATTTGAACGTTTCTATGGATTGATTTGTATTTTTGGTAACGATTAGAATATTACATAGAAAACAACTATCAAAATACCTTATTTTATTGCCTTGATGTAGAGTGTGGACTCACTATTAATTTTTATAAATTCATCATTTAACAATTAAGACTTTATTTGACTGTACCACGCCTTAGGTGCTTGCTTGAGCATATACAATGCCTTCTTCAACCTAAATACCTTATTTTCATGTCTAAGATTCTCATAACCATGTGGCTGTCCCATATGCACCTCTTCTTATAACACATCATTTAATAAAACTGATTTGATATCCATTTGATGCACTTTCCATTTGTGTTGAAAAACTATAGCTATTATTGGTGTAAGTTTTTTACTTCTTTGGTTTTACCTAAACTAGTCATTAGTTAGCTTGCTTAAGTCATTTTAGGTCATTGTGGAAGATAGTCCCATATGCTGTATGTGGGTTCATGTCTATCTCTCCTATATATATGTACCTACTTCATATTTTTTGGTTATTGACTCGTTCATGCTCATTTAATACACTTTTGCTTTTGTAACTTGATCTAACCTACTTCTAGGGTTTTGTGCATATTTGGCTTGTTAGGAGATCTTGGAGAAGTCCAACATGATATCAAAGCATATCTAACAGTCTCCTTGCCAATTTTTAAATCCTTGATGAGATATTTCATTGCATGCATTGCTGGTTTTTTCATTCATTTTCAACTATTTTTGGGGTTTTTGGTGGATTTTCTCAACATCCATGAAAATATATACAAATAGGTCTTAGAAAAGAAAAATCCTAGGTTTTTATAGGTTTTTCATGTTATCAAATGGGTCTTTATTAGGTTATGTATTTTTCATACAAATTCTATGTTTTCTAGGGTTTTTATGTAGATTTCCACACACTTGGGCATTTTTTGGCCACTTTGCAGGCTTAGTGTAACTACAAAAGTAAGAGTCTCACCTCCATGACTTATGCTAGTTCATTTTATTTAGGAAACACCTTCGCACTGTATGACCTTTTTGGATTATGTCATTCAATCTCAGGTTCTCCATTACCCTGGTTATCCTTATGGGCTACGCAATTACATCTATTCTATAGCATCATAGGTTTCTTCTAGATTTTATCGACCCCCAATCTATCTTGTATGTTATTTTGGTACAAGTGGATGAATAGTTAATGTCATGGTTTGCATAATAAGGAAAGCTTTTGCTCTAAAAATTAGCCTTCCCACACCTATTGGATGGCCTAATGGAGCTCATGGACATCCTTCCTAGCTTTCCCCCTTACCATTACTCACCCTGATGGATGCCTTCCCTTGATACATAGTCTTTATTCCTTTTGGTATCATGACCTACAAGTCAAGGGATATCCACATTGGCTCGACATCCTCTCTATGTAGGTCTGTTTTTTTGATGATCAAAATGGCTATGTCACCTCCCATGTTTAGTGAAGCCACTTCCTCATGATGTCACCCTCCTTACTAGTTGTGTGTTGGTCATTTTTTCATCCCTTGACACTCCACAATAGTAAGTTCATTCCATTATTATTTTGTGATATTTTGAAAACCACCCAATTTTAAATTTTCATGATGGAAATATCCTCTTACAACTTTAAAACCATATTTTTCAATTTGTGGTTTCACAAACCACCTTTGGTGATTAATGGTATTTATGAGTTAAATGTGGTATTTAGCTTGAAAATTTCTAGTGGTTTTATTATATACACAATATTAAATGGTGTCCAACCAAATTAAATTCATGGATAGGGGTGAGATTTTTTTTTTTAATGACATGTTGATTTAATATCATGTATTAATATTAATATCATTATTATAAAAGCTTTTTGAATTTGTAAATGGTGGGGATGACATTTTAGGTGGGATTTTTAAAATGGGGGAATTTTTTTATTTTTTATTAAAAACAAAATATTGTATATAGATATTCTAAGAGATTTTACAAGATTATCTTGTTTCTTGGTCTTTTACTCATTTCAAATTTTACCTTATGAAGATGGAGGGTGAGGTTTGGTTTGGCAGGTGGCCAAACCCCCTCACAAGTAAACTACTATCTTCTCCTTCTCTCATTGTTTCCTTGTTTGATTCATAGTTTGATTCTCTTCTACAGATACATTATCGGTAGATCCTGACATCCCTCAAATTTCTTGATACTTACACACTATTTGTTCAAGATGCATTATCGACTATGCCTGATGTCTATACGAGCCCACATTATATTTGCAACATTATGGGGGTCACTACTGATAGTTTTGAGGGGGTACTATGTGGTGATATGTTTTATTGCTCTTATGCATTCTCATTTTCTACATTATGTTCATTCTTGAAGTTACTACTCATTACACGGGGGGTGAATGGGTGTAATGGCATGGGTGGGTTGGCAATTAATTAATTAGAAGCTAAATTAATAAAAAAAATAATTTAACATAGGGAGGTGTGGAAGAGTGTGAATTAGAAGATGAATTTTTGAGGAATATTACCAATTAAAAAATGAAATTAATATACATATATATAAAATATAAAATCATTCGAATTATAAATGTTTTGACTCGATTTTCTATCCCAACTCTACACATTATTTGTGCCATTTCATCAACATAACATAACACAACTTCTCTATAGGTATAAACAAATTATGAACTCCAAATCTCTATTCACAACAAATTAATCTTTAAATTCATGTATGGCGATGGTTAACAATTAATAAAAAAATAGTAGAAAGTGTTTGTTAGCAAAGATTGTGTTTGTAGCTAATAAAGATATGATGTTTTTTAGGTAAAGAATTATTTTTTGAAATGGACAATATGGAAGATGTTCAAGCCATTATTTGTGATAATGGATCGAGCATAGTGAAGGTAAAGTAATGTAGTTTTTTTTGCTCAAAATTTTGTAACTACATCTGTTGTTCTAATGTATAAGATTATCTTAACATGGTAATAAGTAGAAATTTGGCTCAGAGGTAATTTATCAGGAGGTTTGACCCTAATTTACACCTTAAAACATTAAATATTTTGAAGTAAATGGTGTTTAATGCCAAAACTGAAGGAATGCAAAGATTACAATGAGTATTGCATAGAAACTTGGGGAGATTTTTGTATGGTTATATAGTCCCACAAAAATTGAGATGTTATATTTTTTCTATAGAAGTTCAAGTAATTGTTTTAAAATATATTTTCATCAAAATAAGACCATATATGTAACTCTTAAAACTCTTTCATCCCATAAACTTATATTTGTTAAGATGCTATTTATAATAACACCTCCTGCAAACTTCTTATTCTCATTACAAATATTAGTTGAAATTTTCCTACCTAAATTATACAGGTTCCTATATTTTTGATAAAATATTTAAATATTACACAAATAAATATTTTTATATTTCTCAGTCACATATAGCATAAAAATTTGCTTAGGGACAAAAACAATTTGAAGCATTAAAAAACATTTGAAATAGGTAAATATATATTAATACACTCAATACAAGTTTGTATATTTAACATTTTCTAGTATTTGATTATATTAATTGGTTTAGACCCTATTTTATTCCTCAACTTATCAATTATTTAATCTTATTTATGATTTTATAAATTGAAGTTATCTATTTTTATAAAAAATTATGTAAAAAAATTATTATTTTTATTAAAATTTAATAAAATAATATTATTGAATTATTAATTTTTTATTTTTTTAACCTATCTCAACATTCATATATACATAGAATTATTGAATTATATAGAATGCCAGATATATATATATATATATATATATATATATATATATATATATATATATATATATATATATATATATATAAATAGAGATTTCTTTTCAATTCTTTTTCAATTCAATAATTTTATAAAAGAGAGTGGATATCCATCTTGCATTCTATAAAAATATTTTTTTAATAATTCAAATCATTTTATATATTCTATTAATATATTTTAGAAAGTCCTGCTACTGTTGGTGATATTTTGTTTATATTCCACCATATTCTTAGTGCACGTCAAAAATATTTACTAATGTTTAAAAATAAATTGCCCCGCAAAAAAGTTTCTTAGATTTCTTATTACTATTAATTCCTTAACTTTATCTTTCCAATTCTTAGCACTAATCTTTCAAAAAAAAAAAGATCAAGAGCCCCTTCCATGGAACAATATCCATTTTTTAAATTTTTATGTTTAATTTGTTTTTATTGGAACGCTTCAAGACATCATATATTACAAATTGTCAAAGTAACCTCACTCAATGTTGGAGGAAATCTTTTTGGATTGAATCCTATTTTTACATAGATTAGATGTACATAATATTTCTTTGGCATAATGTCAAAGATTAAGGGGTATCCATTCTACCAGATTCATTTTGGGTATGATTTAGACCTCATCTCTATTTTAATATTTCCTAGAATTTGTACCTTAGTGGATTCCTAGACAATACCATTTACATTATCATCCTCACTGTTGGATTACAACCCACCTGAAACATCCAATTTTTTTATACCAAACCCTACACAAAAAATAATTTTAATAAATAAACCACAATACAAGATAATTATAACTAGCATACATATATTTGATAAATATATGTAAAATACACTGATATATATCATTCTTGAGGCACCTATATCATATTGAATTGTGAGTACCTCAAGAATGATATCTATCAGTGTATTTTACATAGATTTATCTAAGATATGTATGCTAGTTTAGATGCATTCTCAGATGTATCTGACATTCTTTTTATGAATGTGTATTATAATTTTAACTAGGGAGTCATTATATTTTTTACTATGTAGTTGTGCATTTATTTTGTGTCTTCTCTTAGTTATGTCAACTCCAATTGAGAGACACTTGTAGGGGAAATTTTATTCTACACTAGTGGTTCTTCTTGGAAAGCCTAACTATGCTTCTTGATGTGATTATATGGAACATTTTCTCACAAGCAAGAATTGTATTCTATTTTTATATGGATAGATTCTTGCTCCCACTAGTCCTGTTTGATATAATAAGTAGGTTAATTATTGTGGTAAGGCTCTTGGTACCTTACTGTTACATATTTCCTTGAATTTTTGTTGCCATGTGAAACATACAATGTGTCCCTATATTGTTTGGAACATCCTACATTATATTTTTAGAGATAATGATGAGGTTTACATCACTTCTTTTCCTATTTTCTATTAGAATATTGTTGTACTCTCTCCTCCTACTTCTATTTCTTATGATTTCACATTCCAGGTGGACAATGCTCTTCCTTCTGTTGAGCCACCACTTTAAGATGATATTATGCCAAACCTTAGCTATCATATTGTAGATTCTACTTTCATTCATGTGTAGAGTGTTTCTCTTCCAAAGCCACCACAAATTAGCACCTCTAAGGACTCTACTATTTGTAGTGAGATTACACCTTGTGAGAGCATTGAAGAATCTTCTCTTCACATGTATATTCATTTTACATATCTATGTGCTTCATTTGCATTCTTTTCTTTAGATTCAAGGGTTATTGAGTTGTGCTCTCGACCTCATATGGAAATTCCTTGGGTGAATGTTCCATGCCATTCTTCTTCATCAGACTCACCTGTACTTGATGACACTTTTGAGCCTAAAAACATCTCTGAGATATAAGACTTCATTAGTGATGGGGACACACATCCACCATCTCTTTGTCACCTTATAGATATTTAGGAGTTAGTTTTTTATCCACCTACCTTTGCTCCACTTTAGACATTATAGGGTGTAGGTATATTGTTTTAGGACTCATCAGACATGGGGCAATTTACTTTACAATTACATGGCATTCTACATTCTTTCTTTGCCTCTGCTTCTGATACACCATAATTACATAGAGTAGTTGGCCCATCTATTATGCATGAGGAGCATAGTTCATTGTATAGGAACCACACCTTGGCTGGAGATCCATTAGGCACTTTGTGGATAAATTCACTATTCTAGTGTGATGCACTCTTCACTACACCTAATTCTGATAGGTTCACTTTAGTACCATTATATCTAATTCTTGTTCCCAAACCTATGCCACACTTTTGTTTTGGCCCTATTTAGAGTTATTCATATTTATGCATTCATCTTCCTTTATGTAATGGGTCTAATTCTAGTACACCATTCATATTATTCCTTTGGTAAAAGAAAGAAACATTGTTAAATACATATGAAGTTTCTTCAATCTTCAGGTAGAGGATCTTGTCAAGAACGTTCATCATTTTACATGCTCTACGATAGAAAGCTTCAACATGTTCTATGGAAAATTATTAAATCTTATCTCTATGTTCTCTATTACTCTCACTTGTGGAGGCATTTTTGACTATAACTGACATCCTTAGATCATGCAATATTTCTCTTTGCTCTCTTTTAGGCAAGAAGTTTTTTCCTATGGGTTTTCTCATTTTCTCTATGTTATGGGAGTTGATTTGTTTTGGGCACCTCATCAGGCCTTATTTCTAGGATCCATGTCTTATACCTACCTAAAATATGCTTAGGGGGAATTGGTGTAGGCTTTTTCATGCTTTAGTTTTACCTACACTAATCTTTAATAAACTTGTTGAGGTCATTGGGGAAGATAGTCCCACATGCATGCTGATGTGGGGTCATGTCAATCTCTCCTCTATATATGTACCTAATTTTCATTTTTTGGATATTGACTCATTAATGCTCATTTAATGCACTTTTAATTTTTCAACTTGCTCTCACCTACTTGTAGGGTTTCATGTATCTTTGGGTTATTTGGAAATCTTATATCATCCAACAACTATGTTTGTTCTCATAATTATTAGCCTTCATAGGGGAGCAAATGTCTCATTATAGTCACATCTAGGCCTTTGCTTGTATCCTTTCACTACTAATGTTGATTTATGTCCCTCTATCTTACCTTGTGGAGTGGTTTTAGTCTTTTAAACCCATTTCACTCCAATGACCTCTTTTCCTACTAGAAGCTCTACTGGTTCTCATGTTCGATTTTTCTCAATGGCATGTATTTATTCATATAATGCTTCACACCACTTTATATAATTGATTTCACCCTCAAAATAGATAGGATCAACTGCTAAAAAGAGAGAAAAATTCATTTTTCATCTTTATTTTCTTCATACCTTGACTGCTCATAGACTTCTTATAAGGTTCTTGTCTTTGGTAAGTGTTGATTTGAGTTGGATGAGGATGATGTTGACTCATGAACTACTCCTTGACCTCCTTATTAGTTTTTTACACTAGATGATTCAACCCTTTATGAAATAGGGCTCCAAATCAGTGTAGAGGTGGCTGGCTATACCACTTGCTAGTTTAGTTTTAAGAAAGGGTCCACTAGCCCTTGTTTGCACTTGTTGCTCTTTTTGTCTCTTTTCCCATGTTGTATCCTCAATGAATTTAACATCCCAACTAATTATAATCTCCTTGGTGATTGGATTACATAACCTATAATACTTTAATTGCTCACTATAGCCAATGAAAATATACTTCTCTCCTTTATCACCCCACTTTGATCTTATTTGCTTGGGCACATTTGCATATGACACACATCTAAACACTCTAAGGTGTTCAAGACTTGGTTTTTGGCTGATCCATGCTTATTTAGGAATCATATCCATAACACTCTTAGTTAGACAAATATTTAGCAAATATATGGTTGTTTCTACAACATCAACCCAAAACTCATTGGATAATCCTTTCACCTTAAACATGCTCCTTGCCATATCTTGGATGGTTCGGTTCTTCCTCTCCTCCAAATCATTTTATTGTGAAGTATACCTTGCTATAAATTGCTTATTTATGTCATTATCCTTACAAAAATTCATAAACTCATTTGATATGTTTTCTCCCCTCTATCCATTCTCAAAATCTTTATGTAATGGCCACTTTGCTTCTCAACTATGGGCTTGAACTAATTGAAGGTTTCAAATCCATCTAATTTATTCTTCAAAAAATACACCCAAGTCTTTCTACTAAAGTCATCTATGGTTTTCATGAAATACACATTCTTAGATAAGGATGGAGTCTTTATAGAACCGCATAAGTATGAATATATTAATTCAAGTAGAGATTTTACTATCTAAGACTTACACACATGAAATGCACTCCTATGTTGCTTCCTCAAAATGAAACATTCACACAATTTTTTTGGTTGTTGTATAAGGGGAAACCCTCTCACTATTTTATTATTATGAAGAAGGTTCAACCCACTAAAAATTAAGTGACCATACCTTAGATTCCAAAGGGTAGATTCATCCATCATAACTATTTTAAATGTTGTTGTAAGCTCACTTTGCATCTTCAAAGGAAACATCTTTTTAGTTGTCATCTTGACTATTGTAATCTGCCTATTATAGCCACTCTTATCAAATATGATACACTCTCCATCTTCAAATCTCATCCTATATCCTATATCCTATACCTGTGCACATAGTAAACATCTTGAATTTATCTCTCATCACCTTTCTTGGTGTGGATATAAATGATACCTTTGCCTACGATGAGGACCTTCTCATTATTTCCCATATCACCTCTGATTTTATTGACTCATCAATGTGGTTGAACATTTATTTGTTCCCACTCATGTGGTTGATAAAACCACTATCCAAATACCATATTTCTGTACTACTTTATACATGTTATAAACAAATTTACCCTTTTATCACTCATATTGAGTTCAATCTCTTGTGCCTTGGAGAAATTTGAGCTTTACCTATTCAAATCATTCTCTTTAACTCACTAGCAAGTGTCTATACTTATTGCAATAATAACATTGTATATTATACTTGTCATACCTTTGTGTAGAAACACCTCTTAAAGTGATGTTGCTCTTTCCTCTTCCTCTTGTATATGTTTCTTAATGTTTATGTATTCCACCTTCTTGACTACTATAAGTTTCTCCTATATCATTTTTTTTGTTCCTCTCCCCATGCCTCTTACATTGACATTAGACTTAAAGGCTTCTTCATTGGAGGAGGTGGCTTACCTATTCAACCTTTATTCATGGGTTTACAAGAAACCCATCAACCCATAAATTTTTAGTTGTCTTAAATCCTTTGATTCCTCAATTATAACTACTATAAGGTTAAATGTTATCGAAAGGATCCTCAACACCTTCTCTATGGTTCTATGATCTTCAAGAGTGTCACCATTTATCTTAATTTGATTGAATATACTCATATTCCTTGTAAATAATTCATTAATAGACTCATTTTACTTCATCATCAATGTCTCAAAGTTCCTTATCAACAATGATAACCTTGTCACTTCCTTGATATGCATTTTGTAAAATATCTCAATCATGCTTAGAATGAACAACTACTACTATCCTTGGAAAAATTGAATCAACCAGTGCCATTTGGATCTAGATAATCACTTTAGCATCCTTTTTTATATTCTCTTTCAACACATTTATTTTTGCTTTGGTAAGGGAATTGAATTTTTTTTGAGCTACAACCTCTGTATATCGGACCCTCTACAAGTTCCCATAGCTCTTGTGAGTAAAATATAGTCTTCATATTGATGCATCATACATCATAGTTCTTTCCTTCAAATTTAGGAGGCTACTGCCATAAAATACTAATAATACTACCATGTTGGATAGTCACTGAAGACCTAAACTATGATACTAGCTATTGGAGATAAAGGGCTAGGTAGGCAACACTAAAAACCAAAGGGAGAAAGGTGAAACTCAAAGACCTTAAATTTTTAGCTCCTAACAATCTCTTGAGCTAGCACTATAATTTAGAAAACACTTAGAACAATAAGATTTAAATGATAAAAAAGGGAGGCTGAGTTAAACTAAAAACACACTCAAATTCATATGTTATATTGATTTTAAAAATCTATTACAAACTGATTACAACACTGATTAAATATAGCTACAACTGTTACACATTCACTACAAAAGATCTTCAAAAAACTTCTATACACTCCTTTTATTATGTCCTCTTCTTTTATTACCATTCAATTCTATGTATACTACTATAAATACTCTAGTTTTTCATTGTATTGTGCACAATTCATCTATTGTTCACAAACCTTACTCAGACTACTATCTCAAAACATTCCTCTGCTCTTTTCTCCTTCTATTTCTATTTATGTAGACTATCGATTATTATTCCTTTCTACCTACTGATGCTACGTATTTCTCTCCCTTGTTTCATTATACTTTGTCTCATTCTCCTTGTATCTTTATTTTATAGTTTCTCCACGTACCAAAGGATTTCTCTATCAAACAAAATGATTTACAAATTTTAGATTTTAAACTGGCTATGCACTAAATATGTTTGGTGACTATTGCAGAAGATCTCCAAGATAGGTGGGGTGGAAGAGGGAAAGAATATAATATTTTAAAATATATTGAGTGCTCTATTTGATGAATATAAATACACATATTTGATCCTCATAATGAATAATATCTCATAGATAGCCTTGTTTTCCTTTAAACATGTGAAAAACCTACCACAAATATCATAATATATTGGACACCTAAATACAAAATGGTCCTTTGATTTTGGTTCATTATTACAAAGTTTACATATGCATTGATGTTGTAAAAGAATGTACTCTAATTCTATGCAAATATGATGAAATCATATCCCATGTAAAGCTAATGAGAGCATACCCACAATTAACCCAAAAGAAATTTCAAATTAAAAGAGAACCCAATATACTTAAGATAGTGTTTCATGTAGTGATGCATTTTTATTTTCAATTATTTCGATGAATCTATCCAAGTTGATTTTATGTAGGATTTTTAAATATCATATTTGATGTCTCTATGAATATATTTTTTCAACATGTAGGGAGCATTGATATAGAAGGTATTATGAGATAAATAATTGATATCAATAGCAATTTCCTATAAGAAAGATGCGTGTTGAGTATACCAAGCGTTCTTGATCCCTTGTTCACACAAATTCATATATTATTGAAGATCCTTAAAAGGATATTTATTATGCCCAACTTTTGTATCTTCCATACATCTTAATTTGTGAAGAAACATCACTACACAAAAAAATAGTTGAAATATCAAGGGGATGGGTGACAAATTTAGCAAAACTAATTGCAAATGGAATTGACCAATTTTCCTACAAGTTTTTTGATAGCACTGAAATAAGAACTCTATTGATACAATCCCAATTGGTACTAAAAATTCTAGGTCTCAAAATATCATAACCATATAACACTGTTGGTGACACTAAAGTTTGGAAGATACACAATTTTGTTGTGCCATCCTAAAACTGAAGCTAAAAACATTATCTCCCAAGTGTATAAAGTGTATCATACCCCTTGCATAATATCTCTTCTATAACAAATAACATATTGAAAGGAGGTCCTTTGAAAGGCACACCAATATAAGTATAAGAGAGACCCACTTCAACCAAACTTCCTATATAAATAAGATTAGTTTCTTGTGCTCTTTGTTTGGTTGTGTTGAAAACCATAACCTTTGTTTTACCAATGTTCACTTATATCATAGAATGAGCTTAGAATGTCAAAATGTATATGCAGGCCTACAATAATATGTTACATGAAAATAATGTCATAAAAAAATAATAATATAGTGATGATTATATCATAAAGAATACATTCATCACCTTTTTTTCTTCTGAACTGATAATGCAATGATATCCTATAATCCATCTATGTAGAGACCAAACACAATAGGATAAAGTGAAAAAACTTGTTTAAAATCAATGGTGCTATTGATATCTTCTGTAAAACCAATAATATTTCAAACTTAACCAACCACCTTATCATAAAGTGTTATGAAAAAAGAACCAAATGTTTTATAATATGTATATCTCGAAATAAATAGATTAGTTATTGTCTGGGAACAACATCAAATGCCTTTCAAAAATAAAAAAATAATAGTAAACCTTACACTTATGTGCCATTGCTTCTTCAATTAAAACTTTAAACACCAAGATATGGTTTATTGTTCAATGATTCCATCGAAAACTTCATTTCTATCATGATTATGAGCAAGGAGGCTACATAGATCCTCATGATCTATCCAGTAGACTAGAACCACAAATAAGTAAGTTTTATGCCAAATAAAACACTCAATCTAAATGAAAAAACTAAAAGAAATTTTTTTCTCCAAAATAACTTATTACAATCAGTTGAATTCACCCTTCTACATATATTATGCACTATAGGAGTGCCTATTAAATATGAGAATGAATGGGATAAAATAACTCATTATTTTTTATAACAACTTCATAGGTAAATGTTCAAACTCATGTGAAGTTGCACCTAATTAGTAAAAAATAAAAGGGTAGATGTAGGATTATGAGGGACAAAATGAAGGGCTTAAAGTGACATGTTTTTTCTAAAAATAACAATAGTTGAACTTGAAAAGAATTTTAGAGACACTTAGAAAAACAATTTGACAATAATATAAGAATATGAATTATGACATTCTGAATGTAGTTTCTATATATATATATATATATATATATATATATATATATATATATATATATATGTATTAACGAATATTACAAGCCAAGACAATTGATAAATTAAAATTTTAAGTGTACGCACAAAACTTTTTGACCTTATTTTTTGATTTAAAAAAAAAACATAGTCAATGATGTGTAGATTGTTGAGAAATAAGTTTTATAAACTTTCGATTAATAGTCAAAATTTTATAAAGAAATTTGTAATGATATGTATATAGACCATAATGAGGTATGTTATATATAAATTAATTATAATTAAAAATAATAGTTTAACATTAATACACACACACACACACACACACACACACACACTCAAGAACTATGTTTTACCTTATACAAACCCATATATATATATATATATATATATATATATATATATATAAAATAATAAAATATGTTTGATCAAATCTGTTAGTAAAAATGGAAAAGAGACATAAATTTTTAAAAAATCACGTGGGTTACTCCGTGATAGGTTTTAGGCTAGGTTCGGACCTCTCCAAGCTTAAACCCAAACTAGTTTTGGAGGGAAAGTGGAAAAGCCTAAACATAGAATTATTTAAAGGGTGTATGCCCTTTGTATAAGGGTAAACACCTTTTACAGAGAGTGATCACCACTTTAAAATGGCATTCACCCTTCTATAAAGGGTGCACACCCTTTGAAAGACACTAAATGTAGTTGGTTGTTTAGAAATATCTCTAAACAAGATGTTCATGACTTTTACTTGTTTTTCCATGAAATTCACTCATTCATTTTGTATTGTAAAAACTTGGAACTACAAATTATGAAAATTTTCCATTTACTTTCTCTCAATTACTATAAATTCTTCAATTTTTTTCTAGACATGGACTTATTTGCATAAAAATAAATAAGGTTAGGTAGTTACCATAAAAGACCAAAGATAAATAACTAGATTAGGTAATCATCATAAAATACCAATTAAAGAACAAACGAATGGGTAAATTGAAGTAAAAAGAGAAAATAAAATAAAAATATAAGTAAATAGAATAGCATCTATAAGAGCTTTTGGATAAGGTGAAGGTACTTCCTCCACACCAAGTAATATTTCAAATGAAGATAACATGCTCAATTCCATGAAATTTAATTTAAATATTTATTGAAATGAGATAAGATAACTTAATCAATCTTTGTTGAATGATGAAATTCAAAATGTATAAGTAAATAGGATAGCATCTATAAGAGCTTATAGACAAGGTGAAGGTACTTCCTCCACACCAAGTAATATTTCAAATGAAAATAACATACCCAATTCTATGAAATTTAATTTCAATATTTATTCAAATGAGATAAGAAAATTTAATAAATATTTTTTGAATGATGAAATTAAAAATGTAGAACATATAACTAATGAATTTACATTGTGAGATGAAACATATGGAGAAATACAATATAATGAAACATCCATCCATAATTTAGTTTTTGATCATGATGATAACCAACATTATGTAATGAACCTGATTCATATCTCTCCTAATAAAAAGGAATTCTCTTTGCCTATAACATCTAATGTTAACCAACACTATAATATCTATTTTATAGTTGAAGTGCTAACACCATCCAATTTAATACAAAATTCAACTTTTTGAACCACACCTCCAAAGATAGTGCAACAAACATCAAGGTATTTTATTGAAATAGATGATAATATAATAAAACCTATGAAAGGTAAAATGTCAATAATAACAACTCAATGTCATGCTTAATATATATGAGATTATGCATTTGAGAAGAAAAGTCATACAAAATAATATCAACTATTTGTTTAAATAATAAGAATGCAAAAAAAGAATCTTGTGAAGAATAATTCTGGGTTAAGAACAAACAATATAGAGGGAATAAATAATGCAATAGTAAAGAATCTATTTAATGCAATAGGTAATAAAAAAAACTATAGTGAGTAGGTTAACATCTAGATCTCAATTTCTTATCTAAACAAGTACATCTCTAAACTTGAAATTGAAAACTCTAATAAATACAATAAAAAGAAGAACAAGGCTCGATGACCCTTTACTCACATATTGTTGGGCATTTAGTGGTAGACTCCCATGAAAAGACAAGGTATTAGTTGAAGGAACAAAAATTTTGATTAATTTTTTTTGGCATGACAACACAAGGGTATCAACTAATGTAAAAGATATTAAAATAAGAAAAGGTTCAAAAAACTATGAGCCACATGAAATTTTTTTTTGGACATGACACAAACATAATTTAATAAAAAAATTATTGAAATTTTTAATGGACAATCAATAATTAGCCAAAGGTCATTTGAGATGTGCAAACATTTTTATGTTAAAATTAGCCAAACATGTATCACATGTTATTTTAGGATCCATGTTGAATTTGTTATGCATTTTGATATTTTTTTATCATATACGATGTAGTTTACATCTTAAAAAGATTTTGTAGGAATGTATGATGGCTTCTCCACCTAAAATATTAAGAGAGTTAATCCCAAGTCTTTTCAGTCAAAGACACGAGGGATTTATTTTTGCCAAAGAATGTTTAGATGGAATATGTAACACTTATGGTGGTTTGTCACATTTCACCAGCTGTATACATGAATAAATTTTATATGAATTTAGAAACCAACTAGTTCATTTTAAGAAGTATAAATAGGTAAAATATGTATTAAAATATGGAAAAGAGTCATCAAGATGTGAGTTAGTTATGATCAAATTATCTGTATCTGATTTCATGTTTGAATTCAAGAAGAATATTATCTACCAATTTATAAAACACACACCGAAGGAAAAATGATTAGATAATCAATTCAATTTTTGCAAGGACAACTTTAAAGTTGGGACCATTGTTTTAATTGTGGAGTTTTCTAAAAAATACACACTACAACCATAGAATAAGGTTCAATTTCAATACTATAATTCAATTCAAGTTATAATTTTTATGCATATTACATTTAGACATGCACTTGATAGCATAGAGGACAACACAAATATTTTGAGGGAGTACCACTTTTATATGAGCGATGATATATCACATTATTCATAGTTTTTCCAAGGTTTTTTTGAGGTATTTTATAGAAATATGAATGCAAGATAAATCATGTTCAATAACACTACATTTGGTTAGACAATTATGCAAGACAGTTTAATAATTTTCAAATGTTTTACTAGTTAAGCATGATGCATAAGAAGAATGAATTTAAACATTTTTAGAGTTTTTTTGAGGATGGGAATGTCAAAGGTGAACATGATGGTACAGGTGAACACACAAAAATATATCTTAAAAAAGAGCAAGGAAAACACAAGGATGGTGTTGATTTGATTGATGTTGTAAGTTTTGTGACTTGGTGTAATGATTTTTTTCTCATGGATCAGATACATATTCTTATGTATGTATATTATTTTGTTTAATAGAGGAAGAAGATAAGGAAATATATGAATATTTTAGTACAATACTTGGGTCGAGTGTTTTCTACTCCATTCAAAACCCAAATTATAGTTCATGAACTATTTATACTAGGGATATCACATACTTTTATTTGAGCTGTATGAAGTTTAATTAGAATGAATGTGAGTCAAAATAATGGGTTGATATATGGTATTATATACCCATGATTCCTATGTAGACTATGGATTCATTCTAACCATTAAGGGATCATGAAATGGCATCATCGATTGATTTTAACCACATCTCAGATATTGTGCAACTAGGTACAATTTATTTATAATTTAAATATAGCCTTAACTATTAGTGACATCTTAATTATTTCTTACATGTCCTTAAAAATTGAATTATACTTTAAATATACTTTTCTCATTGTTTACAGGAAAAATAAATTAACCACAAACGTCATGGATGGAGAAGACCTAATTTATCCCACTAGATCTGTGGTGGTTATAGAAACTTGGCTTTGTAGACACTTTCATAAAAAAATAAGATAACAGTTATCTTATCACTTTAAAACACATAGGGTGGTGCTTCAATTTAAATATGATTATCACTACAAATATTCAAATGATCAAATTTTGTGTAAAGCCTCGAAACAAAAGTTTATGGAAATTTTCATGAATTTGAGCATGAAGCAATTCTTAAAACACTTAAAAGTAGAGATGATTTTAAATGTACATTGGATTGACTTGGTAAGATTAGTATTCAATGTATATGATGTTTTAAATTAATAAATTTAACTTATTTGATTTAGTGTATTTTAATTTTGAATTATTTGTTTATTTTTGTTTAAAAATTTTTACTAACAAATTTAATGTAGGTTAGTGGTACCAAATGAGCTTCCACCTTCATGTGGTTAGTAATATGAGTAGAGAATATTATCTTCTTTAAATAAAAATAAGTCTAAAAAATAATACATTTTTAGTAGATACTTTTCTTTCTCATCCTAAGTGGAATAAAATATTCTAGGGGGCTCAAAGGACTCACTCATACAACTGCATGAGTTGACAGTTCATCTCTATCTATCTAGATGTGTCTATGAATATGGTTCTCTGATTATCTAGTGAGTCAAAAGATATACTAACCACTGAATAAATTTTGATCCCTTAATATATATTTAGTTGTGAGAAAAAATGCATTGTCATGTCTCCCTCATCCTGAGTGACATAAAATCTTCCAAGGGGTGCTCAAAAGACTTGTCTATGCAATTGTAATAGTTGACAGTTCATATTTACACCTCATCATTCACTTGTAACACTAAATAGAAGCTTACTTCATTTACACTTATTGACAAGAAGATTCTCTTCAGGGATGCGTCTGACCACCTTCAACTTTTGACCCTTGGACCTGACAAAGAGTAGATGGGGTCCATTCTAGCATTTATAAGTCCATCTAAATGTGTCCACAAATACGGTTCATCAATTGAGCTAGTGATTCAAAATACACACTACCCATTGACTAATTTTTATTCCATTGATTATGCTAGAGGCATCTCTATTGGGGAACCAACCCCTTAAATTCATTTCACATGAGACAAAAAAGTGAATATTTATAGGCATAAGAATAATGGTTTTTCCATCATCCTCCAATTGTAACCACATGAGATCCACCCCTATCAACCAATTAGTTATTATAAAATATGGCCCCTTTTCACACCTAAATCTACACACTACTTTAGATTGAGTTTGGTTAAAGTACAAACAATCCCTAATATACACAGGTCTAAAACATTTACAACTTAAATAGAGAAATAATTGTGTTGCCTCCAAATGGATGGGAACATCTCGGATCAAATTTGGGGAGGATAGGGGAATTATAAAGAAATAAGCCATGCTTTTAAAATAAATAAATAATTTGACTTAACATAGTTTTCTTGACTCAAACAAAGAATATAAAGAAGATAATCAATATCTAGTTGCATCTAATGTGATTACTAACGACAAACCTACATGCAAATAAGATAAAACCATTTTAAAGGATAAGATGAGGGAAGAATAAATTATTAATGCAAATTTAACATTATTTTATGTATGCCCAATGCATAAACTAGTTTGTCTAATTTAAATCACTCACCCAGTTACTCTATAACTAGTCTGGGATCTCAATAATCTCCAGGAAAATAGTAAATCATTTGAAAAATTGGAAACCATTAAAAAATATCTACGCTTCATAGATAATGAACCTATTATAGCTATATGTACATTAAATAAGAATTACTTTAAAAAAATGTTGCACAAGCTTTCCTTACTTCTAATAAAGGCATGTTTCATTATCACATTGTCAAATCCAAAAGATCAAGTTGGGTAGTTATATAAATCTCTTGTCTGATATCAAATTTGGTTGCAAGATTACTTCATGGTTAGCGAACATGCAAGATACTACTTCTTGATGAGTTACATAAGGATGGAGAAGAGGGTAAAATAGGAAAACAAAGTGTTAAAATAGGCTGGCACTGTAATATTATCAATTGCATGTTAACTTTGATGTGGGCACATGTAAAACATATTGAAAGGGAACATATCAAAAGGAAAATGCTCAAATGAAATAAAGTTTTATAAAAATAAAACAACAAAACCCTATGTTAGATTGCCTAATAAATTATGAGAAGCAAGTAATTAAAAATTTGAGATTATAGACAAACCATTTTTTCATGCATGCCATGTATTTATAAACGTTATTTTACATATTGGTATTATATATAATAATAATAATAATAAATATATAAATATTAATAATATTATTATATATACACACACATATACATATAATATATATATATATATATATATATATATATATATATATATAATATTATTAATATTAGTAAAATAATTATATATTATTATTATAATATAATAATAATAATAATAATAATAATAATAATAAATGTATAATATTTTTTAACACATAATCTTACATAATAAATAAGTTAAATTCATAATAGTTGATAGAGAAATATATTGTTACTTTAATTATATATATATATATATATATAATAATAATTTATAACATATTATTTATTATATAATATATAATAGTACTACCTATTATAAACTATTATATTTCTAGACCTATTATACTCTATATATAATGTATAAGTGTTAAATTTTCATTTATGGAGTATATTCCCCTTTTAAGTGTATGATGTGGGCACCCCCTAATCATTGAGAATTAAACCTACCAACCCTCTCTACCACTTGGGACCAATCACTAATCGAACACCTTTTCTATCAACTGGTGACTCCTCTACCATGACATTCACATTGTATTAACAATGATGCCCCCTTACGCACCCATGTGGTATGCACTTTGAAAAAGAGTCAGTACTCACTTCAACCGCAACAAAAGCAACAAGATATACTTCATAACCTCAATCTATTACCCCCACATCAGTGGCATTGCATTGTTGATTCAATCTGCACATCAAATCCACAAATCAAACATCGAGTCTTTTTGCAATCAAATAGAAAATAGTCAATAAAATATGCCACCACTACCCTAAAGTTGAGACATGTGTATCATATGGTCCCTCTAGTGTATGATATCACATGAAACACTCTACCATCCCCCTCATCATCATCACCCAACACACTTTAAAATTTCACTTTACAGAACCTCACTTTACCAAAACAAAAAATTACATTCCTTTTAACATAATTTAATCAATTAAATAGATATTAATCACAATTGTCTATTTCCATTACTGTGGCCATAATGGATAATACTTGCGACCATATAAAATATTATATTTTCACCCACTCTAAGGTGTTATGTTTCTAATGAAATTAGGATACAAAATTAAATAAAAGTGTAGAATGAATGACATATAGCTTGATATATAACAATGACTATCTTCCCTATTTGGTGATTTATAGGCAGTCCATCAACATCATCTCCAACCACCGCCACAACATTTTATCTGGACTAATAGAAGTATGTTGTAAAGAATATAAAATGACATGGGCCATCTAGTGTATGATATCACATTAAACACTTTGTCATCACCCCTCATCATCACCACCCAACAAACTTTGAAATTTCACTTTACAAAACCCCACTTTACCAAAAAAAAATTACATTCCTTTTGACATAATTTATCTAACTATATATTAATCACAATTTTCTATTTCCATTACTGTGGCCATAATGGAGAAGACTTGTGACCATATAGAATATTATATTTACAATCACTCTAAGATGTTCTATTTCTAATGAAATCATGACACAAAATGAAATAAAAGTTTAGAAAGAATGACATATAAACTGATAGAGAATGATGAGTATCTTCACTAACTGGTGATTTATAAGTAGTCCATTATCACCATCTCCAACCACCACCACAACATTTTATATGGACTAATAAAAGTATCATGTAAAGAATATAAAAGTAAAAAATGTAGACCTCAGCCCTTTAGAAAGTCCTTTCATGATTTATTGCATGTTTATACAACATTTGATACTAATTTTATTATACAACATTTGATATTGATTTTATACCATATTTGATACTAATTTTTATGAGCATTTGGGAAAGAGACCTAACCTACATTTACAACCCATGGGAATAAATTATGGAAAAACATAGAAAAGGTCTCCACACAGAATATGTGAGAAACAAAATCATTATTTGAAGTCATTAACTATGCTACACCATTGCCAATATGTGCTTTATAATTGGTTTGAACATTTCTTGACCATTATAAATGCTTTGCAACCTAGATGTTGATGTGGGAATCTATCAAATCATGACTCTTTACTGTGCAAAAATTGTGATTGGGAGGAAATAACCTAATTCCCATGCAATAAGATAACCATAAAAATAAGAGACTGTTATATCTATATTTGTCAATGCTTAGCTAGGAGAAGGGCCTAGTTGTAGTTATTTGTAAAGCTTGCAGGTTTAAAATTTCTCTAGAAAAGTCATAACGATGAACTATAGACTATTAATAAAATATCATTACTATGGTTTATGAAAAAAATTACAACCTAGATTTAATTTAAAACAATTTAACACACAATCCTTTCTATATTTTTTTGTTACGACAGGGAAAAAATAATTGTATTAATGTCCATAATGGACAAGGCCATGAATGGGACTTAAAAATACTTCTGAGTAAACAAGAGTCAAGACCAAAAACACTATAATCTAACCCTAAATCTATTAATGGATTTATATTATTCGGACATGTTTGAGACATATCACTTGTATTTTTATGAGTGTATTTTTCACTATAAACATGCTATTTTTATGAGTATTTTCCCATTATAAACCTATTATTTTTTCCTCTGAGGGGTTTTTGCTATAAACCTAGTAATTTTGTGAGGATTTGTCCCTTTAAATGTATTCTTGTTTGAGGATTTTCCCACTATAAACATTTATTTTCTATGAACACTTTTCAATATAAATCTATTTTTTATGAGTTCTTTAAGGCTTACTTTTAACTACCAAATTAATAAAATAACTTTTTCAAAAATTTCGGTACTTATTTTGAATTTTGTAAAACTTTACCTCCTGAACATTGTATATTAGTGTTCTCTACTCACAACCAGGTTTTATTTGCACACCATCAACCTTCCTCATAACACAAAAAAATGTTTAATAATAAAATTAAATAACTACAACATTCATAAGTCATCATGAATAAAATATTATATGATATATAACAAATACTAAAAAATTATATGAAGCTTAATATAACATAATTAAAGCTTAATATGGACTGAGACTTACATTAAGAACAAAACCCTTCACTGCCATTTCACTCAACAACTTGATGGTCTATTTCATTCTTCCCTCTTTGAATGATTGCGAAAATCCCTCCCATTATTTTCTA
This sequence comes from Torreya grandis, assembly GCA_037957365.1. Lineage (NCBI taxonomy): Eukaryota > Viridiplantae > Streptophyta > Pinopsida > Cupressales > Taxaceae > Torreya > Torreya grandis. Next base: position 2,368,494 of record JARHVA010001301.1, on the reverse strand, counting down.
AAGCTAAGCTAAAAAAAAGAAACGAAACTCTTATAGTGATGATTTTAAGAGTCCCAGAAAATCCTATGGTTTAAAGAAACGTAAAGCATATTATGTCTTTTTATATAACATACTATTGGAGAACCTAACACTCTCACCACATGCAAGGAGCTCTCACAGTGGGATACCTGTTTGATTTTAGAAAATAACATGGCAACTAATCATTGTATCTAAAAAAATATATTTGTCTGTTGGTTTGGGAAATTCTATTTAGATGCACCCATAATTTTAGAGGGGAAATTGTTAGGAAGAGAAATTGTGTGAGTTGGCAGTTGATAGCTAGAATGGATGCCCATACCTTTACAAGTTTGGAAGATTATATTTAGATGCATCTATGGTTTTAGAGGGTTAGTTTGTCGAGAAGAGTGATTGTGTGAGTTGGTAGTTAGAAACTAGAATGGATGCCCATGCCTTTGCATTAATGTTTATATTTTTCCACCTCCTCTCTATGCCTTTATATCCACAAGATTGCTCATACCATATGCCCATGTAAACTTCTTTAGATCAAAGGTCTTTGATTCGTTAGTACAGGCGGATAATTTAGCATTAGCATTTTTTTGTGGATATATGAGTATGAGTACCTAAGATATAGTTTTGAGCAAGCTCAAATAAACTTTAAATTTATAGGTGATTGGCATATAGTGTATGAGGGACAAGTGCCACTAAATAATTTTAGAGTAGTATCATGTTTACATATATAATTTTATATATTATAAATAATTTACATTAATAAACATTATAATATATATATATATATATATATATATATATATATATATATATATATATATATATTATATTGTACATTAATATAATATACATTTATGATAGTGAAGCTCCTGGGCCCTATGAAATTGTTCTTATCTTACATCTAGACTCAATCTAGACTTGTACTTGTCATCCTTGAATTGAATAGTCTTAGCCTCAATCCCTAAGTGATCTCATCTTCAAGCTCACTAATGACCATTTTTGTACAATATCCTCGAGTGATTATCTATATTTATATAGGTTAATCCTAGCTATTGCTATTTTCCTTGACTCATTCTATATGGACCCTGCCTTTGATTTGAGTTTCACATAATCATCTTGGGCATGCAGTATTTACCTATTTATTTTCACATCTTTTATATGTTCATTGGCTTTAACAAAACTTATAATTTTGACCTTGGTGATTGGTGACATGTTTCACCTATGTATTTGCCACTTTTTGGGTCTTTAGAGTTATTTATACTCTATTATTCTTCATTCAATTAATGAAAATTTGGATGGATACCCTATTTAGGGCAATGAAATTCTAAGGCTCTTAGATAAATATTTTATTCTCATATTTAAACATGAACCACTTGGATGCCAAATGACACACAGTGGAAATTTGAAGCTCGAGTAGATATAAATGGGTATAATCAATGACTAATGATGAGACAAAAAATGATGGAGAAGTTGACGTTCAGGGTAAAGAAGAAATGATGGTCCTAATATGTTTGAAAAATATTACATCCATAATAATCATAAACATGTATATCCCCTTTAAGAACCCATCCCAAATATTTGCATGCATATTCCAATCTCCTTTACATAAATAAGGGAAAAACCAACACTCCTAACATAACTTTCACCCTTGGGATAACTACTAGTAGATATTTTGTTGCAAGAGAAAATGCACTTCTATGTGTTCCTCATACCAAGTGGTAGAGAGCCATCTAAGGGGTGATTAAAGGACTCATTTGTGTAATTTTAGGAGTTAACAGTTCGTGTCTACCCTTCATGGTTCTTATACAACATTCACTAGAAGTTTGCTCCATTTTTACACTTAGAGATGAGAATATTATCTTTAGGGATGCATCCACCTGCCTTTAAAATTTGACCCTAGGGCCTGGATAAGAGTAGATGAGGGCCATTCTATCATTTATAGGCCCATCTAAGATTCATTGATTGGGATAATGAGTCAAAAGAGATGCTACCCATTGACCAAATTTTTGTTCCTTAAGAGATATTTAGTTGTAAGAGAAAACATGCCATTGTGTCTACCTCATCTTGAGTGGAATAAAATCCCCTAGGGGGTGTTTAAAAGACTTATCTATGAAATTTTAAGAGCTAACAATTCATCTCTACCCCTGATGGTTCTCTTGTAAAGCTCAGTATAAGTTTGCTCTGTTTCAACACTTAGGGATGAGAAGATTCTCTTCAAGGATGCATCCGAATGATTTTAAATTTCATCCATAGGGCCTAACATAGAGCATAAAAGGGAAATTATAGTGTTTATAGGCCTATTCAGACATGCCCATAAATATAGTTCATTAATTCAGTTAGCGAGTTAAAAAATATGCTACCCATTGACCAATGTTTAGTCCCTTAAAAGATAGTTAACTGCTAGAGAAAATATGTTATCATGTTCCCTCATCATGAGTGGTAGAGAAACCTTTAGAAGGTGATTAGAGGAATCACCTATGAAATTTTAGGAGCTAATAGTTTGTCTCTACCCCTCATAATTATCTTAAAATATTTACTATAAGTTTGCTATGTTTTTACTCTAAGGGATGAGAAGATTATTTTCAGGGATGCATCTAACCAGCTCAAAATTTTAAACCCAAGGGTTGAAGGAGAGTATACAAGGACCATTACAACATTTATAGACCCATAAATATGTGTCCACAAAGATGGTTTGTCAAATGGGCTAGAGAGTCAAAAGATACACTACCCACTAACAAACTTCTAGTCCCTTAAGAGACATTTCACTATGAGATAAAACACACCCCCATGTCTTCCTCATCCTAAGTGGTAAAGAATTATCTAGGGGGTGATCATAAGAATCACTTTTGAAATTTTAATATTTGAATATTCATCTCTACCCCTCAAAATTAACTTGTAATGATCACCATAAGTTTGTTTCATTTGTACACTAAGGGATGAAAATATTCTCTTAAGGGAATAATCTAACCACCTTCAAATTTTGACCTGAAGGCTTGATGAAGAGTGGATGGGGGTAATTATATCATTAATAGGCCTATCTACATGTGTCTATAAGGATGGTTTTTCAATTATTCTAGTGAGTCAAAAGATATGCATCCCACTGACCAACTTTTGGTCCCTTAATAAACATTTAGTTGTGAGAGAAAACACGTTGTCATGTCTCCCTCATCCCAATCAGTAGAGAATCCTCTAAGGGGTGCTTGAAGGACTCACACTTGAAACTATAAGAGATGACAATTTGTAGCTACCCATCACATTTATCCTACAACACTCATCAAAAGTTCATTGTTTATACAATTAGGGATAAGAAGCTTCTCTTCAAGGATGCATTTATCCACTTGAAAATTTTGACTTAGGGCATAATAAAGAGTATAAAGAGGCCATTATAATGTTTATACACCCATGCAAATGTGTCTATGAAGATGGTTCATAGATTGAGATAACTATTCAAAATATATAGTACCCATTGACCAAATTTTTATCCCTAAAATGACATTTGATTGCAAGATAAAATGCACTACCGTGTATCCCTCATCTCAAATGGTAAAAAATAATCCAAGGGTGATTAGAGGACTTGAATGTGAAAATGTAGGAGCTGATGGTTAATATCTACCCCTCATAGTTCTCTTACAACACTTGCCAAAATTTCACTCCATTTATACACTTAGGGATGAGAATCTTCTTTTCTCAGATGTGTCTAGCCACCTATAACTTTCAACCCCTAGTCTTAGTGGAGAGTCGAAGGTAGTTTTATAGTGTTTATACACCCATTCATATGCATTCACATAGATGGTTCATTTATTGTGCTAGTTAAATTAGAGATACACTAACAATTGACTAACTTTTCATCCCTAAAATGACATTTAGTTGTGAGAGAAAATGCACTATCATGTTTTCCTTATCCTAAGTGTTAGAAAATTATCTATGGGGTGCTCAGAGGACACACACATGCAATTATAGGAGCTAAAAATTCATCATTTGGGTTAGTAGATTGAAAGATACACTACCCATTTAAAAATTTTCATCCCTAAAGTGACATTTGGCCATGGTAAAAAATGGACCACCATGTCTCCCTCATATTGAGTGACATAAAATTCTACAAGGAGTACTCAAAAAACCCATAAATGTAATTATAAGAGATATTGATTCACCTCTACCCCTCATGGTTCTCCTATAACTATCACCAAAGGTTCACTCCATTTATACACTTAATGATGAGAAGCTTCTCTTTGGGGATGCATCTGGCCACCTACAAATTTCAACCTTAGGGGCCAACAGAGAGTGGAAGGAATCCATGATAGCATTTATATGCCCATATAGATGCATTTGCATAGATGGTTCATTGATTGGGCTAGTGGATCAAAATATATGATACACAATGACCATATTTTTATCTCTAAAGTGACATTTGGATGCGAAAGAAAATGCACCACCATGTCTCTCTCATCCTGAGTGGCATATAATATTTTAAGGAGTGCTCATAGGAATTGTTGAAAAGTTTAAACTCACAGTTTAAATTATCACCCCTACAATTTGAAACTATGATCATCATGCTTTTTTACACTATGGATCATGGTGTTTGTATTTTTATGTCTTTAAAATGTTTATTTGAAATCTTAGTTAGCAAAGTTTAAGGTAAATTTGAGGAGTTTAAGATTTTGTTCATCATAGTTAGGTGCTTGTCTAGCCATTTATTAACCTATTTAAATAGGTTTAAAGTTTTAAAATGAATCTAAGGTGTCTTGATAGGTATCATTATAGGTTTAAAGGTTAGGATATGCCCTACAATAGATCAAACATGTTGGTGATATTTTTGGCTAACTTTATAACCCAGTTGGTTATATTTTGGATCACTTTATGGATTCCAAAGTAGGTTTTGCTTGATAATGGAATTATAATACTAGAATAAGGTCACAATATACCTTTTTAGACATAAAAAGGTCTAATGAACACATTTTTTAGTAGTTTCACCAGGTTCTTTAAGTGGTTATGGTAGTTTTAGTGCTAAAAAGGGATCTTTTGAGGTTGTTCATACAAGTTTTAAAGGTAAAGTTAACTTATATTCATATTCAGGACTTAATTTATTTCATTTAAGGTCAAATCCATGGTTTGGAAGGAGTTTTAAGTCACAAAATGTAGAAAACTTATTTATCTCTCCTATCGACTTCTTTGGCAGGTCGAGGAAGGTCATCAATTTTTGCTCAATATGACCAGGGGAGAGAGAGAGAGTGAGGTCCAAATATATTTAGAAATTATAGGGAACCTAATGAAATTAAATTTAGTGTAATTTTTTGTCAAATTAATCTCCCCATTTTTATGAAAAATTGTTAAGAGTATAAGGGATCACTATGTCGTAGTCATCCAGACAGGGTCTAGGTTTGCCTCTGTTTCTTCACTTTAGATATTGATTGAGAAAAATGGTAAGGGTGGGTTGATTTTAGGGTCAAATAATAAATTTTAAATTTTATAATCATTAGGTACTTTGTTTTAATAAGGGGTATTTTGGCCTAAAATTGGTTTCCAATTTTGATTGTAAAAGTTAACAGTTTTCAAGCGTGTTTGATCTAATAATTGAGTATTTTCATCTTCAAGAGTTATCAAGTTAATGTTTTAGTCACAATAAAAATCTTACTTTCAAAATTAATATACCTCCATCTTGAATAATGGCTTCCTTGAGTTAGCCATAGTGAGAGGTTCTTTAATAAGGTTCAATTATAAAGTCATGAGTTCCTTTTATTGAAGATCATACAAATGGAAACATGAAGGTAAAGTGGTTTATGGAGGATATTTAGGTTTTTTAATAGTAATATTAATAATATACAAGGTGAAAATTACTAATGAAGGGATCAAAATATACAATTAAGGCCTTATGTGCTTAAATGGCATAGTCAAGCCTTTGTTTCATGATTATAAAAGGTTTATGATGGATTGTGTGCACCTAGAGGTGAATTATGAAGGTGTAAATTGGATGATTAAAGGTGATCCAATCCCTTTTAGGGATGAGGATTTTTAAGATGCCAACAAGTAAAAAAATAAGATCATTAAAGAGGACTTTGAGACACATATCTAGTCGACCTCATAAAACTAACTAATAAAATGGAATTTAGGTGAGGAATTAGAGGCTAAAATTTAGTAAATGACTATAATGGGTATAATAGAAAATAAAAATCTTAGGGTTAATGGTTTAAGGAGATAAGTGTGTAGAGCTGTAATAAACACAATTTTAAGGTTTGTTAGTAGAGTTTGAGGTAACAATATAGTTTCATTGTTTGAATTTTTTTGAGTTTAGTTAAGGAATTATTCAATATCATGTCAAGTTATATAATAACTAGTGAAGTGTCCTCTTATTTATTATCACTCTTGAAACACCAATAAAGTCTCCATTCATCTATTTGGATTGTTTAAGGTTGTTTAACAAATTTTAAGGTAAAGAACATTCTTGGTTTCCATACTAATAAAGCCTTTAAGTATCAAGTTGATACTTATCAAAGAATTAAAGGTTAATTTTAGTCAATGAGAGTCCTGATATACATTTTTCATGTGATTCAACTTTATTATTCCTCCCTATGTCCGTACAGAGGCCAAAGAGACTAAATAACCACCTATAGCCATATTATGAACCAGGATGATACAATTAGGCCTATTAAGAGCATGAGGTAAAATGAGGTGAATTATGGGGTGATATTGAGTGATAAAATGTGTATGAGGTCATGAAGACACTCTTATTAAGGCTTGAAGAAGATCAAAGTTAATTTTCATAATATGTTCATCTTAAACACTAATACCTATGGTCACTTAGCCATGAAACTCTATCTCATCACATTAACTGAGGTGTCTACTTGATTTAAGATTCAAAATATGATTAATAAGTTTTGTGATGAATACCATTGAATTTACTAAGTGATTTTTAATTTAGGTCTTAAACCCCAAATGGCAGTCAGGTCCAAATCACTACCTACATGGTTATTTGAATACATCAAGATCAGTCTTCAAACTTGGAAGAAGGTGTAATGTTCAACAGTGAGGTCAAGGCTTAGTGAAAATAAAATATGTATAAAACCAAAAATTCTCCAAATAATTTAATAAATAATGATTTGATCATGACTCATTTGAACCCTACATATATAGTCATAAATACTATAAGCATGCTTGCCTTATTTAGTGAAGATGATTGTTTAGTGTGAGGAAAAGGAGTCTAAGGGAAGGAAAGTAAATTGGAAATGATTCTCTTTTAAAATTATAAATATCTTATGATTCTCATAGTTAATTTCCAAGAACAAGATTTGAATATGCATTTAGGCCTGGTAGGCTAAATGTGTACACATAATCTTATGTGCAAGGTTGTAGTGATGGGTGAAACTAGGAAGGTGAATGATAGTAAGGTCTATAATGAAATTTATATAACTTGAATCAAATAGAGACAAAATAAAATTAAAACTCAAGGGAAATTTGGAGATGTATCTAAAGGTTTTAAATCAAGAAGATTATTGACAAGCTCAGTTAGGATATTCAGTGAACCGATACATGCATATGCAGGGAAGACGTGAAGGTTACATGTCCCAGGTAAGTTTGAGATGAAATAAAGTCTGGAGTTAAGTATTAAGGAGTTAAAAGAGTCATCGTGAAGATAATGTAGGGTCCCTATCCTTGGAGGAACTTCAAACTCTACCAAAATTCCCCAATTATGATTTCAAGCCTAATAGGAATGATCAAACCTTTTTATGAATGTTTGATATTTTTTACAAATGGGACTTGGAATTTAAGGATAAAGTGTCATGAGATATTTATAGAACATAGACAAATAATTAAACAAAATTTAAACCCAAAGTAATTGGGAGGAAGTGGATTGAATAATGCTTTTAGGGTTAATTTAGCTAGTTTGTTCTTAAACCTTATGACAAGTAATTCAAGTTGCAGATCCTTTTTGAAGACCACTACTAATTTAATATCATTAAAAATCATATTATAGGTTGTCTTGGTCCTACTTGAGGTCACTCCATCTAATAGTGAAAGTTTGGAAAGGTTTCTTAAGCCTAAGACCCTTTCTCGACCTTTTCACACAATCCATCCTGCTTAAGAAGCTATCAAATTTCACTTAGAAATTTCATGAAGTTGTGCATGGGACCAAATGGTGTTTGGAGGTTGTTTAGAGGTCCCACCACTTCCACCTTGTGGTATTATAAATAATAAATAAGATTTGTTCTTTATGAATAATCCTTAAGAGATGGAGACACCTAAAACCCTCCCTAAACCCTTCATAACAACCCAATGGAAGAGAAAGATTTTTAAATGCATTTTTTTAATCTCCAAATTACTTTATTGACCTTATCAAGTCTCATAAGCTCCATGGAATGGTAGTTGTTTGCATATGCAGGTATAATACCATATAAAATGGGTAGAATACATAATTGAAGGCTTGTTTGTGAAGGTGTAGAGTAGGGAATGGTCACCAAATAAATTTAATAGGTTAAGTGGTAATTTAAAAAGGTTATAAAATCATTCAAACACTTATTCAGGTCTTACAATGTGATATACAATCGCAACAAGTTGCCAAGTGAGTTAAAAAGTAGAAAATGTACTAATTAACAAACTAATAGGCTTATATGAAAGCCTTAAAAAGCCTTAAAGAGGCCTATATTTATAATATTGAGATGTGGTAGGATGTTTTAGACCTTAAAAAACTCATTCCAAGCACTAAAACCTGAAAATTTGTGAAAAACACTCAAACTGCCTAACAAGCATGCATAAATGCCTAGACTAGGGTTTTTGGCCATTTCATGGTTTACCCATCCGTAAAAGGCCTCAAAAATTTAAATTTGACATGGATCATGGTCTTGGGCCATGTAAATTTAATCAAATACTTTTTATAGGTTTCACATGTGTGGGAGGATTCTGGAGCAAGATCTCTATTTTTAGGCAAAGAGGCCTAATTAAGCCTAATTAGAGAGATAGAATGGAAGAAAAGGCATACTTACTCTAAAATTTAGGTAAAAAAACTTGGCATGGAGATGTAAGGGGATATTGGGTCCTCAATATGTGCTTATTTCTCTAGTATGTTTGTACATTATTCTTTACAAAGAGGTTTACCTATTTTGAGGGTTATAAGGAATGGGTAGAAAAACAAACAAATGGATTAAAATCACATATTTTTGAGGGTTTAATGGATCTAGGTGTATTTTTTTTTAATGTCTGATATGAGGTTGAGAAGACATCCTTGGAGGGAAATTACTTTCCTCAAAGTAAAACCAAGTCTTTTCTCTCCTACGCCACATTGCAAAAGGAGTTCAAATGATCAATTCACCAAGTCAATGTATAACAATTATTCAAAAAGCCTTTCAAGGTTACTTCTCACATTCCATGCCATTTGGAGGACAAGAACATGTCAAAATTTAGTTTCAAATAACATTCAAATGCTTGAAAGAGTCTTTAACATCCTCAAGGAGACTGTTTCCTCTCCTACGCCAAGTCAAGGACAAAAGGTCAAAGATGTTTGAAGAGTTTTCTAACATCACTTTCAAGATGTAAATAAATCATAAATGGATTATGAAAATGTTTTTATGGAGGAAGTAATGATTACTTGAAAACTCATTATCAAGGAAGAATACTAATTCATCGGGGACATGTAAGCTAGTATATAGGGTATGCAAGTAAAGATTTAGGCATTTCAAGTGGTCAAGATTGAATAATCAATGCTAAAGACTTCTTAAAATTTTTAAGACAAATCCACCTTTACCCATATTCAACTTTTGTTAAGGAAAGAATGATAAAATAAGAGAAATTAGTATGTAGGAGTTGAAAAGGGTGATGACAAGTGAGTCATCTCTATTTTGGGGTTGTTTTGTTTCCCCTTATCTCTCTCTTCTATATTGTATAATCTTTTTGAGAATGATATATCAATTTTTTATTTTATCTATGCTAAAAATCTATAAACATTTTGTACTACACCTCTTGAATAAATAAGAAGATGTTTTCCCTCTATTTTTAGGTTATGCTGTGAAGTGTATGGTGATTTCCATTAATATAACATTGTGAATCAGTAACTTTCCTAAATTAAAGTCATGTTTTTGTACCTTCGTACAACATATTTGAGATTCTACAGGTCATATTAAGTGTTTAGATTCAATATTAGTCTATGTTTGAATATAAATTCAACAATCTCTCATTCCTTCCATGTAAAGAGTGAGTGTTGTTAAGTCCTTTATATGAAACACTGTTGTATAAGCCATATACCTAAGGTGAAGAGAATGTGTGCAGGATCCTTTATTTCTAAAGAGTGTCGATTGAAAGCAAAAATGGTCATAAACATTGGTGCATCACCTTTATTCCAAGATTTCTCATCAATTCCAGTGCAAACATTATTCTCTCACCCTTTCCCTTAGTCAAAAATTCAGTAGTCAATAGGATTAGGATCAGATTTAGTGAGTGCATCAAGGAAACCAACCCTCTATGTTGAGATTATCTTCATCACAAAATCACCCACACTTAGGAGAAATTCCATTGTTTCAATAAGAGTGGGAAATAACACACATTCTAACAAGTGTAGCACTCTTGATTGAAAACAAGACTCACACATGAAATTGTAGGAGCTAATGGTTTGTCTCTAACCCTCATGGTTATCCTACAATGCTCAATGGAAATTAGATCTATTTATATGCTTAGGGATAAGAATATTCTCTTCAAGGATGAGTTTGATCACCTATAAATTTCAACCCCAAGGCCTAAAAAATAGTGGAAGGAGGCCATTATAGTGTTTATACACCCATCTAGATGCATCCACATAGATGGTTCATCGATTAGGCTAGTGAATCGAAAGATATGTTACACAATAACCAACCTTTCATTACTAAAGTAACATTTGGTTATGAGGAAAAATGATCTACCATATCTCCCTCATATAAAGTGGCATTTAATCCTCTATGGGATGCTTAGAGGACTTGCACATGCAAATATAGGAGCTAATGATTTGTCTCTACACCTCATAGTTCTCTTGAAACTCTCATCATAGGTTTGATCTATTTCTACACTTAGGGATGAGAAGCTTATTTTTAGGTATGTATTCAATCACCTATAAATATACACCTTGAGACTTGATGGAGAGTACGGGGAGGCCATTCTAGCATTTATATGCCCATACTGATATGTATGCATAAATGGTTCATTGATTGAGCTAGTGAATCAAAAGATATGATACCCATTGACCAAATTTTCATCCCTAAATATAAATTTATATGTGATAAAAATGTGCTACCATGTCTCCCTTATCATTAATGACATAAAATCCTTTTAGGGGTGATTATAGGAATTTCATGTGTGCAACTTTAGGAGTTAATGGTTTGTCTCTACCCCTCATGGTTATCTTGTAATGCTTGCCAAAAGTTTGATCTATTTTTACGCTTAGGGAGGAGAATATTATATTCAAGGATGCATTCATCCACTTAAAAATTCAAATCCTAGATCCTAAAAGAGAGTGGAAGGAGTCCATTCCAACATTTATACACCCACTAAAACATATTTGCATAGATGGTTTATCGATTGGGTTAGTGACTCGAAAGATATGCTACCCACTAACTAAATTTTCATCCCTAAAGTGACATTTAGATGTAAGATAAAATACACCTCCATGTATACCTCATCTAAAGTGGCAAATTTTTTTTCAATGGGTGTTCATAGGAATCACACTCAAAATTTTAGGAGTTAATGGTTTCACTCTACCCCTCACGGTTATCTTGTAATGCTTGCCAAAAGTTTGATCTATTTTTACACTTAGGGATGAGAATATTATCTTCAACGATGCATTCATCCACTTAAAAATTTCAACCCTAGATCCTAAAAGAGAGTGGAGGGAGTCCATTTTAGCATTTATACACCCACTAAAACATATTTGCATAGATGGTTTATCAATTGGGCTAGTGAATCGAAAGATATACTACCCACTAACTAAATTTTCATTCCTAAAGTGATATTTAGATGTGAGATAAAATACACCTCCATGTATACCTCATCTAAAGTGGCACAAAATATTTCAATGGGTGTTCATAGGAATCACAAGTGAAATTTTATGAGTTTATGGTTTGACTCTACCCTTCATGGTTCTCTTGAAATTATCACTATAATTTTATTTGTAAGGTGTCTAAACATTCTTTAGGTCTTAATGAATACTTTTCCTTCCAAATTTTTTTTGCTTATTGGATTTACAGTAGTTCAGTCTTGTACTTATCCATTTCAACTCTCAAGCGACCTTCTCAAGTATTTTCTTCATTTATATAAGTTCATTAAGGATAAGGTAAAAATTTTTCATAGTTTCATCTTCATTATATTTACTTTTCTTATTCATGAATATCTAAACATAATGACTAATCAATGTTTGACTTCTCATATCAAAAATTTTCCCACTATAATTTCAAATTTTTTAAAAAGGAGATTAGACAAGAACCAAACACTATTGAAAGTGGTACAAAATCATTGTAATATTTGTTATCACAATGGAGATATAATGGGAAGAGATCTTGATTTAAGTAGTAGATATTATGGTTATCATTGCTCACATGGGATGGAGTTTCCTAGTGACAATGGACTACAAGAGTTGGTGATCATTTTAATATTTATCCAAATCTTTTTTCCCACCACCACATTACTATGCACATGGGTATTCACCAGTTTTTTTTCAGATAATAGTCATCCAAAATATAGAGAGTTTTGCATTATAAAAAATTTCAATGAATTAGGTAGGGGATGAGGTGATAAAGCTATAGATAATTATGATAATGATTTTACAACCATTCATAGTCCTCCCATCCTTCCAAAATAGAGAGAATCCATATCCTTACAAAATAGAGAGAATTTTGGGAATACAATCTTGATCTCCTTAGAGACTACCCAACATTTAGTGGTTCTAGTAGGAGCCTGGGTTGTTAGGTTAGAGTTAATGGGGATAAAATTGAGTTATCAATTCATTACCCTCCCATCCTTCCACAATAGATAAAATATTTAGAAGAGGAGAGATATCCTTCAAAGCTCCCCACCATTCAAATCCAAAATCTTAGTGTCATGTCATAATCAAACACAACTTCATTAAGTATGATTTTTTCTAGACTATGAATGATCATGAGTCCATACAGGGTATGTTTCATTACACCATATTCAACAACTATCCAAGGAATTCCAAGTTATAGATCTGTAAATGAAGAAGCATGCTAGTAATGATGAAGCGGTGAATATCAATGGAGTGGAAATAATTTACCCCCTTTCAAGAATGAAATTAAAGAGGATATTACTTGTGTAAACATGAAATCAAAGAGGATTTGACCCCTTTTAAGAATGAAATTAAAAAGGATAGTCATCATGTAGAAGTGAATACCAATGAATTGGGAATTGTAAATAATCTTTACATATTTATAAGTGAAGTTAATGGTATTCAAGTTTTGAAAACTTCATTGAAACAACCATGCTTGAAAAATTATTCATTTATGAATACTTTAGGGAAGGATAACATGTATATAACACAAATAACAACAAAAAATAATAATGACATATAGGAAGTAAATATGTGTACACAAATTATAACAGTGTATGATTCACATACATATGTCTAATAGTATGTATGTATGTCTAAATTATGTCATAATGGCATAAAAAATAGGCCATATCGAGATACAATCTAGACCATAATATAAATATAAAAATGTGCCATATAGGCATATTATGTGGGCCATATAAAAATATAAAATAAATTGTGCATAAAACTAACCATAACACAACAACTAATTCTTCTACTGTTCATTACCTCCAAATAAATTACACCTCACCACCATAGATGTAGAATCAAGGGTACTGCATGACTCATTATGAGGAATAACTCTCCTCTCAGCATGTGAAGGACAAATTATCTCTACCATAGCCTTATAAATATATGGCACTTAAAAAAAATACAAAATAGAACATTTAATGAAATAAAATGATATATGGAAAATGATAGAGTTTCCAAGAACAAAATTTTAGAACAAAGTGATTCTAGACTCATTGCATGCCACACAAACAACTATCTTGGGCTATGTGACATTGAATATCTCTATGATGGATAATCATATGGAGCATACACATATGGATAGATATAGACATTCATAATAATATAAATATGATGTAGAGTAGCATTGATTGGAGTTATAAAAATTATTTTATTATGTGTTCTCACTAGTCTCTATCTCCAAATCAAGTGTTATTGTGGACATAATGGATCTTGGGATGAAATTTCAACATCAGTCAATCATTTTTGTATCCATGTGGGGTATCCATAGGATCTTTAATCATCTATAAAACCAAAAAATGAAAGATATCAATTAATAATCAAGTAAAACTAAACCTATTTAAAGATAAATCAAAATTATTTCTTCTATAAACATAAAGAGAGAGTGTGAGAGAGGGATAGAAAGAAAAATTATTCCTTATGTACTAAAACTATGGCATATACAAAATATTAAAACATTATATCAACTTTAAAATTTACTTTCCCAACATGAGTGTAGGTTAATACATTGAAAATTTTAACCTAAACAATACAATCTAAGCTAGTTGGGGTACCTAAGATATCGATGATCATCGATACAAGCAACGAATGAAAAAATTCAAATATTAGTTTATTAAGTAAACATATACTAAACTTGATAAAATTAATATTCATTTACATAAATAAGAAAACTATAATTAATTAAACATGTGTGTCAAATATAGATGGTGAAGCATATAAGCCCTATAAAATTAGTTGTGTGATGATGGGAGGTGGTGAAGTAATTACAGATGACACATAGTTTGGAATGATAGTGTCTTGAGGTGTTGAAGCACCTATGGATGACATATACTCTAACATGCTAGTGTCTTGAGGTGATAAATAAGATACAAATGCCATATACCCTAACATGATAGTGTCCTAAAGTGTTGAAGTAACTATAAATGACATATACTCTGGTGTGATAGTGTTTAGAAGTGCTAAAGAAACTTTAGATGGAATATATTATTCTTTACTAGTGTGTGAAGATGTTGAAGTAACTATAGATGCAACCTTTGTATGTCTAACCTGAACAAGAGGTCTAGTACACTTCCTCCCACATGATGTGTAATGATTTACATAAAATTTAGGATGAATGATAGCTATACTACTATTAGTATAAGGGACACTAACACCAATAGTAGGAGGGACACTAGCACTGATATTAGAAGAGACACTACTAGATATGCCACCATCTATATCCTATGTGGAACTCCTCAATATATGTATCCCATGGTCGATCATTACTTGTGTAAGACTAATAACTACCTCAAGGCTATCCATATATGTACTAAGATACAAGAATTTTGGGATAGAAGTATGTGTTAGTGTCCTATTTATCTATTATCAATTTTGGCAATTTTGGTCCTACTTTGCACCAGGTCTATCAAATGAGGACCCACTTCCCCTACTTTGGGAGGCATTCATGTCTAAATAATTCAAGATATATTATAAAACAAACTCATAATAAATTAAAAAAAAAAAAAAACAATGTAACTTCATTATTATTGCATTGAGGCTCATTAGATACCATCCACCACCTATTCTAGAAGTTGTTTTTAATATTTGCATGAACACCCCAATCAATGTTAATGTGTTTGCAACTCATTGGTGGTAGATCAATGATTCTAGGATTAATAAAAAACACATTTATTCTCTTTTACCTTATTCTAATGTCTTTATATGATAATTTATTATAATAATATTAGTTTAACACCTCTCTTTGTTGCAAAATTGCATCAAGTTGAGAAGTGCCATTTCTCACTTCCTTGAAAATGGTGTCCAATGTAGTGGTAATTGAATTGCATGAAATATGACTTGAATAGTCATGGAAAGTATTGATAGTAATTTTTAAATATTTTTGATTTTAATTATATTATTCATATAATTGAGATTCTTCTGTGAAGTTAAAATGCTAAGGGTTTTGATTACAATTTTGTTTGAAGTTTTATTTAGATAATGGGTCCATCAAATAAAGTATATAAATTTATAAAGATAAACATTTATATTTGTGATAAACATACAAGTTTAATTTGAACAAGTTTTCTTACTTAGGGATTATTATTAAAAATGTATCAGAAAATATGTTATAAACCCTAACCTATAGGGAAAAAATTTTACTTGAGATCATGATGCAAGATTATAATTTTTTTGCTTGGATGTGAGAAATATTAAAGCACACACACCCTTTCTGTTTCCTCAAAAATATTATCTCTCCAAACTTGAATAAAAAAGAATGGGATCATGATTTTATAAGGCAAAAATTAAATAAAGGTTTTAAAACGGTGTAAATTTTTTTGACAAAGGGCATATGCCCTCATTAGCCCATAAAGGGTATACACCTTTTCAAAAAGTGTGTACACCATTTTTAAAAGAGGTCACACACCATTAAAAAAATGGGTGTATGTCTTTTTTCCTTGGTACCATGCCAAGGCATTTGAGGTTTTAAAAAAATAAATAAAGGGCAACATCCTTTGCAAAATAAGTTTTGTGTTTTTTATTTTGTAATGTTTTTTGTCCCTTAACTTTGTGCATCCACCTAAAAGATTATGTACTAAACTTATGTGCACACAATTAACCCCTAATTAAAGCTTAAAAAAATCAACTTGAAACAAATGATGATGATAATAGCTAATAACTAACCTATTCAAAACTCCAAAACCTTCCCTTAAATGATAGTTAAGGATAGAAAACAAACCAAATATGGGTCCCAACTACTATCCCTATTAATGTATCAATGTAAAATAAAAATAAAATAAGGAAGGAATGACTTCATCCTGAATCCCCCCAAGGACAACTCCCTTCACCCCAAGAAAATATTGCAACTGAATTTAATGAGGTACTACAAAATATTTAGTAAATATGTCAAAACCTAGTTAAGGATAGGCACAAAATCTAATGAAATAAATCCATATTGAATAAGTTTTTGAATGAAGTGCATACAAATCTCAATGTTATTTGTTTTCCAATGATCAATAGGGTTATGTGAAATTACAATCACACTATAGTTATCACACCAAATAAAGTGGGACTATGTTGTGACAATTCAACCTAGAAGGAGTATGTTAGTAGTATATTATAGAATGTTTGTTGAGGACTTCTCTATAATTTATAATACTATTACATCCTTGTATAAGAAAGGGAAAAAGTTTTATGGAACCATCAATGTGATAAAGCTTTTTAGAAGTCAAAATAACTCTTGAATTTAGCTCCTATTCTTGTTATTCTAAATCCTAGTGGGAACTTTGAAATTTGGGTTGATGTTTGTAAAGTGGGCATTAGGGATATTGTAGAATCAAGATGACAAGGTTGTTGCATATGAGTCTTGTAAGGTCAAAAACCATGATCAAAGTTATCCAACACATGATTTGTAATTGGTTTCTATGGTATATGCTCGCAAGTAGTGGAAACACTCTTTACTTGGAAAACATTCGAAGCTAAAATTTGATCACTGTAGTCTTGTACATTTTTTTATCAAGATGAATTCATTGCAAGATAACTTAGATGGCTAGATTCTATTAGTTATTTCTATACTGACATTGCCTATGTCAATGGAATGAAAAAAGAGGGTGGTTGATTGTCTTATTAGAAGGACATATTTAGCTATTATTTCTATTTTAAGATCATTTTTTATAAATTCTATTTTGAAACAACTAGAAAACCCTAAATGTAATAAAAAAAGTGCTAAATTCACCTAAGAAATGGTGGCCAAAACTATTTTTATCACTCAAAATGTGCACCTATGTGTGAAAGGATCTCACATGCACTAGTACACAACTCTTTTTCACCTAACCCCTTAGAATCACTTGCCAATGAGCTATTTAGTGTGTTGTCATACAATGGGATCATCCCATAAAGTGTGGCTATTGTACTTATTAGGATGAACCTCTAGAATAGGCTAACTTCATTTTATTCTGGATGCACCTGGTTTAGGACCAACACACAGACCTACAAAGAGTACAATGAAATCTACAACTAACACTAGACCTAAATCTTACAAAATGGAAAAGGGAGAGAAAAGGTAAGAGGGTTGATAAAATGTAAAAATGTGATGCACCAAGGATAAAGTGAGCACATCACCTGCTTAATGACATAATAAAAATAATAGGCTAGTTATGCAATCTTCAAATTGGATGCACTACGTAAGTGTTTCACATGAAGGTAAGGGAATAAAATGTATCATTAGGAGGGACGGGAAATGGTCCAAATATAATGCCTATGTAGACTCATGTAAACAACATTAGAATTATATAGAATTTTAGTTCTACATAGAGGTGTGAAGGGAGGATGGAATTAAGAGTTATGAACATCCACAAAAAAACATAAAACACATAGCATGAAGAAAAGTAATTTTGTTCCTATTAATCTCAAGGTTTAAGGTAATATTCCAAAATCAAATAGGTAGAGATTTTTTATACCAGGAGAGGGCTCTTGGAGGAATTTTTTTTGTAGCATTATGATGCTTATAAATATTGACCATTTTCTAATAAAAATTAGGGTTTATATAACACTAGGGAGGTCCAAAGTAATTAGTTAACCATTGGAGGTGGTAGATAGGAACTTAAATTTAAAATAATGCCCAGAATTTAAGGTTGATTAAGAGAATCAAAGTCTTTGTAATAACTACTATGAATCACACTTATTTGACCTGGGTTTGACAATTTGATCATGAAAGTAGTTGGAAGGTCACTCATGGACCCACATGTGCATTTAAGAATGGAGGGTTCCTAGGTAGACAAGGGATGCATGTTATCATGCTATGACACTATAAAAGATACCATATATTTAATTCTATTTTAATTCAATTCCCTTAATGTCCAATTGAGATCAACTACCATTCTTATTCATGGTAGCCAGTTATCAATCCACCTAGACTAGCCCATTGACGTGGGAACATGTAGGTATGTATTTAGGTTATGCCATGATATCTTACACATGTAGTTAGGGATTAGAATGTGTGCCTATATTTTAAGGACCAAGAGTGCATTGAACTATGCATACTGAGTTTTGTGTAGATGGGAGTGTGCACTAAAGGTTGTGAAATGCATTAGATGCATAGTGAATCTATGAGTTTATGAAGGGAATTGAGGGAGATATTATGTGGAAATACACAAGGCCCAAACTCTTTCTATGCCTAGTATATTTTGATGGTATTCATAGTTTGTACCTTCATCTAGAACTTGTATTGGTCTACAAAGGGAGTGATGCACAACGTAGATCATAGTCTACATTTTATAAGGGTACAAATGTGAAACTCTACAAATTGGCATGGGAATTTATCATTTGAGTGTGAGGAAGTATTTGAATAAGAAAATGAAAAAAGATTGAATATATTGAGTACACTCTTCATAATTTGGAACTGTTCATTATGCACTTATCTCTTTTATTATTTAAAGTTAGGGAAACCTGCACATTTTGATTTATTCACCATGTTGATGCAATAATGATATTTTCATGGGAAACACATTGAGAACTCCTTATAGGTGAAAACCAACACTTATTTGATGTGTGAAACTATGCTAAATGTTGAGTATAGGCACGAATTGGAAACATCTATGCATATGCTTGTTTTTAGAGAACTCAACACTGTGCAAGTTTTTAACCTATTTTTCAGTCCTTATGAGTTCAACACTTGATAAGGGGTGAATTTGAGAGTCAAAAATTTTTGTGACCTATTTAGGTTAATTGTATATTAAGAGGGAATCCAATAGCCTTGAATCAATCCATTGGGCATGGAGTCATCTAGAATCCCTTGATCTTTATCATGATTATGATTAGCATGAAAATCCCATCTAACCTTAGATAAAACTAAGATAAATTCCACAAGGACAAATAAAGAAAAAAATTACATTGAAAGGTGCTTAGAGTAAAGCCAAAAATAAGCTAACATAACTACACATAAGTACTTGGAGGAAATGAAACTAATTTAAACAAAAACATGTGCACATGAGACTTAGGGAAATTAAAGCATCTAAATTACTATTTACAAGGGTGTTCATGAACATTAGAGATAATGCTTGAGATGAATCCCATTGAATAGGATGGGAAACACTTATCTGCTTGGACTTGCAAGATGGTATGCATTTGCTTGCTTGTAATTAGATATGGTATATTAGCCACTCTATATAACATCAAACTTAGTATGCTTCCCAAATTTTAGTCTATTTGTGTTTCACTTAAGTACTAAATCTCCTTCATTGAATTTTTTGTTAGCAACTCTCCTATTAATTGTTCTCTTGGTCTATGCCTATTCAAGCTCCATAGTGCACACACACCTAGATTTATTCAAGTTACATTAACTTAGTTAAAATTATTATCATTAGATTAATCTAGAGTAAATCTAATTGATGGGCTAACTCTGATGAAGGTAATTTAAAATATGTGGTAAACCTCACTTCCATTACATAGACTAACATGAAGGATGAATTCCCTAGCACCCTTTTCAACATTATTTGTTCTGCCTAAAGGGATATATTAAGCTTGTTATGCCATGTTAATTAAGTATCTTCCATGGTTTGCTTAATGATGTGAACTAGGTTCTTGTTATGCAAATCAACTAAACCATTACCTTGGGGGTAATAGTTTGAAGAGGTGTTTAGATAGATGTTATGTCTGACCGCTCATTCATTGATATTGGTTCTAAGGAAAGCCACTGCATTATCAGATATAATAGTAGCCAAAACTCTAGATATTATGGCAATGCTTTCATATAAGTCTAGAATGGAAGCCTCATTAACCTTTTTAAGTGCTATTGCCTTTATTCACCTTGTGAAATAGTAATTTTCCATGAGGATTCATTTGTGTCTAGCTCTTGATGGTAGATTTATCATACCAATGAAATCCATGCCCCACCATGTAAAAGGTTGATCAACTTGTATTCGGTGTAGATGTAGGGCTAACAATTTTTGTTTGCCTATAAATAAGGCACATTTTTTGAAACTTTAAACCCATGTATGTGTATCCTTGACTATATCTAGCCAATAATATCAATCTGGTATGATATTCATAGTAGTGGTATTTGGTGAATAATGGCCTCTTGATGTCCCATCATAGAAATCTTCAATGATCCTATTCACTAAATCTAATTTTATGCATTGTAAGAGACTCCATTGATGTCTCTTGTAAAAATTGCACTGCTAATAAGAACATAAAGAATGGATTGTAATCTAAATTTTTTTCTCTTAGATTTATTCAAGCCATGCAGATATGCACCAATTTGAAGGAAAATATGCATGCTCTGAGTCTAGTTCGTTGGGCCATCTTCGACTGGTAATTGGTTTTCATGCAACACAAGACCTATGCAATCTTAGTTATTCACATATTATGCTAGCTACTTATAAAGGCCCTTACCTCAAACTATCTTGGTGATTTGGTTGGATGTCTATGTCATATTCCATCACCTTTGTGACCCAACTAGATCTTTTCTCACTCATGTCCTTACTGAGTAAGAACTCCCTTATACTCAAGTTCAATACCTTAATATATATCTTGTTATTAGAAAGCATATACCTAAAATTTTTGAGCACTCTTAGTACCATGGGGGAATTCTTCTTTACAAATCTATAACACAACTCATAGTCCTTCAAAAATTGACTAAATAAAGTAATAGGCTACTCCAATTGGTCATTATTCTACTGCAAAAGGATGGATGAGATGCTCCAAGCTCTACCAAATAAATAAAGGATGAAATACTTACTATAATCTAGGTTTCTTAAAGAGGGATATTCTATATTGACATGCTTGATGGCCTCAAAACCATTTTAGCCTTCTTGGTTCTAGGTGAATGTAACACTCTTCTTGAGCATTACTGTGAGGGGTTTGACTAGAGTTATGAAACTCAACACAAACCTTCTGATGAGTTTTATTTTACCCAAGAATCTTTGGATGACCTTCTTATTACCTGGGAGAGGGAGTGATATAATGGCCTCAACTCATTCATGATTAGTTACAAGTCCCTCTTTTGAGACAATGTGCCCCAAAAGCTTTCCTTCATGCACAATGAATACACACTTTATCTATTTTAGCGAGATCCCAAACTCTCAACATTTTTCAAAGAATTTCTCTAAGTTACACAAATGATCCACTGCACACCATGAAAACATAGTTATATCATCAAGGTAGACCAAGATGATATTATTGAAGATTCCCTTGAATGCCATATCCTTATCCTTCTAGAAGGTAACTCTTGCATTTGTCAAACCAAAGGGAATATTTTGGTATGTGAAGGTACCCCACTTAGTGGTGAATGTTATTTTAAATTGATCTCACTCTCACACAAGTACCTAGTTATAGCCCTAATAGTCATTTAGCATTGAAAACCTTTTTACCCCTGTGACTATTTGTATAATTTTCTCCATTGGTAGGAGGGGGTAGTGGTGTTTGAGGGAGGCTTTATTCAGGTCCTTAAAGTATACACACAAGTGGATATATCCATTATTCTTATGCATTAAGACCAAATTATCCACCCATGAATTTTTTTTAATTGGAAATATTATGTTGGCCTCAATGATCTTTGAGAGCTCCTTCCTCATTAAGGGCTCAATATTAGGGTTAACTATCCTCTACTTCTACCTGACCGGTATAGTATTAGGGTAAATCTCAATCGTTAATTGGAATAAGCCTAGATAAAAGCTTCTGAGGTCTTTATATCTCCATGTAAAGATATCATCATACCTTCTATTTAGTTTAATGAATTTTTTGAAATTAGATGGGGAGCATACCTTACCAACTTTTAAGAACTTATTATCAGATATAGCCATTATTTCAAAGATTTATTCCTTCATCATCATGTTTTTCCTCTCACCCTTTAGTTGGTCATCAAAATTGAAGATGATTTCAAGTGTGATTAACCCTTTAGGCAACTTATTTACCTTTATTTGAATGATCTACTCCTCTATTGAGTTTGGATCCATGGTTGATTATTGGTGCAGAACTCAGCTTCATCTTGTAGAAAGTTAACAATAAATTCATCACTTTCAAACACCTACCAATTTCTTGTATTGTTTGAGATTATTGGGTTGACTACAAGTTTTACGAGCTACTTGAACTTGTTCTTTATACTATATATGAGGTCATACTATGCACCTATGGTTGTGAGCATATTAGTGTCATCATTATATGCCCTTAGTATTGAATGAATATTAGAAGCATCAAACTCCTTGATTATGTCCCATGTCTTATGTTTTGAAGCTATTATTAGACTATTCTTGGACATGTTTCATGCTCTAACTTGGTTTACCACTAGTTCATTGTCCTTGAAAGCTTTCAACACCTTGATTCCTTTCTTATGCACTAATTAGAGACCTAGTATCAATACCTCATACTTGGAAACATTGTTTGTTTAGTTAAACTATAATATGAATGCATGGAAATATATCTCCTTCTGAGGTTAGATCATTACAATACCAAATCTTACACAATGTTTGATTTAAAATCCATATAAGTATAACTACCATATAACTTTGAGGTCCTTTTACACCTTTACAAAGTTAAGAACCAAGGTTTTCTCCTCAAAAATGTAGTAGGTCCCTAGTCTCATCTCTTTTGTGTTGTCATATGAGTCACACTCATAATGTTCACACACCTATTCATCAAGTAAGTTATTTGGGACCCCTCCAATGGGTGTGGTGGTCTTATGAAGAATTGAATTCTCCTCTAGGTCAAATAAGGTGTAATTTGTATAAAATGGTCTAGGAGTATATGGCTTTATGTGATTCTTTGAAATAGGCTCAACCTTGATGGTCACCTTGGTCCCATATCTAGTTTTGAGTAGCATGTGAAATTAATCTAAGGATAGATATCCACCCACATTCATAGTGAAATCCTAAGAGAGGCATATAATAAAGTAAGGGGGCAAGTCAATGATCTTGATGTCCTATGTAATAGAAAGGATCAAACACACATGTAGAGTGAGACTCAGATCCTTGACAATTCCCATAGTTTTAACCACCATTCCATATAATTAGATGACCCCTTTTAAAATGGGAGAATATGATATGCCTAGCATGTCTATGATATTCTTCAACATCATTAACCTAGTGATACCAAAATCTATCATATAATTATGTATGAGGTGCTCACCAATAATCAGAGAGATGTATAATAGGGGAGGTTTACTATATATGCACACCTCTTCCTATGGTTGAAATAAACTTGTGTGTGTAGTAGGCATAGTCTATAGTGGCTCATGAGACTATAAGTTTCTTAGGGCATCCTAAAAAAAATTAATTTTGGAAGGAATAGCAAAACAATCCCACATGGTAACATTCAGGCTAGTATTCTTCATGTACTCAATAATGCTAAAAGGGATTTTAGTCCCTTTAATCTACACCTTTTAAATTTTAGCCTCTTCTCAAACATGTGCACTAGTATAAGATTGACTCTCTCTCTATGTAACTTGATCCATGTACACCAAAAGTTAAGTAGGTGTTTTGACACCCATTGTGTGTGCACACTGAACCTAGGGTACATAAGTTGAAGGTTCTAAATAAGAATGTTCCTCTACCATTACTCTCTTTATGAATCTTATGTTATAAATGACTGGGTTACTTGTGTTTTTTAGTTAATTTTGATTCACATAATTGAAGTCATTCTCCTGCCAATTTTGGAAGAAGGATATACGTTACTCTTGCATTCATGTCTATGGTTTATCCCTTGGTTGTTATGAAGTAGATGGAACCACCTGAGGTGGTGGAAAAATTTACATTATAGGTACCTTATTCATTATTCCATTTGTGCACATAACTTGATCATGTGGATAATAACATGATAAACACCATTAGTAGTCCTACACCATATTGTTTTACACATGCATGATATCTCTAGAGATTTTCACAGTGTTAGCATTTGGTTCATAGAGAGGTCTATTGTATGTGAGCTTGTTTTGAGTCTGCATAACATGTTGGTAAGGAGGCCTATTTGATTGATACTACTAGTTGAAGGGATGATAAGGCCTGACTACTACACTTGCTTCCTCTTGAGTGATATTAGCTCATTTTCAAAGCCATTTAATAAGGAATTGACTTTGTGCAATGTACTCAAGGGCACAAAAGTTAATGGAATTGGTACGCTAATAGAAAAAAGAATGGGGGATAGAGTTAGATTGGGATGTAAGGCAGGTGAACTTGCATATGGGGTTAAAGATAAAAGGGTATAGGGGGTAATCACACAATCTCACCCATTTAAATCAAGCAATTTTTTATGCACACATCAACCTCATATGGATGTAATAAAACTTCACCTCATATAGAGTGGATCGTTATAGACACATTACCATTTAATGCCCTTAAAAATATAAGAATGCAGTGTGAAGATTTGTCCTTAACAAGAGTGGAACTCAATACTAAGTCATATATAATTATAAATTGAAGTCAACCATCTATTGATGTGGAGCCCTTTTGCTGGTCATGATTTGCTCCATTAATGATAGGCGATCACTCTTTTCTTTAAACTGCATGCATAATGCCGCACCCAACTCTTCCTAGTTATGGATAGAGTTTGGTGTCAGACTATGGTATAATTGTAGTGATCTACCTTTCAAATAAGAGGTAAGGAGTCATACTAAAACATTATCTTTGGTAACATTATGGATAGAGTAAATATTTTCTATGTCCTATATATGTTCTAAGAGGGTAATATATTTTTTTGCAATAAAGTAGGGGATGCTCTTAAGAAAAACTATGGGAATATCATCATACTGGGGATGATAATGGGTTTACCACATTAAATCGAACAAAGGGTTGGTTTATCTATGTAGCCATGAAGGGAATAGGGAATAATCCTCTTCTAGGTTAGGGAATTCTACCAAAAGGAGGGGTAGATCGAGCTCTTAGGGAAGCTTAGTTTGAATCACTAGTTCTCCTAACTAGAGATAGAGATACTCTAACTCTTATTATAGAGGGTGAAAACAATTTAATGAAATGAAAATTGGTACCTCTTGAAAATGATCTTATCTATCTTAGAATATATATTAAAGGATGATCTTTATGAATTAAGAATGCTTGGAGTCACTAGGTTCTCTATAGAGTGTTTTCAACACTTGAATAGTTGAGAGTAGCAATAATATCTTAGCCAAATTTTAAACTTGATCCCACTAAGTGTGCCAAAAACTATATGTAAAAGGTTTTATGAATAAAATATCCATGTACCAATGTGCATGAGATCTTTTCATACATAGGTGTACATTTTGATTGACAATAACTAATTCTGACTATTCCTTGAAATCAAATTGAATTTCAAGGCACTAAATCAATATTTTTGCTTCTAATTAAATAAATTTAAGGGATCAAATACTGAAGGAAGTGTATACAACACCTCATTTTTCTCATCCAAGTGTCACTAAAATGACACATGAGTTAAAATGGTTTTATTTTTGGCCTAGTATTAATAATTATGTAGTTACTTTTATGGAAGAATGTTTGGAGTGTCAATGTGTTAAAACTGAACATCCGACTAGATGGGTTGTGTTATCCTTGTACTATTCTAAAAATAAAGTGGGAGGTAATATGAATGGATTTCATCTAAGGTTTACTTAAATATTGGGACATAACATAATTCTATTAGTAATTTATAAATTTGCTAAATTTGCTCATTTTATTACTAGAAATATTATTGATGATTCCCCCATGCTTTCCAAAATGTTTGTGAAGGATTTTGTTTACCTTTATGGTATTTAAGAAGTTATTATATTAGGTAGGATTGAATTGTTTAATTTTTAATTTTAGCAAACATTGACCTTTGATTTTGGGATAAAATTAAACTTTAGTTTAACATACCACCCTAAAACAAATGGATAAAAAGAGAGGATAGATCAAGTATAAGAAGACATTTTGAGAATTTATGTGATGGATCAACAATCTAAATGGGAAGATTACCTCCATTTATTTAAATTTACATATAACAGCACTTACCATTCTATTGTAGAAATGATACCTTTTGAAGCCTTGTATGGGAAAAGGTGTAAGACTCTTTTTGGCTAGGATGGTTTGAAAAATTGAGTTGTTGCTAGTCTAGAAATTTTGCATGAATATGATGAGTAAATGGCTCTCATTCAATAAAGGCTTCAAGTTGTCTCAAAAAGGAAAAAAATATATGATGATCTAAAAATATCTCCAAGGGAATTTGAAGTATTAGATAAGTATTTTTGATGGTTAGGCCCCAAAAGAGCTTTATAAAGTTTGGCCAACCATCCAAACTGGTTGCATGCTTTATCAATCCATTCGACATAGTGGAGAAGATCATTCATCTTGCCTACTGCCTAGCTACTCCTCCTTATATTTATAAAATACATGATGTAATTTATGAGGAATTATTGATAAAGTATTTTTATGATCCTTCTCATATTTTATACTGGAATAATATTCAAGAGATATATAGGGAAATGATTCAATTGAACCTAATCAGTGTCCTATCCCATTGCAATGTTAATGTATCAAAAATAATCATTCAACAAATACTGGTCCAATGGAGCTATCTAAGGGAGAAAAGTTACACCTGGGAAGATGAAAATATATTTAGGCAACACTATTCCCATATCTTTGTTTAGGCCATGGATATGACACCTCATTTAGGGGGGGTGGAAGTCATATCCTACTTGGGAAAATTTCAAATAACTCGAGCACTGTAAACTTGTATATGTCATTTTACTATTGATGAGATAAGGCATGTTTATGGAATTGTATTTATATAATTAAATTCATATTTTATATATATTTTATGATAAAATTGGATACATTAAGACTACCACATTGACTTCAAATAGGTAAATGAGAATAAAGGTAAATATAGGAGATCAATTAATTGTCCACCATTACTTATGATGTTTCATACAAAGCCAAACTAGTAATGTGCATATTTGATGTATGTTATTCTTTCTTTTGTTAGCAAACATCATTGGTGCATGGCTAATTGTGTTTGTTGTGTTGTTTGTGATCTTTATTTTAAAAGACCTTGGAGTCCACTAGGAGTTTTAAAGGTTATGAACCATGTTATTTTACAAGTCTCTAAAATATTTATGTTTCTTAAATAATAATGATGCAAGAATGTTATGATTTTAGTGCCTTGGGGCACAACTGTTTGGAAAACATTTGGGGTTTAATGTTATTTGAACCTTTGAATACTTGCTTGGTCCTAGTTGTCATTCTCTTTTGACCTCAATGAGGTTATAGACTTGGCACTGGATAAATTAATCATTAATTTAATTATTAGAGTTTATATTTTGTGAAAAATTTGTTGGAAACTTTTTTGTGAATCATCATTAACCTCGATGGAGGTATGAGAGTGAAAAATAATGAACCTAGGGCTCTTATGACTAGCCTACATATTGAATGTTACTTTAATGGTCTATATGGATATTATGGGAAGTAGTATTTGAGGAAATTAATATTATTTGTAGTTGTATAACTATTTGAAGTTATATGGAGGCTTGGAAATGTTTTGAGGAGAAAGTAGAGTAAGAGAGAGTAAGTGGAAGCAAATAAAAAAAAAGTTGCTAAATTGTGAATCTTGACTTTACAAAGTCATGAATTTTATTTCTCCTCCTTATCTCAAAATATTTTTGAGTACTACATTACATATATTACCACTTATAAACTCTTTGTAGGACCCTATATTAAGTGGGGGTTTTGTGGACACTCCATGAGGTTAATAGGTTGATATGGAACTTTTTTCAGATCTTTAAAATAGAGTCCTCAAAACTCCACCTTGCTATTTGTAAGTGTTTTCCATGACTATAGCTAGCAAGACACCTAAGTTTGTGTATGATTTTAGTTGCATTGGTCTATTCCATGAAAATGCACAACTAGGTAAGTATTAGATCATCTCACCCTTATATGTCATACAAATGAAAAATATGACCTACAATCCAGCCTTAAAGGCACTTTTGTGTGATTTCATTCGTTTAGTATTTGTGTGCTCTATTATTATTGGAATGGATGTGGTTATTGTGATTATTCTTATCAAACCCTAACATGGTGGATGCTATATCTATTGTATAACCTTGTTAGCATTCACTTTTATGATTTTGGGTGACCATCTAGTGAATATTTATAGCCCCATATGAATGGATGGGGTGGGTAGGTATTTCCACCATATGGCTGGACTTATATTTCATAATTTGTTTTGATCATGCTCAAGATTTAGTAAATGAGGTTCAATGCACGTTGAAGGAAATATGTCGATAATAAGTTGTGATAATGAAACTCAAGTCACTTGTAAATATTTTGATTTATGTTTGGCATTATTGTGTTGTAAACTTAACTAAATTTATTGTAGGAATAGTTTTATATATGGAGTTGTATTAATATAGTTCATTTCACAATTTACATTCATAAATGAATGTAGTGATTCAATCCTTGATTTTATATTGAGTATAATATGTTTTTTAAACATGATTTATTTTTAAATGTCATTTTAAAGAGTGTCGAGATCTTATGTGTTTCATTTCAAGTGATGGATCATTATACTATTTATTTATGTTATGAAACTTGCCGTTGTAAAATGAATAAAGGAAATTTTGAATGTTTGGGATATGTTTATCATTCATGATTATTGCAGTAATAATGTTATGGATCTAATTACATTTTAAATTCTCTTTGTGGTAAAAACCATTAGTTTACTTGAAGTCAATTTTTGGTTATAACATGCCATCATTAGTGTTAAGTTGAACTGTAACATTTGATTGTTGGCAAAAATATTTTGATTCATCATTATTGACATATTATACTCTTGACTAGTGTTGTGTAAGGATTAAATTAATTGTTAATTTATTGATTAGGATTTAATTTGGCTTGTATAATAATATCAATCATTACTTGTAGAAACTATATAGCTGAAGCATGTACATTTTTAAAAGTGAATTACATATTGATATTTTGATTTGGTGGTCATATTTATAAAGGTATTCGATGGTCTTAATTTTGACATGTGCATACTAGTTTATAAATTAAATTTTAAAGAATTTATTTAGTCTCATTGTGAATATTAAGTGTTGATATATGAGTGTAAATGCATGGTTATTTTTTGTGGGTAAAGTTGTACCAGAATTTTAAGTTGTATGCAAAATGAAATTTGAATTTAGATTTATATTTTTAAATATTATAGATTTTCTTTCATATCAAGGGTTGATGGTAATGGTCTTTAAATAATTTTTATTTTATTTGATAAAAATTAGATGGTATTATGCTATGGCTATGAACGTTTGTGAAATAAAATGTTGACTAATGGTATAGTTATATTAACTTATAGTTACCTTAAAATCATATTTATTTATTGTATATAGTTGATACTTTGAAAAAATATTAAACTATGTATTACAGTCTCGATGGATGGTTAATAAGTAACTTTGGTTTGAAATAAACAATAAGTGGACATTCCACTTAAAGTTTTAATATTTTTTAAATTGAGTTATTTATTAAATTATAATTGTGGAGCAAGGCCTTATAGTGACCTTGATACTCTAATGGTGGTCTATGATTAGACTGAGAAATGAGGTCAATGCAAAAAAATGCATGTAATGCTCAGTCTAATGAGACTACAAGATATTCGGTTATCATCAATTAAAAATTTTAGTCCATTATTTTCCACATCATAATATATAGTGGGAAAAATAAATTATGAGGTGGTTTTATATCGACTCTCTAAGATGTTATGGAATCTATATCAATAGGAACAATGGAGATATACTCCCACCTGAATGTAGTTTTCTTATTTTAATTAGTTTTAACTAAAAAGTATCTTACAAACTTAAAAGTACTTATATGATTATTATTTTATGGTTTTCTCTCCTACCATAATAATGGTTATACCTACCATCATGATCTCTTACTCACATTATTAATAGTATTAATCAATGACCTTAACTTATATATTGATCATTTGAAGTCCATTAAGGTAAAGACATAATAATAAGGTACTAATGAGCAACCTGCATTATCAAATTTGATGTGATTAAAATCATTTTCAATATTATTGTTATGCAAATGATTTAACTTACAAATGAATAAATGGTTAAATGTTTAGAATTGAATTAATTTGGTGGCTACCTTACTAAGGATGTTGTGAGTGATTAAGCACCATTCACTCCTCGCTATTTTTATTTATTGATTTTTACCTAACTATGGTTTATTGTTCTTAAATCAATTATTGGAGGAAATTAATGCAAGGTCATTAGTCCTTTAAGTTATCTTTAGTGGAGTATCCTAACTCTTTATGATGCATTATTCAAAAGGTTTTGTCATTTATTTTGATTAAATGCCATTACTCAATATCATATCAAATTCAAAACCCTTGGGGGTGGATTTAAGATTCACTATCATTGAATCCAAATACAACAGGTGTTATATTCCTTCCTCTTGAATAAGGTGGATACAGACCTTGATGGAAAAAGAGGTCTTAGCTGATTCTATCACCAAACCAAATTTTTGGACTTGTTCAATCAAGTGCATGATTCATGTAACTATTGGTAATGAGTATGCAAGGCAAGATTGTCTATTGGAATTAAATGCTCACAACCTTGAATGGATTGAAATTTTGTAGTAAGGTTTTTTGATTCATGACAATAGGTACCCTATTATGAATGGGTGAAAAAGTTCTATGAATAAGGTTTTTTTATAATAGACATAGATTAAAAAGAGTCATCGTAGTTATTACTAATATTATCTTCCATAGAAACACATTCTAAGAATGTATTATTGCATCTAATTTTTTTATCATTATATGGATGTTCATCACATTTTGTTTCAATAGAAGGCTCATGAAAAGAGATATTTTGACATTGTATTTCAATAAAGGAGAAAGAATCATCACATGTATCTATATAATTTAGTATTTCTAGAGAGAGAAGGAATTTCACATGCTTTTTCCTTTTTTAGAGTGAAAGAAGGAATTTCACATTTCCCCCCCATTTATATAGAGAGAAATAATTTCATATGTTTTTTTAATTTATAAAGAGAGAAGAAATTTCACATTATTTTTCTATTTTTAGAAAGAAACAAATAATTTCACATTATTTTACCATTTCTATGTAGGGCTTATGCCTTTATATTTTATAATGAAAGTAATGATGTGAAGTGTAGTGGAAAATATTTGAGATAAATGGGGTGTACAAAAGGGACATTCCTCAAATTTTAGCATATGTGACATGGTAGGTAAATGCCTATTTAAATTATTATTATGCTCCTCTTGTTATAGTATATGATTAAAAGAAAAATGCAAAGAATTAGGGGAAGTAGGCTCTTCTATTTATGAATTAGTGTGCCCATTTTCTTATTCACTATAATCTTCACTATTATACTAGTACTCTTTATTTAATAACTAAGATCATACCCACAATAATGATCACAATCATTTATACAAGTAGTATATTCCTCTTCTACATAACTAACATCATTAATCACACATGTTTGACTATTAGTCTATTCATTATCATAAACATAAATGATGGAGTTTTAATATATTAATAAATGCATAGGATGAGAGGTACTAAAGGGTTTTGATTGGTTATCCATTTTAGCATTATCATACCTCAAAAAATCTATTGACATAGAGGTAAGATCCAATCTAAATAGTTAAAGAAACATGGAGGTACTAAGTTCTTATAAGTGAAAACCATAGGGTTGAGGTCACATATGATGGTGAAATAAAAAATTAGATTTGTAAGAAAATATGAATACAAAAATATGAGACCCTAATGACAAAGGAAGGGGCCCTAGAGAAACTTAAGGTTCATCATAGTTCAAGTAATGTACAGTTTCACCACTATATTTTACCTTATTTTAAATCAAGATTAATTACTTAATCTAACTAATATATAAACTAGTATGTGAAATTAGATACTAAGATATGGTATTTAAGCATACATTTAAATGTAAACTACTAAAAATGTTTGTAATGATTTGACAAGTGGCATATGCTAAATATAGCAATTACACAAAGGGATAAGTAAATAGCTTTTCTAATTAATTGTTTGATTATGACTAACTACTGATAGTGGAAAAAAATTGAAGTAAACATGTGATTCATCAAGTTTTAGAATTTTGTTTTTGTGTACATAGGGTTGGTTATATTAGGTATGGGTTAGTATTGACTATTGATACTAACCTGTAGTAGATGGTAGTGACTTTGTAGAAAAAATTCTATGATCATACAATTACTTTTACTTATCTTTGAAAGAATTATATGTGTGATGTTGAACCTTGAGGATGTGCATAAGCCCAAAAATCAACCTCCTTCACTTTTAAACCCTAGGTGTGATTGTTATGGATAGAAACCTTCAAAAAAATAGGTAAGTGTAATAGCTTGAGTTGACCCTAATCACCCCATTGATGATTCCCTAGTCCCTATGTATCTTATACTCCAAGGAGGGGAATCAAGGCGCATGTAGTTATCCAACCTAGTGTGATTGTGAATTTGTGCTCCTTATTTATATGAATGCAAATAGTTATTTGGATTCAATACTTGACAATGATTGTGTTGACTTGTATTTAATATGATTCAAACTTGACTTGTGACTATTCCTAGTGATTGAGTTTGAAATTAGGAGGAATATGGTAGTTTTCCTTAATTTACAATAGTTCATAGATGTGTCCCAGATAAGTGCCAAGTGTAGACACTTCATTTTCATTACTTCCATGTAAAAATTTTAATTGGATTGAATTTACATAATAACACACAAATCTATTAATTTTTTTTCAATTAAGCTAATTAATCATAAAATTCTTGATTTAACCCAAAATTATAATGACATGTGCCTAATTGGAACAAAGCATCATATCAGAACATTTACTTCGACATCATCAGCACAAGTCAAATTGATCATTCACAAGTGTTATTATAGAACAAATAAATGAATATTTGATTGGAAAAAGAACATTACAAATGGCCACTATTATTATAATTAAGTATTAATCCTGCTTAATCAAGCTAATATTATTATAATGGAAAATTTTATGGATTTGGAATTATCTATTTTATAAATGCACAAATTGAGTTATTGATTCATCTAGGGTGACATCATCACACCAGGTGTGCATGTAAGAGATATTACAAGATTTTAGACCCCTCTTACACACTTTTATTCTTTCACCCATATTACTCACTCAAATAGATGTTATGATTTGAATGTGTTATGTTTATATGACATACTTCATCTCTTTTTATTATACAATCCATCTCTCTCATTTATGAAAATTAAGGACTAATTTATGGCCCTCGATCTTCATCTTACAATGGACCCACAATCATTTTCCAACTCTATAAATGAATGGGTATTCACACTCTTTTATCATGACTAATTAGTGCAACAAAGATATGCCAAATATTAAGGCCATAACTCAAAAAATATTTAACATTGCCAATCAAAACTCTAAGTGTAGATAAGGGGAGATGCTACCTACATGTGGAGTTAACATTGATAAATACATCTAGTTATACAAGCCAAACACATACCTCTTTGGAATGCAAATCAAAGGAATTATTCCAAGAAAGGTATAAATGTTTGTGTTTTTTCCTCTATTTCATTCATTATTTTCTTAGTCTTGCTCAAACTTAGTGGATAAGCTTAGGATGTCATGGTAGTTTATTTTTTTTGATTTGCATTCACTAACAATGATATAAACTTATTTGGATTCCTATTCTACATAATGGCTTTCATAGTGGGACCTGATGCATCCAATGACCCTCCTTAAACCCTTATTATTATTTCAATTGCTATAATTTATCTAATCGATAAGTTAATTCATCTTATTTTCTTAATTTTTTTAAATTTGTATCCCAAGTGGAATAAATGGTTTTGCCTTGTGTTTTGATAGTTTCAACCCCAAAAATGGTAGAAATTCCCTAAAAATGATGATTTTATCTTTGTTTCCTATTATACTATGTTTTTGTAGGCTATTGTAATTAGTGAAAATATCCCTCAAATTGGTGTAAATGAACTTCATAACAATAAAAATGCACTGAGAATCGATGAAAATGTCCCCAAAAATGGTGGAAATGCCATCTAGAATATTTTATATTTTTCATAATTTTGACAAAAACATCATTGAAATCAAAAAAATGCTCTAATTAATGGACATGCCCTGCTAATCGGTGGAATCAATAAAGTCTTTATTTTTGTCTATTTTCCAAAAATCAATGAAATTACCCAAAATGATAAAAATGTCCTATGCTTTGATGAACATACCCTATGTTCAAAACTCAAGACTTAAGAAATCATCTTGATAGCTTCTTATATTTTCCCAAGAACAATTTGAAAATTTTTAAACCCTTTCTTATAGGTCCTTGGATAAAGAAGTGGATTTAGAACTTGAAACAAAAGATTTCCTCTTTTCAAACATTTTAATTTGGGCTTAAAACTAATCAACACTTTAAATTTGGGTTTTAAAAACTTATTCATTCCTTGTTATTTCATTTTAGACACTTGTCTCATTTATTCTTATTGCTTATTGGAGTGTTAGTGTTTGTGCTTTTCCTTCATGTGTATGCTCTCTCCTTATTTGGGTGACACAAAAATTTGAAGTTAACCATTTATTTTTATCTTAGAAGATTCTCCAAAATATGCTCTTCACTTGCCCTTAATGATATTATTATGAATCATAATCAATGATACCCTCCCTTTTTTATTTTAGGCTACACAAATAGTGTGTCATTTCTTTCTCATAGGTCTTTAGGGAATGACAACTAGGATTTAGTCCTCCACCATTTTTACTATCTCCATACATCTGATAGGGGATATAAATTATTGGTAGGTGTCGTTAGGGCCTAACAAAATTCCACATAAAGGGTTTCATGAAAGTAATGAGTTGACTCCAAATGCTAAGCTATTAGACATCACCATTGAGGAATCTAGGGTATAGTTGATATGGGATGTATCTCATATGAGTCTGATGCTTAGATCTCTTCCTTGATGAATTTTATGCCCTTTTAAGACCATCTAGTAAGCCAACAAAAAATTTAGATTAAGATATATTGGACATAAAACCTTTACTAATGTAAGGGTGCAAAGGTAATAAACCTTGAATATTTTCTCACATGTACTTGAAGTCTTAATAACCTAGGTTTGCACAAGACACTATTATCTTATCAACTTCAAGAACAATCCTGCCTATCAATACTTCACATAACCTACATGGATTAATGACATGAAATTAGGTACATTAAAGGACCTACAAAAGATAATGAACTCTTAAATTTTGAAAATAAACTCTCATAAGGCATATTAACATTCAAACAAGAAGTTTGAAACTATTCTCTATTGATTCAAAGACACAAGGTACAATTTTGGTAGAGCCTTGATACACCTAGCCAAGGGATGAGATAAAAAGAGCCCAATTACTTATTATATATAATGTTTATGAGAGAGGGGATAAGAATATAGGTGTAGGAGAGGCCATGAATGAGACCAATGTGGCACATGGTAGTTACAACAATCATAGTCACTCTTCTCATGCATTGATGTCCTTTTTTACTCTTTTTTGGCATTGTGATGAAGTGTGGAGGATTTAAATTTAATATTTGAATTCATGAAGAGCATGAAAACATATAAAATATACCATTATTCCATCTAATTATAGTTACTAAGTACCCATGGTGAGTGATCAGGTCTTTAAGAGGCGTTGAGTAGCCTCTCCTTCAATGTGCATGTTGACTAGATAATAAAAATGTATCCATTACTTAATAATGGTCTTAAATATGGATTTTTATCACCTAAATGGATATTTAAAAAGTGAAATGATAACTCATTAACCTCCTAATGTCATTATACACCCATTATGACCCTTTACTTGCTGATCAAATAGGCTTCATTTGCAAGCTCTTCACCTTTTTGCATATTCACTATTTGAATGAGTTGGACAATTGAACCATGATCTCAAATAATTTGAGAGGACTTATATTATTATAATATTAACCCTATACATTATAATTTATACCATTCAGTCACCCTTAATCTCTAAACACATCTGCCTTGCATGATTAGGCCACTAAGACTACCTCCACAGACTAGATGTTTAGGAGAAGATAGTAGAGACACATACAAGAAAATTCATGGGAAAATCTATTTTGAGGAGTTAAAAAATTATTTAAATGACCTTTACCCTAGATTATAAATATTTATTATGTCTCATGCACCATTTTATACTCAAAACTTTGTAAATTTACATTTTTTAGAGGTGTCCATACAACCTTCATAAAATTAGGTACTAAGGTCATGGGATCCTTTGAGTTAGCAACATGATCCAAGTTTTTGTCAATCAATTCCTAAGTTTTTAGAAGCATTTTCACCAAATATTCCTATTTGAGTCCCTATTAGGGTTTAAGAGGGGTTTAAGAGTGCTTGGGAGTCTTAGTGATGGTTCATAGAGATCAGGGCCTGAATCTCTAAACTAATTAAACTATATGCATGTCAATAGACACATTTACCTTTCTTTAACTGATTATCTCCCCATGAAAAAACATCCATATAGTTATGAACATTTGAAAATGCTCCTAAGGTGAGAAACATGCCTCCTAAGTAGTGATAGGGTGTTTGCAGGTTAGAATGACTCACCGTGAGAACTCCCTAGAATCCAAAGTGACTAAAATATGTCTAAAAATCATGATGACCTCTCCCTCAAAGGTCTGATGTGCCTTACTATTGAAATTAATCTCTTTTCCATCTTCTTATGATATTTCTCTAATGAGGCTATTAGACTAGTTTGCCTACAGACATGAACTATGAATTTGATCATAACCTTGGGGTTTTGAATTAATCCTACATTATTTTTAACCTAAATACCATGTTAGAGATCTCAAGGAGTATTAATATTAGCTTGAATAGGCCATTTAGTTTCCATTGAATGCACATAACCATCCATCTCAATATTTATGTCTATTTACAATCAGAACCAATCATAGAATCCCTTATGGATGACTACTATAGGGCCATTTAAAAGCTTTAGGACCTATCTTCCCTCCTTAACTCCATGATGTACCTAAACACTTATTATCTCCTTAATTTTAGGCTTAAATTGGGTTTTTAGGCCTTTTTCATACAATCTAACCTCTAAAAATACCAACTAGTAGGTCACTATGATGATTAGAAGACTTGAGGAGACCTTAAAGGTCATTTCAAGGTTAAACAACCTCATCTAGGTGTGTTTTGGAGTAAGGATCCACCATTAGGTCATTTCTGGGGTTTTGGCAACATTTAGGATGTCCACGATCTTAATGATGGTTCATAGTGTATGGATGTCTAAAATAAAACCAATTTATATGAAACTATAGTGAATTTACCCTTTCATCTTCCATGAATAGCTTGGGGTCCCATGTAGAGGGTGTAAGTAGAGAGGAGCATTGAAAGGTGATATTTGGGTCCTCTGCTAGCCAATTTTAATAGGTTATTTTGTTAAGGATCATTTATAAAGGTTATCCCCTAATGCCTATCATTATTTCATGGATTTTTAGTCTATGGGGGGACTTAAACTTCACCAAGAACCTTAGGCTTGAGTCCCTTAGTGATGAAGTGTGTGAACACTTAAAGTTTCATTTTTTGGGTTTCATGGCTTGAGTAGGGTTTTGATACTATTCATGCCTTTACCTCAATTTTCTCCACTTGAAATCATGTCATCTAAGCATGATATACCCTTTCATACCTTTCATGTCCATCAATTTTTTTAGAATCACCTAGGAGATCTCCAAGATAATAGTAGGTTTTAAGGTTAGGCTTAAATCCTATTGCATGAGCCTATTCTCAAGGAAATCTGATGAGAATACTAGATGTTGATTCTTTTGGAAGATGTATGGAGAATTATACAATCATGTCACATTGTTTTAGAACCATATATGGAATCTAGCATGCATGCAAGCCCTTCAAGATATGAATTCACTCCTTAGCCCCAAAATTTAACTATTATAGACTGGGCTAGGTGTTAAGATGTGAAGTCACTATTCATAGATCACTATTCATGAGTGATACCAATCTAGGCTAAAGCTCTAATACCACTTGTTAGGAATAAAAAAACATTCCTAAGAAGTGGTATTGAAGGCATGGTGAAAAACTTGATTTATGTGAGTGTTTTCTATTGTTGAATGATTATGTGCAAGCTAAAGCTACTTTGATAGGAGGAGAGATTTGGAGATTAATGAAGAAGAAAAAAAAGAGTTTATTTTATTTTGGTAGGTTTATCTCTTGGTGAAGATATTTATCTCTTCATGTTGATGAGGATAAGGTTATAGGAGAGTTGAAGAGACAACTTTAAAAGATTTTCCTAAAAAATCAGTAGCCTACATAGCATTCTTATTCATGGATAAGTAACTCTACAACTTGAGGTATAAGCTATAATCCTTTAGAGGAGGTGGTAGCAAGGGCATGATCTTATGTTTTTGGAAACAAAGAGAAGGGGTGTTGATGTGGTATCCTATTGACCACATGTTTTTAGCTGAGATGTTAGTGAAGAAGAAAAATCCATGCAAAATAAAGAGGTACAAAAAAACTTGAATCTATACCTATTTTGAAGTAGCTGAGGAAGAGGAATATGAAGATGAAGATGCAGATGAACATGTGAGACCTATTCCCATAAGGAGAAGGTTGTATGTTTGGACGTACGATAGAGCATGATTTAATTTTGATGCATTATTGAGGCTCAAAATATTGGTAGGTGTAGTGATGCACTGAGTAATGTGATGACTTCCCTGGAGTTGTGATTGGTCCAATTGTATCATGATGATAAATAGAGTCTATGAGGATAAGTCTAGAATTGACTTCTATGTCATCTTATTTCTTCACTACTGTCAAGAGTTCTACGTGC
The DNA here is from genome assembly GCA_037957365.1 of Torreya grandis. NCBI lineage: Eukaryota > Viridiplantae > Streptophyta > Pinopsida > Cupressales > Taxaceae > Torreya > Torreya grandis. Next base: position 2,328,666 of record JARHVA010001301.1, on the reverse strand, counting down.
ACTTGTTGTTATTTAGAGTTAGAGTGGCATAATTCTTACATGGTGATCTCTCTTAGAGAGAGATAAATAAAAGTGATGAGGTAAAGGTGTTGATGGTTTGAATTTTAAATAAGTCACTATACAAGTTTCCAACATACATGCTGAGGGATTACAAGATATTTAATACCTTCATGGAGAGCTTATGTGTGTTGTGACATGTTGGATGGAGGCTCCAATATGATCACTATTTTGATGGCTCAGTGATAAGGATGTGATGAAGGTGGTATGTATAGCAAACCAAGGATGGAGATGCACAAGGATGGGAAAGTAAGGAAGTACCCCACTTATTTCAATATTGAGTTGTCTTACCAAGAGCATCATATAAAAATGGAGAAGATATGTTATTGTGTCCTATGTATTAGATTCATCAGTACTAGGAAATAATGCCATGGTGAGTACTAAAATAAATATTCCCAAGTAGTGGGAGTTGTGAGTGGTTGATGGCAGAATCCCATTAGAGGATTGGTCTGATGTAAAGGAGTGATTGGTCACTTTAGTGTTGCAATCTTCTAAGGAGTAGATGTTGACAAAGCTGGTTAGGACAAATAAGTTTTAGTAGTGCAATAAAAATTCTACTGGGTTTGTGTTAGGGAATTATAGGGCATGGATGAGTATATAGTTGTAAAATACATAGGTGTGGTAAAAGCCTATGTATATTGACTTCAAGTGGGAGAATGTTATGAAGTAAAGTTACTATTCATAGTCACTATTCATGAATCACTATTCACATGCATTATTCATGGGCACTATTCATGGTTTAAATCCTTGAAAGCTCATGAAGCTTACATATTAGAGTGTTGAAAGGCTTGTAAGCCTAACTCACCTAGATGCTTAGGTTGTAAACATCGAATGCAGGTTGAAGGTTGGATCATGGAAGACAATTTTTTCTTTTCTCACCGAGGTGCATGAGATGTATCCTTAGAGGAGGTTATAACTTTGGATCTCGCTCAAATGCTATGTGATTAGCATGGTTGTTGCTTATTTTATCTTGGATCTTAGAGGCTATTTATCTCAGATGATGTTTGAGGTTAGAGTATGGGTATCTTGGTGTAAGCTTTGCTCACATGAGTGCTTGATGTAGCACTTGTTTATAGCTACTATGAGAGGATGTAAGAGAGAGTTATCAATGAAATAATGAATTATAAATACTACCTTTACCCCATGGTTTTTTACCTTAATGGTTTTTCAAGGGTTTTCACATATATATTGTGTTGTGGTTTTCTGTCCTATTTTATATGTTTTATTTTGTAGCTTGTTTTATGTTTGTAAAGATTTTATGATCTACTTATACATGTAGGATGTTTTATTCCTAACACTAGGTTTGAGACAAAATAATGGGTATACCCACTATTTTTTTGACCAAAATGAGAGCATGGATTCCTTTAACCACTAATAATGACCATTATTACTAAGTTGTAAGGATTTACCATGCTTATAGAGACTTCAAACAATCATTTTGTCCAGACTAGCTGTAGGCTGCCTATTGACTGAGTGGTTAAGCATGATGGTTATGAGTGGGATATTTTCCTTTGTTTATTGAGATGTTCATGATGATAAGGTGTCAATAACATGTCTCAATGATAGAGATTCTTCTCATATGGTTGTTTTCCAACCTTGCTTCTTCTTACACCTCTTCCCCTTATTAGGCTTAGGGTTCATGCCTAAGTAGGACTGTGTGTCCTCAAATTTGATGTCTAATGTTGTTTTGCATTTTAAATGGAGTGATAACTAATGTTTTCCCTCCTCTTCAATGTGAAATTCACCCTTCCTCATTTTATTTTTTCCTTTTACCAAAAGCATTATGTGGTTCCCCATATGCATTAGCCATGTTGTAGGCATTCACTCACACAATTAATTGTGTACAGGGGTCTATGAGATGAGTTTTAAATGATTAGAGTGTTTAGATCCATTTAAAACCTTATAATGACCTTTTATTACATTATAATCTATCTATATGGTGTATCCATTCTTATGATAACACCATGTCTTATTCACATGAGTGGCTCACGCACAATGTTCTTGCCAACTCTTATACTATAGGCTCAAAATGGTTGGTTGTAGGCAGTTATTGGCTTCTCCATAAGGGTATATGATCTACATAGATATGACCTTACATGATCTCATGGTTATTTATTATTACAAGGGGTGTCTAGGTTTGTTCACATGGTATAGACTTGGAATGAAGGGTGTATGGGTGGAAGAGGATGACTGTGGAGTGACAAGGGGTTGGAACATGAATAATAGGGTTAAAACATAGTGTAAATGGTAGTGAAAACAACATGAAGTGGCAAGGGTATGCAAATGACATGAAATGAAGCATGAGAACCATTATAAGACAACCTAAAATCAACTCCAACATCCTAGTACACATACCAATGAAAACACAACACTTTAGATGTATAAAAAGGGCACATACAGTCAAAGAGTGAAACCTAAGAATCTCTGAGAAACCTTAATATTAGCTAATAAACCTTAACATTTGCAAAACTGACTAAGTGAGATTTGGAGGCAAGGAGGGTGGTTTCTAGGCCTATTGAGGCTACCATGAAGGTTAAGAGACCTATTCAAAAGAATATGATGATGACCTATTATCACCTTAACACTCAATTTCAAACTTTTGATTGTGTTTGCAGACTCTGAGGGAAACATTAAAAAACATATAGTGCTACTAAACAATGAAACATAGATGCATATGTATACCCATTTATTGAAGACACCTTGAGCTGAATAAGATACTTATGGACCTCAAACTTAGGTAAATATGTATGGGGAAACTTGAAACAATCCATCAATCCTAAAACACTATCAACTCCTAATGAGAGTACTAAATAGTCTGTTCACCACCCAAATCTGCTTGCAGACTACATACTCTACTATTTTGGAGTTTTTTTGGTTCCAAAAGCTCACATGAGTGAGATAAATGTTAAAAATTTCATAAGAGGTTCTTTCAAGACATAAGGAAATAGGATCAACCATTGGTTTGACCAAACAAGCTAAGAATCCATCAAAACTATCCTATTCCATTTGTCCTATGTAGACATGGATGATGTTAAGATCCCTTAAGTTCTTAAGAAATGTTCATAGAGACTAGGGGACCAATTTAGAAACAAATTCCCATGGATGAAATATGAATAATTGTACTTCCCCTGGCTAAAATCTTGGACCTCCATTCTATCTTCTCCATATGGTTTGAGCACAAACCTAAAAATCTCTCTAAGTCTTCCAATGAGCTTGAGGGGAAGGTAGGTTTAGTTTGAGATCTCCAAGCACTTAAATACTCTACTTTCTCCTTCACTTGCAATTTATAACTTCCCCTTGTAGATCCCTATCTCCACATGAGTTAGTCTATACTATACGGATTTGTACCATTCAAAAAACCTCTATAACCTATAATTTATCTATAGTTTCTCTTGATTTAGACCAAAATACATCATTAACAGTTGTGATGGAGGTAAATTAGGAGTGATGTGATGATTTTAAGTCTATGGTATGAATTAAGGAATTTTAAAAGTCATAAATTAGCATGTGTGAGGCCCATTAGAGAGGATTTAAGCATTGACCATGGTGGTAATGGGCTCAATGGGGTATGAAATGCTTTAGTAATGGCTTGGTTAATCTCAAGAGGTATAATAAAGGTGTGGAAGGTGGATTGGTGTCCCATGAAGGTCAAATTAGGCCTCATTATGATCAAAAACATTGATTTTTGTACTCACACATGACCTTAAAGGGGTATATCAAATGAATATTATGCTAATATCTATGGAGAGACCCTTATGACCTAACAAATACCCTAATTGGATCTCAATACACTTCATGATGTTCTCATAAACTTGAAAATAGATCATACCTTATATGATTTGGTAAATCAAAGATATATCATGATCCTTCATTAGGTTGTCTTGCCAACTTACCTCCACCATGACATCATTTGAATATTGAAGCTCCATCAAACTAACTACAGACCTATACACATATTCAAACATGATGAAAACACTTAACTCAAGTTGAAATAGAGGTAAAGAGGATCACCAAACAATGTTATATCATGTAAAGATAGTGAACTATTTTAATAATCTAATCTCACAAGATGCATGACAACCATGAGACTAATAACTTTGGATCTGGACTCAAGGACTTGATGTTGACCCCTTTCTAGGTCTGAGAGTAGAAATTGGTCAACATTTTTGGTGAGTTAGCTGGCTTGACCAGCCTGTTGGTCAAGGTAACTCATAACTCCTTTACTTGCTCTTCATAACTAGCAAATAGATATTGATTGACCATAAAGTCTACTCAATACCTTGTAGACTTGAAACTCAATGAGACACAACAAGAAAAGGAATAGATAATAAAGGATAAAACACACACAAAAAAAAATAAATAAAGCAAAAAATACCTATGTATGTGCAAGAGCACTTTGAGGAAGGAGATAAACACTAACTACTATGTATAAGAGGACCATGATGAAAACTAATAACATAACTTGAGGAACATCCCATTGAGAATGATGGGAGTTCCTCACCATTTAATTTGGATAGTTGGAAAACATTGATTTCCTTATAGTTGGTGATGATATAAGGCCCACTCCAAAGGCTATCAAACTTGGAGTGTTTTCCTATCTTGTCATGGTCTTCATCTCACTTGAGCACTATATCTCCTTATTGAAAGGTCCTAAATGATGCTCTTTTATCAAATGAATTATTGACTTGATGTTGACTAGGCCACATGGGATACATGGAACTTTCTCTTATTTCCTCTAACTTTATCAGCTCATTCATTATTACCTCTATTGCATCATCTTCTAAGAGTTCAAGTTAGTGAGCAAGATCTAAGGCTGGTAGTTTAAGAGAAATAAGCAATCTTACTTCTATAACATAAAAAAAGGAGGCAAGGAGAGTGCAAAATATACCTCTTACGTGTGACTCTATTTACCTATAAGGTAGTCTTCAACTTTGTGTGCCGTTCTCTTTGACTATCCTTCATGGTTGTCTTAATGATCCTTATCAAATTTTTGTTGGTGGACTTTACTAGGCCATTACCCTATGGTTAATTGTTGGAGGAAGCCTTGTGATATATGCCATGGCCAAGGGCTCACTCACATACTTTAACACTACTAAAGGCCAAGGCATTATCAAATATGATTGTTGAGGGTACACCAAACTTGATCACAAAACTATCATAAAATTTCAAGATTGAGTTCTCATTGGCATCTTTAAGTGCAGATGCCTCCACCTATCTTGTGAAGTAGTTAGTGGATGTTAGAACCCACTTATGCCCAGTTCTAGAAGGGGGATGGATCATGCCTATGAATTCTAAGTCCCATTATATGAAGGGTTATTCAACTTGGATAGGTTATAAGAGTAATGTAACTAACCTTTATTTGTTAGTGAACATGGCACACTTATAACACTTCCTAACCCAAGCATGTGAGTCCTTGAACAAGGTAGGGCAAAAGTAGCCTACCCTAATGATCTTGGAGTTTGTGTGGTCTTGGTAGTGAAATTCCCACCTATAAGTCCATCATGAAACTACTCTAACAACTTATCAATTTGACTTGATTCAATACACCTTAAAATCATACCTCCTATATACTTTTTGAAGAGTAATCCATCCACCAAAATATAAGGTATGGTATTTAGCCTAAATTTTATTCTTTTGGTCCTATCTAATCCCATAGGACATTGGCTTATTTGGAGAAAATTGACCACATCATTGGTCTAGCTGAGAGGAGTTGTGTTTGCAGTTGCATGTTGACTGCCAACACTATGTCTTTTTATTTTTAATCTATGATGCAAGATGTTCACAAAGCCCCTCAGATATGATCAACTTGGTAACCCTTACTTCAATATCATACTCTATATATTTTTTCTTCCAACTAGCTCTCTTCTCACTTAAATCTTTGTTAAGTATAAACTCCTTTATGCTTGGGTGCACCACCATTACAATGAATTTGTTGTTAGACATCATGTGTCTAAAATTTTAAATCCCTCTCATAACATCAAGGACATGTTTTTAAATAAGGGTGTACCTATATTCATATCCTTCTAATGCTTGACTATAGAAGGTAATTGGTTGTTCTAGTCCTTCATCATTTTTATACATGAGCATAACATAAATGTCATCATCTACGGAAAATGCATACATAAAAAAATATTTGCTAAATTCAGGGTTAAGGAGGGTGGGAGCTTGAGAAATAGTGTATTTGATGGAATCAAAACTTTTTTTTCCTTGTTCCATTTGAAATCCTTTTAATTTTTAAGCATATGTGTAAGTGGCTTCACCAACTTTGCAAAACCTAGAATGAACCTCCTTATGAAGTAAATATTTCCCAAGAAGCTTTGCAAACCTTTCTTGTGCTTGGGCAGGGGTAAGGCTAATGTGTTGGGATAACTTGGGGTCAAGACATTTTAGATCATGGTACTCCCATGAAAATACATCTAAAATCACCTAACATAGGGCTATGAAGGCATCTCTCTCTTCCTTGGTGTTCACTTTTCATAACTTAAGCAACTTATCTTGGAAAATGGCAACCTTCTCATAGTGTTCCCCTTTGGTTGAGATACTCACCTTGTATTTCCTCAATTTATCATCTTCATTGAAGATACTCTCTAATGTCACTAGTACTTTGGGCAAATTTTGAGTCCTTAACTAAACAATCTGATCACCAAATTGATGCTTTAGTCTACCTTGGTTCTTATGATAAAATTCTACCTCATGTTGGAGAAAGTAAGTAATCTGATTGTCACTATCAAAAACATGCCAACTCACCTCATTATCAAGTATAGATGGCCTACACAAAACCTTGATTTGTGACTACACTTGAGTGCCTTTGACTCCATCAACAATGTCATATTATACACCAATGGTAGTTAGTCTGTCTTTATGATGATTTAACTACCTAGGTATGTAATATATGTCAAATATTATCAAGTCATCTAAGAAATCCCAAAATTAGTTCTTATAGGCCTTTAAAAGAGGATTTTTTACTACACTAATACCTCTCACCTACTCTACCACTATTTCATTATCACCCTTCACTTGCAAGAGCTTGATTTCTCTTCTCTTTGCCCATTATATCTCATGGATGAGGGATTTATATTCTATAGTGTTTGAAGTACAAATAATTTAGAACCTTAATGTAGAATAGTACATCTAATTGGGAGGGGTGACAATCATTACTCTTTCCCCACTCCTACTATTTGACCTTGATCCATCAAATAATAAACTCCATATGCCTTCATGCCCTTGAGTTGGGCTTGTGAGACTAGGTATAGTAGCCCCTTCTTCATGAATATAGTGCAGACCTAGTCCTACCTCCTTAGTGGTATTGTAGGGATAAAAATCATGGTTTTCAGCTTTCCATTCATCAAGGAGTAGATATAAGATGCCTTCAAGATGGTATTTAGACTCTTGATCATTGATATTCTCATCTTCATCTAGGATAGTGAAGTTCACATTGGATAGGTTGGGCATGTAGGGTTATAAATGGAAATTAGAAATAGGTTTAGACCTAATGGTGACCCTTGTCCCATATCTAGTCTTAAAGATCATGTATGACTAGTCAGAATAAATATACCCCCAATCTTTGTAGTGAAATCCCTAGATAGGCATAAGGCAAAATATAGAGGAAGGTTAACTACTATTGTGTAGACTAATTACCCAGTGATTTATAGATTCTTGAGTCTGATTAACATTGATTATCAACCTAAGGTGTGCACACTTTTAAAGGATGTTAGTACTATATATGCATTATTGATTCAAAATTCATCTTGCTTTTCTAGTTGTAGTACAATGAATTTATGTTGAATTCACTAGATAGATATACTATGAAACTACTATGACGAAACTATAGAATTACTTCACACTTATGAATCACACATGCATCACATTTATATAAGCAAACTAATTAAAATAAACTTACACAACATACTTAAAGATAAAGAGAGTCAATATCTTCAATGCAACTCCTTTTGAGGGGGCCCTTCCTCATTCAAAACTGAGTTACAATGTTTCTCTAAGAGAATTCAAAAACTTCTCACAAAATCAATCTTCTCATTACTCAATTCTATAGCAATTAAATATTGCTATAGGTTGTTACAATATTTAGAGTGTAATGCTGTAATTCTAATACTTCTGCTATTATCTATTTAAATTAACAAAATTCTAATCTGATCTAGGTTATACCATTAAATATAGAAGGAAATTTATTAACTCTTAACCAAAAACACCAAACTAGGAAAAATACAAATACTTAGAAACTACCCCAGTCAAATTTCAATTGGTTAGTAACCAAAGTTAATTGTTTTAGGCTTGACTAGGTTAGAGATAAGGTATACAGTTTTGCTGTTTTATTTCTTTTTGTCTCTTTTCATTATCCTTGTCTTTCTCATCTTTGGTAACACATCCAATATTTCCTTGAATTTAGGGAATCCATATACCAACTATGATTCTTTCTAGCCATCCATTTAGTTCCCAATGATAGTTGGATATGTCTTTAAGATCTGATCAATCAATAGCTCTATTTTACATAGTGGCTACAATAAAGCTTTAGATGAAGCCTATAATTATTTTAGGCATTATGTAGTGTCTACAAATAACCTATAGGTGAAGCCTACAGTTGTTGCAGACATTCTATAGTGGCTATGGGCAACCTGTAGGTGAAGCCTATAGTTGATGCAAATAATCTACAATGGATATGGGCAACCTATAGGTGAAGTCTATAGTGGCTATGGGTAATCTATAGGTGAAGTCTATAGTTGCTATGAGCACTTTGTAGTGGCTATAGGCAACCTGTAGGTGATGCTTATAGTTTATATGGGCATCTTGTAGTAAATATGGTCTAGCAAGACTCTGTAGCCTTTCATGAAACTTTAAATGTTTGTTAGATAAAGTCACACCAATAAAATTCAATCAAGAAAAAAAAATTAATAATTCATAACACACACACACACACACACACACACACACACGCACACACACACACACACATCAATGTACATACAAAATCATAACTTCATTCATTCATTTACATAAGTTATAGATAGTTATGGGATTTACATGGAAAAATATATATATTAAGCATGTATGAGGCTATAAAAGTAGTAAATTGGTGGCCTTATCACCCCCCCTACTTAAACTCTTGTTAAACATTGATCAAGCCTTGGTTGCATTCTAAAACCAAACAATTTCCTAAATTCTAGGGGTTCAAGGTAGCCTAACCCTTCAAAGATGTAAAAAACTTTAGAATTTTCAATGTGTTCCCATCTTTTCTTCCCTACCTCTTTGTTAGCTAGAACATTTCCTTCCAAATCAAGAATTGGGAACCAAAATATAAGGGGTTGAACTAGAATATTCTTCACTTCCTGACAAGTTCAATATAAAAGTATACTTCGTGGATGGCCTCCCTAAGGTTTTGAGGGGAATAAGGTTCCTTTATTTTCAAGGAATCTAAGAGTTCTACCCATCTGAGAGAGCAAGCAACAAAAAATTGCTTGCTATCTCCTTTCATAAAACTCAATTAGTGGTTCTGGACTTCTACCTGATTTTTGATAACCCATTCTTGTGGAGTGTCTATGTTTATAAAGGAGATCCATTCATCTATTACAAATTTAGATCTCTTGATTCACTCTTGATCATCAAGGTAGCTTATTTTTATTTTTCCCTTCTTCCTATTTCATTTAGAACATATGAAGAAAATGTATTTAGCAAGACATCCTCCAAATAGATGTTTGGATTCCATTCTGTATCACTGGGTAAAACATATTAGTGGATGTATAAATCACTTAGCTGAGCTTGAAGGTTAGAAACATCATGTCTATTTTCTTCAAAGAAAGATTTTGGGTCACAAACCATGTAAGATTGATCATTATAAATCTTGTCATAGCTGAATTTAAGCCATTTCTCTTCTGAGTACACAACATACACCCTAGAAGGGGGTCTGCATTACATCAATAGTTCAATAGTTTCATTCATTTTACCAATATTTTCCTTTAGATATCTGATCCTAAATTCAAAAAATCCTATTGTTTCTTGTAATTCATCATGTTTTTCATTTGATTCAACATATCCCTTAAATCTTAGCACCAATTCTTTATGGTAGGTTTCATTATTACTAACTTTTTTCTTCAAAAAGATCAAAAGATCATTAGTCTCCACCAGTGTAGTGGTTGAGAAATCCACATCAATAACCGCTTCTACTATAGGTATGGGTGTAGTGGGTAATGGAGGAGGAAATCTATGACAGAAGGGTACCAAAGCTAGAGCATAATCTGCTGCAGGTGCTTTTGTGTCCAAGGTAAATGAGGATGCTATAGGTTCCTCTAGGGAAGCTGCTATAGGTCCCTCTAATACATTTTTTGTATCCATTGAAGGCTCTACAAACTTTACTACCCCCAGAAGTGTTTCAATGCTTCTCTTTCCTTTCAGTTTTGTTATCTCATTTCTCAATCTAACTTCAAATCTTGTTTCAATGTGTTGAACTCTTGAGTATGAATAATTATTTCTTGTTCTACTCCTTTATCCATAATTTCTTCACCTAATTTCTCTTCTACTACATGCTACTCTGCCATTATCAATTCCTCTTTTATATACCTAATGTTTCTAAGGAGATTAATGTCCTCTTCAGTGAATCTAGATGGTGGAGGTGACAATTCTTCTTCTTTTAACTTAGCAGATTCCTCATCAATATACCATTCTTATATTTCAAACCCACCAAGGGTCTTCCTAACTCTAGGCTCCTTCTTTGTTTTTTCATCATCACTGATATTTATGGTTAGGGAAGCTATAGTGGTCTTTTGTTTCTTCACTCTTTGAGATATCCTACGAGGAGGTCTCCTTATTTTTGATACCATGGGTTTCTTCCCTTTAGTTTTCATTTTCCTTTTAGGAGGGGTGACTAATGGAATTTGTTTTTCTTATGTAGCAATTGATAGGGGAAATTCTTCTTATCTAGAAGGATATAATGTAGAGGAATCAATCTATGGTGAGGAAATAATAAGATGAAGAATATGCTATTTCAAGCTTTCTTCCTCTATGTCAGAAGGATGTAGGACTAATTTCCTTCTCTTTTTCTTTCCTGTAGTAGTCTCAGATGGACCCTCAATAGCTATGGACTAACCAGTAACACTAGTGCCCACAACATCTTCTTGTATAAATTGTTGGGCCTAGTCCTCAGGGGATTCCTTCTTATCAATTCCCTCTTCTTGTTGAGGTTCATTATTTTTATGGCTAAAAATTGTTCCCAACTTAGGTCAGGTCAAACAAAGTTTATTTCTTATTTAGTTATTAGCCATTTTAGGCAATGATGGGATAGGTCTATTTCAATACCATTTTGATACTCTTTGGACATCCTTTTCAAAATATTTCATATATTTTTTGGAATAGTAATGCTCTATTATGCCTTAAGTGATTTAAAAACTTAAACTGAAGAGTGTAAATGAGGGAACATCTTCCTTCATAGTCATGTACTTGATGATGTATGATAATATATACCTTCATGCTATAGGTAAGCTAAGTCTCTCCACATCTCCTTTCTTTAATACCCATCTTTTATTTGCTTGGAAAAACTGATGTCTAGCTTCTTGGCCATTGAGTTTATCTTGCCAGTTTTCTCCCATACTTGGTAGCCCAGTTACTTGGATCACCAAATTTTTAGTGATTAGGAATGTGATGCCATGTAAAGTGGCTTAGTTTCCATCAAAGGAACCTATAAATTCTCTATCAAGAGGCTCTGAGAAATGTTGCAAATTTTTAAAATAAATGGTCCAACTAGCTCTATTAAAGACATTCCAACTGGTTTGGTCTCCTTGAAGTTGCCTATGATCTGTGGGTTCTCTCCTTACAATTAACCCTCCCATTTTAGCTTCTTTTTTAGTCCTTTCAACATATAAACAACAACACACTCTATTTGGCATATGGAAATCAACCTGTAGCAAAGTAGGGTTTTGTTCAACAATGGTGGATGTGAGGCTATAGGTTATAGGGTTTTGTTTAATAATGGTGGACGTGAGATTGTAAGTTGAAAATTATGGCATATAATTTCCATACATATAGTTCTAATAGTACATGGGGTTCTAACCTATAGCATCTTCCCCTCACTTGATCTATCACATGTCCTCAGATGATGTGGAGTGAATAGGAAGGAATGGATAAGACTGGTCATTATTAGGAGTATAATTATAGGTTTAGAGGTGATGTGATGGAAATTAAATGAATGACATAATTCATGATTTGATATTCTTATTAATATCATATGTGCTATATTAAAATAATGAAGATTTTTTTAGTGATTAAATATATGATGTACCTATTTATTAATGGTGTTTCTGAGGTGATGCTGAGGAGTCGTACATGTGTTGGCATGCAAGTTTTTGCATGTGAGTGATTTATGTGAAGCAATGATTGGGCTGGTAGGTGTAACTAGACTGAAGTGGACCCCTTGTGGAGTTATTAAGATATCATTGATGGTTAGGCATTGATGATGTCCACAACTCATGTGCATGTGATGTATGATAACTTGCATAGATAGGTGTCTAAAAATTGGATGAGAGATGATGTCTCTCCTAAAACTAGGTGATTATTCAAGATTTAGGTCATCTAAGTGATGGGATGGATGAACTTGAAACTGGGTAGCTGAGGGTGTTACTGCTTAGTGATCTTCTACATGAACTAATTGATAATTATCTTGATACTGTTTATGCCTTATATGCTCTTTGCATGGTGGACTTGGCTATAGTAATCAGTAGGGTCTTCAGACATAGGACCTATGTGCCAAATAAATCTAAGATCTTGCTAGTCAACATAGTGAAATGATCTCTTATAAATGACTAAAAACTAAAAATAAATCATGAGTGTTCTTGTAGGCATAAATTTTGGTCTGCAATACTTTTAAATGGAGAGGGAAGGTGTATGCTTTATTATGGCTCTGTAGCTTGGTATTCAGGGGTAGTTCTAAGTAATAAATGTGATATTTGCTGCTCTAATCCTCCTTCATTATTACATAAGGTTATTTGATGAATTTTATGCAATGCCCAAAATCCAATAGCTAAGCCATAATTGAGAGTTGTAGGAGGATCTATCCTACATGCTCTATAGAAACGTGAGAATGGGCATGAGGAGGTACATATAATATATACAAGTGAAGCCCATAGCAAGCTAAAAACTGATGCCTAACTATGTAGAAGGTGCTTATAGTAGCTACATAATTACTCATAGCAATTGGAGTAAAACCTTCAGTGGTAAAGGTGCTTATAGCAACTCTAGAAAATCCATGGTGACATGTGTTGTTCCCAAAATCAGCTATGCTAATTTTTGGAACAACCCTTACAAAAATTTTCCATTCCATGTTTTTCTCTCTAAGTTCATTTTTTTCAAGGCAAGTTTTTGTTGTTCTCATGTTTGCTCTACTGGCCTCATTCGAAGTTCATGATATTCCCCTATTGAATTTTCCCAAAAACTAAAAAATTGTTACAATCTCAATGCGACCAGAGGACAAAGTTTTTGTTTCCCAGAGTTAGTGTTTTCTAGCATTTCCATGGAGGGGTAGCATTTTTTGCCACCACTACATTTGTTTTTATGTCTTCCATGCAAAGGCATCATTTTTCACTGCCCATGCATCTGTCATGAAATAACAGTGAAATTTTCTACCCTTGCATCATTTTAATTGCTTTTATGCAGGAACAACGATTTTCGCCACCCCTGCATATCGTCTTGACTTCTAATGCAGAGGCGGCAATTTTTATTGCCCCTACACGACCTCAATTTTCATGTAAAACATTTATGGCCACATGCATCAAGTGGTTGGGGGAGATTTTTACCCCCATTTAATCTCTTTTTGCCCCATTTTAACCTCATTCTTCCATTCCTCCTCCTGCTCTCTACCTCTAGATGATCAAGCAAGCAAGAAGAAGTGTGTTTTTTCTAGATTCAAGGCTCGTTTCACATTGTTCTTTATGTAGGTCATTGTTTTTTTTTTTAGTTTTATTTTCCTTTCTCTTTTTATTCTCTCCCTCCTTGTTAGGTTTTTTTTGTTTTCTTTTGCTCTTTTTTTCTGTCAAAAGAGGTGATTCTATCCCCCTTCACCACGCCTCGACCCTCCTCTTCCCCTCTTTCCCTTTCAGCCTTTTCACCCTCGCATCCAATCACCAAAACTTGTGTTAGGGTAGCAATTTTTATCGCACTTATGGAACCTGTTTCAAAAACCCTGTGTAAGGGAGGTGAATTTTGCCATCCTAACACATTCCTTAGCTACCCAAACTCATGCACAGGGGGCATTTTTTGCTGTCGATGCAATCCAACCCAGACAAGGTGTAAAGGTGGAAAAAATCACTGCCATTACACCCAATTTCCATTCAAACATGCATGGACATAATTTTTTGCCACCGATACATGCATCCTTCCACCCTGACATGCACAGGTGGCAATTTTTGCTACCTATGCATGCAAAACTTCTTCCACATGCAAGGGTAGCAATTTTTTGTGCCCCTACATACCTTCTCCCCATTTTTCCTAACTTTGGGAAATTTTTATTTTTTCCATTTTTTTGAGCTTGCTCTCGCCTCAGCCCTTTCAAGCGCACTTCCTTGGTCATGATCACCCAATGTGCAATTTTTTCAAATTGCTAATATTTCCCCTAATTGTGTGATCATGACTCTTATCATAGCTCTTCCTTGAGATCCTTCTACGTCAACGTACTTCTGACAAAGGCTCATCCCGATGACTGAAGCTTCTCCAAAGAAGTCGAAAGTGATGAAGTACCAATATCAAGGTGTTTTTCCAATCACCTCGGTCACTTCTAATGTCGACAACATTAGGGACACAGAGATTGACCACGTAGATATGGCTGAATTCATGGAGATAACCAAGGCAAAAAATCCAAGCTCTAAAATGAAGAGGATAATCAAAAGCAATATTCACCTAGTCTCCTCTTTTCCTGTAGTGGCACATCACACAAAGTTCATCCTTCAATACACCTAATTCTATAATAAAGAGACTAGATCCATGTCAGATGCTAGTGGCAACGTAATAATTTGATTGGACCCCAAATTTATTGGTAAAGTTTTCATGTGCCCTCTTGTTACTAACGTATTGAAGATCAAATTCATCGAGGCACATAAAGAATATGACAAAGATCCCAAGAAGGTGAAGAAGGTGATCAACAATAGATGGCTCAAGACTCCCAGAGCGAACTTATCTAGATGGCCATAGAAATTTTTGAGGAGTGACTTTATAGAGGAAGTTGGTGACTTAATTACTCTTCTCAGCAGAGTACGAGGTCTACCATCTTCTTCTCAATTTCATGAATGGATGTATCCCTTCATCAAGATAATTCTCCAAGGGAAACAAGTCATCTTCTAGGGTGAAAAAATTAGTATTGCTTTTCATGAGAAATTGACAAAAGTGTCTACTACTTCAAAGTTCTATATGACTTTGTACTTGGTATATAGTATAGCTTCGATGAGAACCTTTCCAGGTTTGACATCAGAGGAAGACAAAAAAACCACCCCTGTTTATCAATATTACCCTCAATTAACATTAAAGGGATCAATCCATCACTTTAGGAGGGTAAATGATGCCTTCTTTGCAGTATTCTTATGTCTTTTTGATCCTCAATTAAAATAGAAGAGAGTATCAGATGAATCTTAGACTGTCATCAATAATTGTGGCTGCATGTTTTTACAATTCCCTACCTTTTGCTATTTGTGGGTTGGCTTTTTCCAAGGCTATCCCTATATGCTCCTTAGATATTCTTCTGATAAATTGATCATAATGGATCTATGTAGACAAATTATTGTCATTCATAATAAACAAATAGAACTTAAGAAACCAGGTTTCAGGTTCTCAATTAAAATTGGCAAATACTCAGTTTTGACTACCGCCAAAGTAAGGGTAATAGAGACCGAAATGCAACTTGTCACCATGAAGCATTTCAAAAGAAGGCCCAATTTTGATTATAAGGGTGTCAAAGACATTATCAGAAGAAAGAATCAGTTTCATGAGCCCATGATCGAAGATGTCTGATTATATTTAAGAATAGTAGAAGACATTAAGAAGATGGACTACATGAGACTGTCTCTACAAAAAATAGAATATCTAGGGCTCACTAATATTCCCTTGAATCTAGTAGATGACAAAAATTTGGTCAATAATAGGTATCTTGTTGAACAAATCACTAACTCCCCTCTTCCTCTAATTTAATGGTCTAAAAAATAATTGACCTCTTTGAGAATGAGATTCGAACCAATATTGGCTAACACCAATAATTGGTTAGCAAACAAAGGGGTCACATTACAAGAATTCATCATAGGATCAGAGTTTAAATTCCAAGAAGAGATAAGGAGGAGAGTAAAAAATAGGACAAAGAATAAAAGCGATGTTCCTTCTCCTTTCATGCTCCAAAAACCTAAGATTATCTTTTTATCTAAGAAACCAAAGGTTACTGAGAAATAACTAGAGCCAATAGATATGGGGGTTGAGAATCAAAGAACCCAAGAATAAGCAATAGAACATATTGAAATAGATGATAGGCCTACAGGGCAATAGGGAACAGAAGCTCTATCATCACTAGAGGGGGCACAACCAGTTGTAGGAGTTTCTTCTTCTCCACCCCAATCACCTTTTGTGACTCCTTCACCAATTTCTCCCATCAGTATCCCTTCTTTTGGAGCCGCCTCCCCTTCTAGAGTTTTTTTTGGTGACCCTCAAGGCACTTTTGGAGATGTCCTTTGATCATCAGGATCTATCCCCAATCTTTCATCTCCTTCTTTAAACATCAGAGACAATTCCACCTTTGACCAGTCAGTGGCCAGTGCAGTGTTGCCTGATACTATGCCTACTACACCCACTATGCCCATTGTTCCTGCCAGCAGTGCAGATGTTACCCCAATGACACCAACTATAGGGACTATTGCTACTGTAAGTGCTTCTACTCTCTCATCTTGGTTATCAAATTTCACACTTAAAAATAAAAAGTAAGCCATCTCTCCAGATGACTTTGATTTAGGTAAAATAATGCCAGTGAAAGCTAAGACCCCCAAGAAGCCAAGAATCCTTTCAAAAATGATTGGAGATAAGGGGCACAAATTTTTGGAGATAGCCAAACCACCACAAGATGCAACCCTAGATAATTTTGATATGAGTAGCTACTCCATTTCTCGAGTTGAGTTGGGGAAAATAACTCACAAGGTTGCTAAGAGCGATTTGCAGTCTGCAATGGATATCATGGTCAAAAAATTTGACAGAGAGAGAGAGATGAAAGATTATTACAAAGCAAAGGAAGAACAATTGACTGCTGTGGTCAGGAGATTCACTTTTGCCCTAGAGGTGGCAACTCTAGAGGCCTTCTCTGTAGATGATCATGTTATCCAGAAAATAGAGAAGACCTACCTAAAAATAAAAGTACTTGAAGATTATATAGATAAGATACATGCACAAGGGATTTATTTGTTTATAGAAGTGGCCGAAAAGATAGGTAAAATGAAGAAAATGAAAACATAGTTAGAATACCTTATCTTTCTTATTTCTCAAGATATTGACAAAAGAAACAAACATCTTAGCAAGTGGACAGAGATGAAAGCTCTAAAGAAATATACCTTAGTATCAATTGGCATCATTGCCAATAGATATTCTTATATTGAAATCAAAGAATCACTAATATACAGGATCCAAGTACTTAAGGAATTGATTAGTGACCTCAAATCTTCCAAGGACGTCAGCAAAGAAAGTGACACCAGCCTATTGAATAGATTGGAGGAATTGCCTTACAGACTCACCTCTCAAGACAACCAATTCATTTTAGCAGAGAAAATGATTTAGGAATTTGAAGGTATGATTCAAAGGGAATTTTAGGAGAAAGTGTTCTCGATGACTTATGTGGATAATATTTTAGATAATCAGTTAACCAAGATTTCTCTTTTGATCTATGAACATCATCTCTAAAAAAAGAGAGATGGATGGTGTGATCCTACCCTGAGTATTATTTTTTGCTTATATATATATATATATATAAGTGATTTATAAGGAACCTCCCCTTGATGAGAGGAGAGATTTATCTCATTAAGAAGTGGTAAACTCACACTTTTTGCCATATAAATCTCCTTATACTGTGGTTGATATACCCATTGTGCCATCAGTTAAATGACAATAAAATTTTCACCCAATAGCTTTTGGCACCTTCGCTGGGGATTACGAACATGCATTTTAAAGCCTCAAGCTTCAAATTGAAGCATCTCCAATTCATTTTTCATTTTACACTCTACCAGATCTGCTATATACACAAAGCTAGAGATCTCAAGGTATTGTTGATCTTGTATTCAAGTTGGTGCGACAAACTAATTTTGAGATTTCTCCTCCACCATCTCACCTTCAGTGAACTAGGAGTTTTCCTCCTACCAACATCAGATCTCCCATACCTGGTGAAGCTTCTAGTCTCAGTACTAGTAAGGTTTTGTCTATACCAACCCCACCAAGATTTGTTATCCCACCATTCAATCATCTTATTATAATGGCTCAAGGCCCTTGGGGCAACTCCTTTGGTCCTCTCAATATAACCCCACCATTATATAAACTACCTCATAGTTCGAGAAAGAATTTTCCTAAATTATATGGTGACAAGAAGGTTCATCTTGATAAGCATATTACTACCTTCTCTATAGCATGTGGTGTGATAGGTGTGGAATATGAAGATGTAGTAGTGATAATTTTTGTAGAAACATTGCAAGGTGTTGTCGCAGATTGGTTTTACCATCTTCAAGCTTGAACTATAACTAATTGGAATACACTCAAAGCCAAGTTTGAGGCTAAGTTTAAACTTGCTAAAGATGCACATGCCTTGTTGGCTCAGCTTATGCAAATGAATAAGGAACCTCATGAGCCTATGAGGGATTTCATAAAAAAATTCAATAAGCTGAGGAACCGAATTCCTATGATCGCTCAATCAACATCAAAAAATTTTAAGTGTTTTTTCATCAACTCGCAACTTCTTGAAGTAAGTTTTCTATTGAGGCAGGCTGGTCTTATGGATCTTGTTGTAGCTCAAAACTTGACTACTGAGGTGGAAGATGATCTTATTCTGGTAGGTAAGATTAGAAAAGACTCTAATAAAAATAAATTTTCTTCATCTACTGAAAGTTTTTCCATGAGCACCACAGATCTTATGGTGCAAAAATTAATGAATGAATTGCTAGCCTTGAAAAGATAGATGGCCCAAGGTATGTCTACTCCTTATCAAGATATGCCAAGAAGGACATTTCCTAATCAATCATATCAAGACAATGCTGCCAAAAATTAAGGGCAACCAAATCATCTTTCTCCCCCACATGGGAAGCTTGCCATTGAAGTAGCACCTACTAATGCAACAGTTGGTTACCTTGAAGTTGAACAAGATTTTTCACTCTAACCTGAGTTAGATCAACAAGATGATGCTAATCTCTTTGTAGAATAAGAAGAATAATTAGCTAGCAAGCTGATAAATAAAAAGTAGGAGAAGAACCTTATCCGATAGTTTCTATCACTAAAAGAGGGACTTCACTACCTTTCCAACCTAAAGATTAGGTAATTAATAAAAAAGTAAGTACCTCAAATCATCTCATACCTTCTAATTCTACCTCTCAAACTAGTGCCACACCTAATAAAGATCAAGATGATGGGCCCCCTTCCTCTACCTCTAGTTCATTTCAATTATTTGATATAATTGATCATGCCAAAAAGACTAAGATTCAAATGACTGAGATTGAGTACTTGTGAACCAATCCTAAATAGTTTGATAGGTTGGTTGATTATGTGAGAAGTAAGACTATTCCAATAGGACAAAATTATTCAAAAGTAACTCATGATTCCTCTAAAAATAAACCCACCCAGAATAATCTTGTTGTTACTCCTCTTGTTGCTCCATGGAAAATAGAACCTTTTTATATTTTCCTATTGATAAATGGTTATAAACTAGTAATTGCATAATAGACTTTGGAGCTTCTGATAATATTATGCCTACTAGGGTAGCAAATTCTCTTGGTCTTACTTTAACTAAGACTTTTGAAAGGTGATTTTATATGGAAAACAAGCAAGTCCCACTCCTAGGTCAAATCAAAGATGCCTAATTTGCGTTTGCAACTTTTCTAGAAAAGAGAATCAAAATGATGATTTTGGTGGTTGATGTTCCAGCCTCTTACGACATCTTTCTTGGGCAAAATTTATGTAAGGATGTTGGTGGTGAATTGAGCATGGACCTATCTGAGGCAAGGATCCCAGTCAAAAATGTTATGCAAATATTGCTCTTGAGAAGGAAGCAAAATACGTGGTCATTCAAACATCGACACCTGAAGCTCAAATTCTATTTGAGTCTTCAAGCATGAGTAATTACTTTTTGTCCACGGAGGAAGTCCATGAGACACCTGATGAAATTCTTAAATGTGTCAACCTAAAAATTATTTCAGATGAAATAGTAGAAATATTGGTGGAGTGCAGTGCAAGTATAGAAGAATCTCTCCCACCAAACAAAGAAGAATCTAAGAAAAAATCAATGTCTGATGAGGTATAGATTTTGAAATTTGATGGCAGTTGCTTCTCTACTAGCTCAGGAGCTATAATTGTGTTGATATCTCCTTAAAGAGAGATTTTTCCTTCTTCATACAAGTTGCAGTTCAACAACACCAATAACATAGCTGAGTACGAATCCCTGCTACTTGGATTAAAGGTTGCTCGAGACAAAGGCATCAAACTCCTTCACGCCAAAGGTGATGTTGAACTGGTGGTTTGTCAGGTAAGAAACTTGTATCAAACCAAAAATAAGAAATTGTGCCACTACCACAATTTAGTCTGGCATTAAATTGAAAGCTTTGATGCTTTTAGCATCTCGGCCATACCTAGGGAATTCAATGACTGAGCTGATGCACTGGCTATTTTAGTAACTCTATTAGTCCCTCACTCTGACTTTAAAGGAGACAAGTACACTATTAAACTAGTATTTTAACCAAGTGTACTTGATAATTTTAGTCATTGGTAGGTGTTTAACAATGATAACCAAATTATTACCTTCTTGGAGCAAAATAACAGCTTTGAACAACTTTATTTTGATGGAAGTGAGCCCCAAAAACTTGAGTCAACCTTTGAATCAAATGCAAATGTAGGTGAAGAATTTTTGCAACTTAAAGGGAATAAGATTCTAAAAGGCCTAGTTTCTCTCCAGAAGTAGTTTGACAAACACGATGATTCATTAAACAACAACAAAAAGATTCAAACTCCTCCTAGGAATTTGATCAAGTAAATTTAGGTACCAAGGAAAATCCCAAAGTGGTGAACATTGAGAAATGCTGTACTTGAGAAGAAAAGTTTAAGTTCACTGCTCTACTCCACGAGTATATAGATGTTCTATCTTACTCCTATGATGATCTGAAGTTGCTCAGACCTAAAGAAATCCACCATAACATCCCTCTCAAAAGTGATTTAGTGCCTTACAAGAAAAAATCTAGACAGTACAATCTAAAGATATCAGGTACTATTTTGTCTGAAATACAAAAAATGCTAAACGCTAGGATAATTTTTCCAATCCATCATTCCACATGGATTATAAATATAGTACCTATGAGAAATAAGAATGGCAAAATTTACATCTATTTGAATTTTAAAAACTTAAATTAGGCATCCTTAAAGGATAACTATCCTCTCCCTATAATGGATCAAGTTTTATAGATGGTGATAGGTTTAGAGATGTTATCAATGCTGGATGGCTTCTCGGGGTACAATCAAGTGGAAGTTGAAAGAGTAGACTGGCATAAGACAACCTTCACCACACCTTGGGGCACCTTTGCCTATCGAAAAATGCTATTTGGTTTGATAAATTTAGGTGCCACATTTTAGAAAGCAATGGACCTCACTTTCAAAGATGAAATGGGTAAGTTTATTTTAGTATACTTGGATGACTTAACAGTCTTTTCCAAGCATCGCCCTGACTATGTGCATCATTTACAACAAGTGCTGGAATGCTGTCGTTAGAATGACATTTCTCTAAATCCCAAAAAATCTATTTTTAGGGTAGCGAAAGGGAAACTTCTTAGGCACATTATATCCTGAGAAGGGATAAAGATTGACTCAGAGAGAGTCAAGTCCATCCAAGAGCTTACTCTTCCCACAAGTAAGACTGCAGTTCACTCTTTCTTTAAAAAAGTGAATTTTTTATGAAGGTTCATCCCAGAGTTCACTGAGAAGACCCACCATATTGTAAACATGATGAAGGGAAAAAACACTTTTTTTTGGACTGAAGAAGGCAAATTGGCATTTCAGGACATCAAGATAGTGATTGCCCATGCCCCAATTCTGGTTTGTCCAGACTATAACAAAGATTTTACAATGTATAGTTATGCTTCTGAGCATACACTTTTTGCTATTTTGGTTTAACAGAATCAAGAAGGTGTGGAATCTCTTATTTCTTTCATGAGTTGTCCTCTCAAAGCTCATGAGCTGAAGTATTCAAATATGGAGAAACATGCTTATGTAGTAGTAAAGGTAGTGAAACATTTTCATTTTTATATCCTAAATTCACACACTACTGCCCTAGTTCCTGACACCATAGTCAAATTCATATTAACTGAGCAAGATTTTGGAACTAAAAGAGGCAATTGGATTGCTAAAATTGAGGAGTTTGATCTAGTCATCAAACCAATGAATCTGGTACGAGGAAAGGGCCTATGTCAATTGATTACCGATAATAGACCAAAAGAAATAGAGCATGGAGAAGAAGAAATTGAAGACATGCTAATAGTCCTTTTTATCTCCACCACAAATGAGTGGTACTCAAATATCACTCATTTAATTACTTATGGTGAGTGTCCTACTCACTTGTCTTATAAAAAAAGAGGACTGTCAAGTTAAAGGCTACCAATTTTGTCTTCTGGGACAACGACCTGTACAAAAGGAGCCTTGATGGAGTGTTCCTTCCTTGCATGGATAAAGAGCAGTAGAATCAACTTTTAAAGTCTTTCCACGATCTAGCCTATGGAGGACATTTTTTTGCTCTTTTAACTACTCATAAGTTTTTGTGAGCTAGGTATTACTGGCCTAATCTCTTTTAAGATGCATACAAATGGGTACGTAGATGTGAGTTATGCCAGCAATTCATTGGAAGACCCAAGTTGGCTGCTCTACCTCTTAAACTTGTGGTGATCGAAGAACCATTTCATTGGTGTAGTCAATCTATCTTCAAGTGTCAGTCATGATTATGTCATCACTGCGACTGATTACTTTACCAAGTTGGTGGAAGCTATTCCAACCAAGCATGATACTTTAGAAGTAGTTGTAATTTCTTCAAGGAAAACATCATTTCCAAGTTTGGGGTCCAAACCAAGATTATAATCAATAACATAGCTTATTTCTCTTCCCAGGAGATTACTCAGTTTTATTTTTACTCTGGGATTACCCTCTCCCACACTTCTAATTATTTTCCACAAGAGAATGGCTAAGCAGAATCGAGCAACAAAAAATTGATGACCATCATCAGGAAGTTGGTGGATGACAACCAATGAACCTATCACAAAGCACTGGTTGATGCTTTATGGGCAGACAGAATTACACCTAAAAGGGCAATTGGTATGCCACCTTTTCAACTTCTTTATGGTCTCAATGCTGAGATACCAATCACTTTGGAATTACCAACATTGAAATTGGCTAAGATAATTAAAGATCAAACGTATGAAAGCTCCATCGATAAAAGGATCATGTGCTTGACTGAGTTGGATGAGCAGTGAACTATGGTGGTAGACTAAATTGCTATGCATCAGAGTCTGGTGAAGCTCTTCAACCAGAAAGCAAAAAAGTACAATTTCTAGGTTGGAGATCAGGTCCTATTGTGAGACAAAAGAAGAGAGCCAAAGGGAATGCATGGGAAATTTGATTCCCTTTGGAGGGGCCCTTTTACTATCCATCTGCTCAATGGAAAAAATAGTTTTCTATTGAGGTATCAAGATGGTACACCCTTTTCTCTACCTCATGATGGGTAGCATCTGAAGCACTTTAATTTTTGAAGTATCATTTAAGATCATCTGTACATATATTTCTTTGTATAGTCTTTAGTTCTATTTTCATGCTTTTCTTTTTCATTTTTCATGTCATTTCCTTTCCTTTTTGGCTTGAATCCATAGCCCAATGGCTTGGATAAAGGCACTTAGAGACTGGCTTCTACTCTCATCAATTAGTTCAATCAATGAAAGTTCCCCAATAGGAGCCAACTGTTGTTCCCAAAATTAGCTATGCTCATTTTTGGAATAACCTCTATGAAACTTGTCCATTTCATGTTTTTCCCTCTAAGTTCATTTTTTTCAAGGCAAGTTTTTGTTGTTATCATGTTTGCTCTACTGGCCTCATTCAAAGTTCATGACATTCCCCTATTGCATTTTCCCAAAAATGCAAAAATTGTTACAATCTTGATGTGACCAGAGGACAAAGTTTTCATTTCCCAGAGTTAGTGTTTTCTAGCATTTCCATGTAGGGGCAGCATTTTTTACCACCACTGCATTTATTTTTATGTCTTCCATGCAAAGGTAGCATTTTTTTCCACCCTTGAATTTGTCATACAAGAGTAGAAATTTTTTCCACCATCACATATTTTTGATTGCTTCCATGCAGGAGCGACGATTTTTGCCGCCCCTACATATCTTCTTGACTTCTAATGTAAAGGTATCAATTTTTGCCGCCCTTGCATGACCTCAATTTTTGCACACAACATTTATAGTTGCACATCTTGAGTGGTTGGGGGCAATTTTTTACCCCCATTTAATCTCTTTTTGCCCCATTTTAACCTCATTCTTCCATTTCTCCTCCTGCTCTCTACCTCTGGATGATCAAGCAAGCAAGACAAAGTGTGTTTTCACCATATTCAAGCCTCATTTCACATCATTCTTTAGGTAGGTCTTTGTTTTTGTTTTTAGTTTTATTTTTATTTCTCTTTTTATTCTCTCCCTCCTTGTTAGGTTTTATTTTATTTTGTTTTCCTCTTTTTTCCCATCAAAGGAGGCGATTCTATCACCCTTCACCGTGCCTCGACCCTCCTCTTCTCCTCTTTCCCTTTCAGCCTTTTCACCCTCACGTCTAATCGCTGAAACTTGTGTTAGGGTGGTAATTTTTGTTGCTCTTATATAACCCATTTCAAAAACCCCATGTAAGGGTGGTGAATTTCGCCACCCTAACACATTCCTTAACTACCCAGACTCATGCACTGATGGCATTTTTTGCTGTCGATGCAATCCAACCCAGATAAGGTGTAAAGGTGGCAAAAATTGCTACCATTACACCCAATTTTCATTTAAACATACATGGGTGGTAATTTTTGCCATTGATACATGCATTCTTCCACCCTGACATGTACATGCAGTAATTTTTTCCACCTATGCATGCAAAACTTATTTCACATGCAAGGGCAAAATTTTTTGCCACCCCTACCTACTTTCTCCCCATTTTTCCTAACTCTGGTAAATTTTCATTTTTTTCAAGCCTAATCCTCTTTCCTTCCACTTTCTGACCTGCTCTCACCTCAGATCTTTCAAGTGCACTTCCCTGGTCATGATCACCCAACGTGCAATTTTTTCAAATTACCAATATTTCTCCTAATTACGTGATCATAAGTCTTATCACAGTTCCTCCTTGAGATCCTTCTTCATCAACATACTTCTGACAAAGCCTCATCCTGATGAGTGAAGCTTTTCCAAAGAAGTTGAAGGTGATGAATTACCAATATCAAGGGGTTTTCCCAATCACCTCGATCACTTCTAATGTCAATGACATTAGGGACACAAAGATTAGCCATGTAGATATGCCCAAGTTTGTGGAGAGAACCAAGATGAAAAATTCAAGCTCTAAAATGAAGAGGATAATCAATAGTAATATCCACCTAGTCTCCTCTTTTCCTATGGTGGCACATCACATAGAGTTCTTCCTTCAATGCGCCTAATTATACAACAAAGAGACCAGAGCCATGTCAGATTCTAGTGGCAATGTAATAATTTGACTGGATCCCAAATTTATTGATAAAGTTTTCATGTGCCCTCCTGCTACTGATGTATTAAAGATCAACTTCGTTGAGGCACAGAAAGAATATAACAAATATCTTGAGAAAGTGAATAAATTGATCAATAACAGATGGCTCAAGACTCCCAAAGCCAACTTATCCAGATGACCACAAAACTTTTTGATGAGTGACTTTATAGAGGAAGTTGGTGAATTAATTACTCTTCTCAATAGAGTAGGAGGTCTACCATCTTTTTCTCAATTTTATGAATGGATGTATCCCTTCATCAAGATAATTCTCCAAAAGAAACAAGTCATCTTCTGGGGTGAACAGATCAGCAATGCTCTTCATGAGCAATTGACAAAAGTGTCTACTACTTCAAAGTTCTATATGAATTCGTACTTGGTATATATTGTAGCTTCGATGAGAACCTTTCCAGGTTTGAAGTCAGAGGGAGATAGAAAAACCACCCTTGTTTATCAATATTACCCTCAATTAATATTAAAGAGATCAATCCATCACTTTAGGAGGGTAAATGATGCCTTCTTTGTAGTATTTTTAGGTCTTTTTTATCTTCAATTAGAATAGAAGAGAGTATCAAATGAAGCTTAGATTATCGTCAATGATTTTAGCTACATATTTTTATAATTACCTACCTTTTGCTATCTACGGGTTGACTTTTTCCAAGGCTATCCCTATATGCTCCCTATATTTTCTTCTGATAAATTGAATTTAATGGAGCTGTGTAGATAAATTATTGTCATTCACAATAAACATATGGAACTTAAGAAACTAGGTTTCAGGTTCCTAATTGAAATTAGCAGATACTCAATTTTGACTATTGTTAAAGCAAGGGTAATGAAGACCAAAATGCAACTTGTCATCATGAAGCATTCCAAAAAAAGGCCTAATTTGACTATAGGGGTGTTAAAGACATGATAAAAAAGAAGACTCAGTTTCATGAGCCCATGATCGAAGACGTCTAGATAGATTTAAGAATAGTGAAGACATCAGGAAGATGGACTACAACAGACTGTCTCTAGAATAAATCAAATATCCAAGGCTCACTGATATTCCCCTGAATCTAGTAGATGACAAACATCTGATCAATAACATGTATCTTGCTAAACAAATCACTAACTCCCCTCTTCCTCCAATTCAATGGTCTAAAAAAGAGTTGACCTCTTTGAGAATAAAATTCAAACCAATATTGGCTAACACCAATGATTGTTTAAAAAACAAATGGGTCACATTAAAAGAATTCATTACAGAATCAGAGGCTAAATTTCAAGAAGAGACAAGGAGGAGAGCAAAAAATAGGATAAAGAATAAAAGTGATGTTCTTTCTCCTTTCAGGCCCCACAAGCCTAAGATCATCTTTGTATCTAAGAAACCAAAGGTTACCAAGAAAGAACCAGAGCCAATAGATATGGGGGTTGAGAAACAAAGTGCCCAAGAACAAGCAATAGAATAGATGGAAACAAATGACATGCCTATAGGGAAATAGGGGATGGAAGCTCTATCATTGCCAGAGGGGGCACAACCAATTGTAGGAGTTTCTTTTTCTCCACCCCAATCACCTTTTATGACTCCTTCACCCATTTATCCCATCAGTATCCCTTCTTCTGGAGCTACCTCCCCTTCTACAGTTATTTTTGGAGACCCTCAACGCACTTCTAGAGATATCTTTTGATCAGCAAGATCCATCCCCAGTCTTTCATCTCCTTCTTTCAACATCAGAGATAGTTCCACCTTTGACCAGTCAGGGACTGATGCAGTGTTGCCTGATACTATGCCTACTATGCCCACTACTCCCATTGTTCCTGCCAGCAGCGCAGATGTTACCCCAGTGACACCAACTATAGGAATTGTTGGTACTGTAAGTGCTTTTGCTCTCCCACCTTGGTTATCAACTTTCACACCTAAAAATAAAAAACAAGCCATCTCTCTAGATGACTTTGATTTAGGTAAAATAATGCCAGTGAAAGCTAAGATCCCTAAGAAGCCAAGAATCCTTTTGAAAATGATTAGAGATAAGGGGCACAAATTTTTAGAGATAGCCAAACCACCACGGGATGCAACCCTAGATAATTTTGATATGAGCAGCTACTCCATTTCTCAAGTTGAGTTGGGGAAAATAACTCATGAGGGTGCCAAGAGTGATTTGAAGTCTGAAATGGATATCATGGTCTAAAAATTTGATAGAGAGAGAGATGAAAGATCATTACAAAGTAAAGGTAGAACAATTGATCGCGATGGTCAGGAGATTCACTTTTGCCCCAGAGGTGACAACTCCAGAGGCCTTCTCCGTAGATAATATTATTATCCAAAAAGTAGAGAAGACCTACCTAAAAGGAAAAGTACTTGAATATTATATAGATAAGATGCATGCACAAGGGATTTCCTTGTTTACAAAAGTAGCTGAGAAGACAAGTAAAATGAAGAAAATGAGAACAGAGTTAGAAGACCTTATCTTTCTTATTTTTCAAGATATTGACAGCACAAAAAAATATCTTAGCAAGTGGATAGAGATGAAAGCTCTGAAGAAACATACCTTAGTATCAATCAACGTCATTGCCAATAGAGATTTTTATATTGAAATTAAAGAATCACTAATATATAGGATCTAGGTACTTAAAGAATTGATTAGTGACCTCAAATCTTCTAAGGATGCCAGTGAAGAAAGTGACACTAGCCTACTGAAAAAATTAGAGGAATTGCCTTGCAGACTCACCTCTCTAGATAACCAATTCATTTTAATAGAGGAAATGATTTAGGAATTCAAAAGTATGATATGAAGGGAATTTGAGGAGAAATATTTCTCAATGACTTTTGCAAATAATATTTTAGACAATCAATTAACTCTGGATAATCTGAGAACCAGGTTAACTAGTCATGCAAAAGCAATCACAAAAGTGAGAGATGCTACAGTCAGAGCTAAGGTGATTTGTAAAAATACTATTGCACTAAAAAGTATTGGGATACAGGCATCCATCTCCATGTATGATGCTCATTTGAAGAAGTCCGGTGACAAGAGTTGAACTATTCTTCCATACTCTCTTCTTCATTCTTCTTGTGTACTTTGTAATTGACTTGGAACATTTTCACATGCACTTTTATAATATGTAATTACATGTAAAAATATAAAAAATTCTCAAAGTCAAGAGACTAACTCATCTTTGATTAGATTTTCAATATTTAAGTCTTTTTCCAATTTTGAAGGTTTTTCCCTATATATATAGAGGGAACCTCTTTTGTAAAGGATGGCTGGATAATTGAGAGAAAAAACTCTGCCAAAATTGAGATACTTCTTGAGACTTTGATCTCAGCTTGTAAATTATATTTTCTTGAATGAATGAGAAGCAGGTTATTTTCAAACTTTTCATGGAAATAATTTGTGTTATTTAACAAATCATTCTTATGTTCTTTTTCCTGATAATCCCTCATTTGTTTGATTAAATAAGTAAAGTGTGCATAGAAATTATCTGAAGACATTCTGAAGGATATCAGAAAGAATTTGAGCTACTTTATTCTTTATGATATCATTATCTAGTATAGTTTTAGGTGAA
This sequence comes from Torreya grandis, assembly GCA_037957365.1. Taxonomy (NCBI): domain Eukaryota; kingdom Viridiplantae; phylum Streptophyta; class Pinopsida; order Cupressales; family Taxaceae; genus Torreya; species Torreya grandis. The sequence continues at coordinate 2,299,074 of JARHVA010001301.1, read as the reverse complement.
GACTTTGAGCTTTACTTCACTCTACTGTTACGTAAGTTTCAGATCAGTGAGAGAAGCAACGAAAGACTTTGTGCTTTCATGGGTTTCTCATTGACCTAGTTACTACTCAAGAAGATTTTCTGCTATTTACTGAATACCATTTCTAAAAGAAGAGGAATGCTTTTAGTCATCAATCAAGATTTCTCTTTTGCTTTGTGAACATCATCTCTGAAAAAAGAGAGATGGATGGTGTGATCCTACCCTGATTATTATTTTTTACTTATATATATATCATATAAGTGATTTATAGGGAACCTTTCCTTGATGAGAGGAGAGATTTATCTCATTAGGATGTGGTAAACCCATAATTTCTGCCATATAAATCTCCCTGTACTATGGTTGATATACTTATTTTGCCATCAGTTAGCTGACAACAAAATATTCACCCAACAACTTTTGAGGAGAAAGCATTCTTGATGACTTCTATGGATAATATTTTAGATAATCAGTTAACTCTGGATAATATGAGAAGTAGGTTAACTATCCATGTAAAAGCAATCACAGCGGTGAGAGATGCTATAGTCAGAGCTAAAGTAATTTTCAAAAATACTATTGCGCCAGATAGTATCAAGATACAAGCATCCATTGCCATGTACGACACTCATATGAAGAAGTCCAGCAATAAGAGTTGTACTATTCTTCCATACTCTCTTCTTCATTATTCTTGTGTACTTTGTAATTGACTTCAGACATTTTTACATGCACTTTTGTAATATGTAATTACATGTAAAAATTTGAAAAAGTCCCAAAGTCAACGCTGACTCATCTTTAAGTAGGTTTTCAATATTTAAGTCTTTTTCCAATTTTAAAGGTTTTTCCCTATATATATGGAAGGAACCTCTTTTGTAAAGGATCTCTGGATAATTGAGAGAAAAAACTCTGCTGAAATTGAGATACTTCTTGAGACTTTGATCTCAGCTTGTAAATTATATTTTCTTGAATGAATGAGAAGCAGGTTATTTTCAAACTTTGTGTTAAATAATTTGTGTTATTTAGGATATCGTTCTTATTTTCTCTTTCCTGATAATCTCTCATCTATTTGATTAAATAAGCAAAGTGTACGTAGAAATTATCTGAAGACATTCTGAAGGATATTAGAAAGACTTTGAGCTACTTTTATCCTTTATGATCTTATTATCTGTTATAGTTTTAGGTGAAGACTTTTAGCTTTACTTCACTCTACTGTTACATAAGTTTTGGATCAGTGAGAGAAGCAATGAAAGATTTTATGCTTTTCTGGGTTTCTCATCGACCTAGTTACTACTTGAGAAGATTTTTTGGTATTTTCTAAATACCATTTTTGAAAGAAGAGGAATGCTTTCAGTCATCAACCAGGATTTCTCTTTTGGTCTGTGAACATCATCTCTGAAAAAAGAGAGATGGATGGTGTTATCTTACGTTGAGTATTATTTTTTGCTTATATATATAAGTGATTTACAGGGAACCTCCCCTTAATGAGAGGAGAGATTTACTCCTTAGGATGTGGTAAACCCACACTTTTTGCCGTATAAATCTCTTTGTACTGTGGTTGATATACCCATTTTTCCATCAGTTAGCTGATGAAAAAATATTCACCCAACAACTATTAGCGACTCTACTGGGGATGGAACCTAGAATCTCATTCTCTAAATGATTGTCATTTCTTTGCTTTCTTTCTCACTTTTTTTAACCCCTAAATAACTAGCAGGCTGGTCTTCTACTTAGGCTCATTTTATAGATTTGGGTTGCTAGTAGGCTAGTTTTTTACCCAAAAACTACTAACAATGCCCAAAGAATGGGTTTTCATCATTGATTTTGTTTTTTGGCTTTAACTACTATTTATAGTAGAATGTTTATTTAGGGTCCTTGCCTAGTCACTTGGAAGGGTGACTAGTCAAGGACCAAGTGAAGGTCTCATTCATCATACTAGAGGAGGACAAGGATGTCCTCCTCTCCTTCATCTAAGTGTGGACTGGTGCTCCCTTTATTTGGTGAGATAACATACTCATCCAGTACATTATTGTATCCATCTTATAATTGATAGCATTTGTGACTATTAAAATCTTCTTGAGTGAGTAACTTTTTATACAACTTAAGTCTGTGGCTATTATCCAACAAATAGAATCTTATTGGATCAATGGTTTGGATTTGCACTGTGCTATTGTCATAAACATGCTCAATTTCAAAAGGACCAAGCCATCTGGTCTAGAGTTTACCCCTGTGATCCTTATATTTGGAGTCAAAAAGAAGGGCCCAATCTCCTATATTAAACTACATGGTCTTAATGTACCTATCATGCCTACCAATCTACTATTAATGTACAATCTCTATGTTCTATAATTCATGTTGTCTATATTCATCTAAGGCATTCAATTGTAAAATAATTTCTATATAGGTTTCAGATATATCCATCCCAAGAGCTAGTGCTATCCGTAAGGTCTTGTGCTCAAATTTAGTTGGCAAGACAAGTTTCTTTCCATAGACCAACTCATATGAAGTGAAGCTTGTAGTGGTCTTCCATGTGATTTAGTAAGTCCACATAGCTATAGGAAGCCTAGCTCCCAATACTTTGAGACAAACAAACAATCTTTGTCAAAATATTTTCTAACTCCTTGTTAGTGACTTCCACCTACCCATTGGACTATGGATGATATGGATTTTATTTCTTATGCATGATCTCATATTATTAGACTAAGGTAGTAATTAAATTAGTAGTGAATTGGGGTCTTTAATCAGTGATTATTTCTTGTAACACACCATATCTTGTCAATATTTTTTCATAGAGGAAAAATTCTACCTTCTCATCCTTAGTGTGTGTAAGAGCCTTTACTTCTACCCATTTAGTGACATAGTTAGTACAGACAAGGATGTACTCTTTATTATTGGATTTTGGATCAAAAGGTCCTACAAAGTTTAGGCCCTACTTTTTGAATAGTTCAATCACCATCTAATGTTACAAAGACATTTCATCTGAACGTGTGGGTCTCCCTATTCACTGACATCTATCACAATGAGCAGTATATCTTATTACATCTTTATGAAGTAAGGGTCAATAATATCTTGTATTTAAAATTTTAACTACTATATGCTTTATTGTAAAGTGTCCTCCATAGGGTTCATCATGACAGGCTTTAAGGATATTTGGAACCTCATCTTCTCTGAGACATCTTTTGAGGATGGATTCAGGCCCATTGTAGAAAATGAATCTAGATAGCCATGAATATCTAGCACTTTTGTGAATTAAATCTCTCCTTTATTTAGGGAGGAAGTGATGTAGAAGTAGCCTTGTTAGAAAGTAGTTATCAATATCAACAAAGCAAGGTATGGTAAGGGTGAGGGAGAAGAGGTGCTCATCTAAAAATGAGTCATCCACTATGGTATCTTCTTTAGGGGATTATAGGCATGATAAAAATTTAGACAAGACATTGTCCCTAGTAGGCTTATCTACAATAGTGATATCAAATTTGTATAATAAGATAAACTATCTTATCACTCTAGCTAGAATAGCTGGTTTGTTCATAAGGTACTGAATGGATGTAAGGTTTTTATGAACAAAGACCTAATACCTTGTGATGTAGTGACATAACCTGTTGATAGCATAAAATACCACCAAGAACTCTTTTATAGTAACTGTGTAATTTAATTATGCTACTTGTAGGTTCTTACAAAATATATGGTATAATTGAGTGATTCCTATTTTTGGCTAAGTACAGATCCTAGGCTCGTATCTGAAGTATTTGTGTGAATATGGAAGAGAAGATTCCAATTTAGACCATGTAGAATAGGGGTAGTGGTCAATAATTCCTTCACTTATTTGAAGGTTGTATCACAGGTAGGATTCTTGAGAAATTTAGCATCTTTAGTCAGAAGGGTGAACAAAGGTGCTGCTACTTTGCTGAAATTGTTGATGAATCTCCTATAGTAACCAACATGTCCTAAAAAACTCCTAACATCTTTCTATTTTTGAAGAATAGATATGTTTTTGATGATGCTAATTTTTTTAGGGTCAACATTAATTCCTTTAGCAGATACGTGGTGGCCTAAGATGGTACCTTCTATCATAAGCATGCAATATTTCTTGTTGTTGAGTGATAGATGATGCTCCTAAAAATGTTGCAACACTTTTTTTAGGTTTTTGAGGCACTCATCAAATGCTTTTCCATAGACAGTGAAGTCATCCATATAGATTTTTACACATTTTTTGGCCATAACTACAAATATATTCAAGACAACCCTTTAGAATATTATAAGAGTGTTACACAGCCCAATGGATAATATAGAGTAAGCATAAGTACCTCAAGGACAAGTAAAATTAGTCTTTTCATGATCCTTAGGAGCAATTATAATCTGGTTGTAACCACTAAAGCCATTCAAAAAGGCAAAATATTTCTTCCCTACTAGTGTGTCCAACACTTGATCAATGAAGGGTAGAAAAAAGTGATCATTTTTGGTTGCTATGTTGAGTTCCCTGTAATCTATGCATACACACCATTCTCCATTTTTTGTTTGGTACAATTATTAATGGTGAAACCCATTCAAAATCTAAGATGGGACATATAAATCTAGTAGTTAGGATTTTTTATAATTCCACTTTGACTATTTATCAAAGAGCTGGAATCATTCAATGTTGTGGCTGCCTGATTAGTTAGCACTCTTATTTAATGTATATATTATGTGTGCATGTTTATGGGCTGATTCCTTTCATATCCTCATAATCCCATAAAAAATCATGTTGGTTTGCATGCAACATGCTGACTAGGTGCTTTTCCTCATTTAAATCCAACTTTCTATTAATAAGTAATGTTTTTCTTGGAGAGATTTCAATTTGCTATGAGAGTGGTTTCATAATTTTATATTGCTAATGGATCTATTTTGGCTATAGCTATGAGGTAATAGTTGGTGGAATATTTCTTGTACAGATGCATCAAAATTATTTGATTACCAGAGGTTAGAGAATGGGCACTCAACACATTATAAGTGGTTGATATATATAGGAGTTTGATAATTATGCTGAAGAATATTAGAGAGAATGATATCTTCATCTTGATCAACCAATGTACATGCATGGTCTATGATAAATACAAGAATCAAGGGAGGCTTCTCTACCTCATCTTCTTTAGCCCATAATGAATGCTTAGGTGTAAAAATTGACTATGCTATGGGATAAAGGACCAACTTCTTAGTGTGGTTTCCATTGGATATCATCATATTACCAAATATATAGTTGATGAAGGCATCATCTGTGGTAATCTAAGGTCATCCCATGATAAGAGGATATCCACCCAAATTAGACTTAGGCTATAGCATAATGAAATCTATAAGATACTCCCAAGAGTCTACAATAATGACAAGGTCTTCGATGATTCATTCTAGTCTGACTGTAGACCTATCAACTATTTATAACATTATAGATATGGGATGAATATTATTCTACTATAGCTTTTACATAGTTTTGGTTGTCATTACATTTATTGCAACCCCAAGTCTATCAATATGTTAGACAAATGGTTGTCATGGATCTGTACTACTACTACTAGACATACTAGATCTAAATATTTCTTTGGTAGGGTGTTCCCCAACATGATGTATGCTAGCTGGCCAATCACATGCACAATATTGGGATCTTTTTTCTTCCTAGTTTTTGTAGGTAGAGGTCTATAATATATTTAGAATATATGGGTACATCCTTGATGGCCTAGAATAGAGGGATTTTGACAAAAATATTCTTGAGTTATCCCATGAAATCAAACTCAGGTTCAATTGCATGGTGTTGAAGGCTAAGACATTTTAAAAATGATGGGGTTATTTCATCAACAACTTCATTTATTGGTTTAGAGAGTTATTGAGGTGATGGGGGTGGGTTCACATGTTCTTATAGGGTTTCATGATCTGATTCTCTTATTATAGGTGGTGTTGGGGGTGGTATAAATTTCTCTAAATGAAGGTGAACTTCATTGATGTTCATCATGTATGTTGGTTACTAAACATGCTAAATACTAAATGTTGGTTATACTGACTTATTTGTAGGATTCTATATGGGTTAGGTAGGTAGCTAGTTAGGCTTGGGTGTAGCTTATGTATTGGGCGTAAGAGTAGGAGGTTGTTGTTTCTATTGTGGATGGAATCCTCCTAGAGAGTTTCCCCATCACTGATTAGGCCTCTAGGGCTATTACCACTGGTTTATGAAGGGTGGACATTGGGTTGGTTGCCAAGCTTGTATCCAAGATGGGGATATATTTTATGAAGGCTACCAAGAGGTGGTGGGGTATCTTTTTTGAGGTGGCTTCCAACTATAATTAAGAGTTAGAAAATTCATCCAAAGACTAGTCCAATTAGGAGTAGTATTTACAAATTGTGAATTAAAGGAGGTAGAATTTGTAAAAGGTGGATTTTTTCCCATACCTTGATAAGATGGTCATTGAACCCATGGCCTTCTTTATACAACATAGAAAACCTAGTAACCATCTCCTCCTACACCATGTAGCTCTACTATTTTTGGTTCTTCAGTTGTGATGTGAGCTACTTTAGCCTAAAATTCATGACATATATAATATACCTTTTTTATCTTATAGTCTAGATATTAAATGGTCAAGGCTTGATTCAAAACTAATTGATTTTGTCTTGATTATATGTTTTGTAGTTGGGTGTCCAAATGACTAATGATATCTTATTTCATATCTTTTAACATGTTACTAACTTTAGTTTTTGACATGCCATTTACAACTACCAATGGGAGCTTGATACCCTTGACTTTGTTTATTGTAGATCTATAATAATTCTTGTTTATCTATTTGATATTTGAGAATGGTAGATGAGAAATATCCCCTCCACTCATTAGGTCTAGGGATTCTAGATAATATTCTTTGACTCATTTCAAGAAGATGATTTTTAAAAGTTCTTCTCCAAGTGCACTTTGCTTGAATTTTTGTACACTAAACATGAACCGTTCAACATCATCTTCCAAGGATTCATCCTCTTCTTGAGTCATCCTAAATATGTCATTTCTTCTATAACTTATTCCTCTTCCATATTCCTGATACTCAGCAAAAAATTTCTTTTTCATGTCTTCCCAAGTGCATATCGAATTACTACCTAGTCTCATGAACCAATGAAGTGCTAAGTATTTGAGAGTAGATGGAAAAGTTTCAATTTTTATGCATCCTACATGTAGTCATAGTTTCTATAGAGGATATAAAATTAAAGCAAGAATGTGTTTAGGTATTTTAATAATTTATCTCTAAAATTGGGTAAGGCTGAGGGCATAATGTTTTTCATTTGTGTTACACCTATTAGATTTGGAATAGAAAATTTAAAAGTAACTATGTTTGGAGTCCCATTATCATCCATAAAGTCTCCCCCTCTGCTCATTATGGCTTTCTTGTGATATGGATACCAAAGGTACTCAAGATCTCATCCTCAAATTATATATCAATCCCTTAGTTAGCATGCTAATAAATGCTTATCTACTGATCCTTAGTCTTTTTACTAGATGAAGGGTCTAAAGATTTTCTTGAGCTACCATTGATTTGATCAAGAAAGCCTTACAAAAATGTTGTAAATATGTTACTCTTCAACGTGTCTGGTTCATGTAGTTCCTCTCCTTCATTTCTTCTTACTAGTTTAGCTAATGCTTTGTCTAGTTTTGTTTCCTTTCTCAGAGCCAATAATGCTTCTTTTCCAAGCTGCCTCCTTTAGTTTGTAGTGTTCTTTTCTTCAAGAGCCTTTCAACTTATGGTATATTATTCAATAGGATTCTTAGTTGCTATAGGTATTTATGTTTTTTCCCCAAAAATAACTTGTGGCTTGTTTGGTAGGAATCTCCCTCAGGAATTTATTTCTCTCTATATAAATGTTATATCACTCCTTTAGTTGTCCTGGCCCTTCCTATACAGGGTTAGTTTTTTTCATTTTTCATGTGTTTTAGGGGGTTGTTTTAGACTAATTAAAAATAATGTAGAAATAAAGGAGTGTAAAAATCAAAATAATAGGAATTGAAATTCTATTTCTAGAAAGTAGTAAAAATTATCTACTTAAAGTGGGAAAATTATTCTAAAAATTAGGAAATGAAAGCAAGAAAATTATCCTAGAAAGTAGGAAATAAAAAATAAGAAAATTATCCTAGAAAGCAGGAAATGAAAGAAAGAAAATTAAAAGCACAACTTACATAAAATAAATCACTTTTACAAGTAAATAAATTCTAAAAACATGAACTAAGTAACTTATACACTATTTACTTCCAGAAACTTAGACATCTAGCATAAGACACCATAGTTCCCTCACTCGACTTGCTCAACTAGAACTATATGTCTATGAACTTAGACATCTGGCATAAGAAACCATAGTGTCCTCACTCTACTTGCTTGACTAGGTAGAACAGTGCATTAACCACTTTAAAAAATATAATTATTGATTTTAGAAATAATAATTGATACCCTCCCTAGTAATGGTACCAAAATGTTGTGTATACTAATTACTTAGTGATTGCCAAATTCTTGATTCTGATTAACATTAATTATCAACCCAAGGTGTGTATGATTTTCAAAGATGTTAGCACTATATATGAATTATTGATTCATAAATCATCTTACTTTTATAGTTGTAGTATAATGAATTTATGTTGAATTTACCAAATAGATATACTATGAAATAATTATGACAGAACTACAGAATTACTTCACACTTATGAATCACACATGCATCACACTTTTATAATCAAACTAATTAAAATAAACATACACAACACACTTAAAGTGAAAGAGAGTTAGGATATTCACTATAACTCCTTTCGAGGGGGTCCTTCCTCATTTAGAACTGAGTTCTAATCCTTCTTTGAGAGAATTCACAAACTTCTTACAAAATCAATCTTCTCATTACTCAATTTTGTAGCAATTAAATATTGCTACAGGAAGTTACAATATTCAGAGTATAATGTTACAAATTCCAATACTTCTAATATTATCTATTCAAATCAACTAACTCTTAATTTGATCTTGGTTCTACCATTAAATACATAAGGTATTTTATTAACTCTTAACCAAAAAAACCAAACTAAAAAAAATACAAATACTTAGAAACTACCCCAATCAACCTTCAAGTGGTTATTAACCAAAGTTACTTATTTTAGGCTTGACTAGATTAGAGACAAGGTATACTATTTTGATATTTTATTTATTTTTGTCTCTTCTCATTATCCTTGTATTTCTCATCTTTGGTAGCAAATCCAATATTTATTTACATGTAGGGAATCCATACAATAACTATGATTATTTCCAACCATCCATTCAGTTTCTAATGACAACTGGATATGTATTTAAGATCTACTCAATTAATAGCTCTATTTTACAAAGTGGCTATAGGCAACATATAGGTTAAGCCTATAGTTTATATGAGCATTATACAATGGCTATAGGTAATCTGTAGGTGAAGCCTAAAGTTATTATGGGCATTCTACAGTGGCTACAAGCAACTTTTAGGTGAAGCCTACAATTGCTATAGAGACTCTATAGTGGCTATGGTCAACCTATAGGTGAAGCCTAAAGTTACTATGGGCACCTTATAGTGGATACAAGCAACCTATAGGTGAAGCCTATAGTTACTATGGGAAACTTATAGTAGTTATGGCTTACCAAGATTCTGTAGCCTTTCATGACCCTTCAAATGCTTGTTAGATAAAGTCACACCAATATAATTCAATTAAGAAAAAAACATCAATAATTCATAACATTATATATATATATATATATATATATATATATATATATATATATATATATATATATATATATATATATATATATATCAATTTACATATAAATCATAACTTTATTCATTCATTTTCATAAGTCACAAATAGTTATGGGATTTACATGGAAAAAGACATATACTAAGTATAGATGAGGCTATAAAAGTAAGCAATTGGTGGCCTCAAAAACTACCATGACATCTTGGTAGATGGTATAGTTAGTGAATGCAACTAAAAATATCTTGAGATCCATTCAATTGCAAAACTCCCCTTTCATTGGGTTCATACTTGAGCTTTAACTTATCAACTATGGATTTTAGCATGATAAAAGTAGAAGCAACATTATCTATCTTGTAATTAGGGATAAGGGAGTCTCCTATTATGATTTATAAGTAGAAATAATGTGGTTTGATTACTTTAGGAGCTTGGGGTTCATTATATTTACTACCATTAACAAATATTGTACTTACCTTATCAACTTGTTTGTTAATGAGTGAAAGCTTGGAGAGCTCTTGTTAAAAGAGATATTTCGACCATATAATGAGTATAAAATCCCATATAGGAATATTAACATTGGATTTATTCATGTAAACTATAATTATTAAAGGAGAGATGCATGTCTTGGGCTATATCTTGGAAGTAGAAGCATCACTTGTAGCTTGTGTGAATTGGGGAATGAAATGACTCTTATGTTGATGACCATGTCCTTGTGAATCTAATATATTAGAGGTGTTTTTTTTATTACACCTTGAGTTTAAACTTATTTATTTGTTTAGGGGTGTGTTGGATATGACTTATACTTACCCAAACTATCATCAACCATCCTTATCTTAGCCCTTATGTAGGATGTAACTGAGTTGTTTGCCTTGAACATATTTTGCCCAAATTTGCTGCCACTTACTCAAAAGGGTGCTCACCTTTTTGAAATTTAGCAAAGGTTGTGTCAATAGGTATCTTATTTCCATTTCCTCCTTATTGACTTAGCACTTACCCTAGGGTCATGAAAGGTATGTCTCCATGAGGCACTTGGGAGCCTTATTTATGTTGTGGAGGAGGCATGCTCTCATGTGGTTGAAAGGTAGGACCCTGCTGCATATCAGAAGTCTAATATCCTTCACCACTTTGAGACATTAGAATCTCACCTAATTATCCCCATGGACTAGACCACTTACCTTCTCATGCATAGTTATTCTAAGTTGGCATTAAAGCCCTTGAACTACTAACAACATTAGGATTAGAACTATTATAAGGTCTAGCCTATGCAATCTACTCTTGGCCTTATTGCTTAGGTTGATGACGAGGCCTATTGTATGGGTAATACTAGTATGGATCCTAGTAAGGGGATTGATATGGTCCATAATATGCATTTTTATACCTTTTCAAGGCTACTAGTTTATTGTTTTAAGCTTTGAGTAGTGCCTCTATCTTACCATGCCTATCTACTTAGATGCCATCATACTAATCTTGATTGTTTGGAGCTAGCAATGATGGTGGTAGGAGGTTAAATTTATATAAATAAGGGAATGATAGGTCTAGGAGTAAGCTTGCCTACTTGAATTAGGCAGTTCTATGCTATTATAGATATCTCATAAGCTTTTGTCAAGGTATTCCCCCCCATGGACTATATCATCACAACTACATCATAATTTAAAGCCCTTAGATAGTATAAGAAGGCATAGTTATGGGTGGGTTTTATGATGATAGGAATCTTATCCCAAGATTTTTAAAACCTATAATTAAAATATACCATAGATTCTTGGTGTTCTCTCTTGATTGAGGTTAACTATTCTACTAAGGAAACATGGTCACTTCTATCCTCAAAATGTTTACATAGACACTCACCAACTCACCAAACTCATCCCATGTATTTATAGAGGCATGAGTGAGATCCATATACCATTGAAGTACTTTAACCCTCAAGAAGGTTTCTAAGAGTCTCATGGATACATTCTCTTGGGTTTTGTGGTTTACTGATAATAAATTAGCTATGTCAACTATGTGTTCCACAGGGGTGGTAGAGTTTTCTACTATAAAGTAGGGGAAAATATTAAGGGAAGCAACTAGGATATCATAAAACTAGTTAAGGTTGAAAGGAATACCACCATTAAAGGGAATAAATGCTTACATTCTAGGTCTAGCCATTGGGATTAGATGACTTATAATAGATAATGTTTATGATAAATTAGTAGAATTGGGGGAATTTAGAGGTGCATGATTAGGGTTAAACTTAGGAAACCTCTTTCTCCTTGAAATATCCAATGAAAATTTAAAAAATTCAATATGATTACCTTTTGAAGATGATCTAGTGGACACCTTTTACATGAAATTGCCTATAGATATTCCACTGATTATCTTGTGCCTTTAGATGTCTTATAAAGTTGTCAAATCATGTATCAAGGAACTTGATAGCTAGTCCCACTAAGTGTGCTAGAATTGTTAGCTACCCAAGTTACACCCTCTTTGATTTGGACTGTTCAAACCCTCTTCAAACTTGGACTAACATTAGATTAACCTATAGGTTATCAGATACCTACAATCTAGGTCAAAACTATAGTTTTTTGGGGTTACCTCCTCTAATTTATCACTTTAATCCTCTCTCTAAGACCTAAATCTATTAGGATGAAAAGAGAAAAGAGATGAAAACTTGTAAAATAACCTACACTAAAGTGGTGATACACCCATACTTGAAGATCCTCTCTTGGTTTATACCATAAACACACTAGTGAACTTGATGAAAAAACCACTGATTAAACCCCTTAATGAAGTCATAAGCATGAATATTTCATGTGAAAATAAAGTTTAAGTCATGTAACTTGAAGGCTTAAGAACCTAGGTTTGCACAAGAAACTATTAGCCTATCAACACATCAAAGACAATCTTTCCTATCAATACTTAACACAACCTACATAGATTGATAACATGAAATTAGGTGCATGAAAGGACCTAAAAAATATAATGACACTCATAAATTTTTAAAATCAACTCTCACAAGGCACACTAACATTAAAATAAGAAGTCTGTAGTTATTCTCTATTGATTCAAAGGCATGAGGTATAATTTTTGAAGAGCTTTGCTACATCTAGATGAAGGATGAGAAAATAAGAGATCAATGCTTAACTATATATAATGTTTATTATAGAGGATAAAAGAATATAGGCATAGGTGAGGCCATGAATGAGACCAAGGTGGCACATGGCAGTTATAATAGTTATAGTCACTGCTCTCATGCATTGATATCCTTCATTGACTCATTTTTAGAATTGAGATGAGGTGTGGAGGCTATAAATTCCATATTTAACTTCATGTAGAGTAGGAACATGCCAAAAATATCCTATTATTCCATCCAATGACAATTACTAGGTGCATATGGGGTGTGACTGTGCCTTTAAGAGGCATTGAACAACCTCTCCTTCAACGTGCATGTTGACTTGATAATCAAATTATCTCCATTCATTCATAATGGTATTAAATATAGAATTATCTTGCTTAAATGGATATTTATAAAGTGCAATAGTGTCTCATTAACCTCCTCATGTCATTATACACCCACAGGACCCTCTACTTGCTGATCAAATAGGCCTCATTTGCAAGTTCTTCACCTTTTTACATATTGACTATTTGAATGACCTAAATAGTTGAACTAGGTTATAAAATAATATGACAGGACTTAGATTATTTTTTGATTAAACCTATACATTTTAATTTATACCCATCAATCACCCTCCATCTGCAAACACATCTACCTTACATGACTAGGCCACTTAGACTAGCTCCACAAATTGGTTATTTAGGAGAAGATAAAAAATACACTTACAAGGAAATTCATGAGTAATTCCAATTTTTTAGCGGTGAAACAAGCATTGAACTTAAATTTACCATAGTTTATAACTCTTGATTAGGTCCCATACCCTATTTTATACTCAAAATTTTGTAAATTTACATTTTTAGAGGTGTTTGTACAACCTTTATACAATCAAGTACCAAGGTCATGGGATCATCTGAGTTGGAAACATGATATAGGTGTTTTTCAAATAATTATTAAGTGTTTGAATGAAATTATCACCAAATCTTCCTAGTCAAGTCCCTATTAGGTTTTAAGAGTGCTTTGGAGTCTTAGTGATGGTTCATAGAGATCAAGGCTTGAATCTCTAAAATAATTGCACAAGATGCATGTCAATAGACTCATTTACCTTCATTTAAGTGCTTGACTCCCCATGCAAATAATGTATACATTTATGAGCATTTTAAAATGCTCCTTGGGTGAGAAACATGTCTTTTGTGTAGTGTTAGGGTATTTTCAAGATAAAATGACTCACTATGAGAACTCCCTAGAATCTAAAGTGGCTAAAATGTGTCTAAACATCATTATTACCTCTCCATTAAAGGTTTGAGGTGCCCTTACTACTCAAATGGCTCTTTGTTCCATCTTATTGTGACACCACTCTAATGAGGGTATTAGACCAGTCTACCTATAGACATGAACTATGAATTTTGATCCTAACCTTAGGGTTTTGACGCACCCCTACATTATTTTCAACCTAAATAACACCTTAAAGATATTAGGGATTAGTAGTATTGGCTTGATTAGGCCATTTAGTTTCCATTAAATGCACATAACCATCAATCTCAACATCCATGTCTATCTAGTCATGGAAGCCCCTATTGATGTCTATCTCAACATCTATGTCTATCTAGTCATGGAAGGGCCATTTAGAACCTTCAAGACCTATCTTCCCTCCTTAACTCAATGATGTACTTTAAAAATTATCATCTCCTTGATTTTGGGCTCAGTATGGTATTCTTAGGCCTTTTATGTATAGTCTAACCCTTGTATGTGCCAACTAGTAGGTCACTGTGATGCTCAAAATACTTGAGGAGATCTTAAAGGTCATTTCAAGGTCAAATAACCTCATCTAGGTATGTTTTAGAGCAAGGATCCACCATCAAGTCATTTTTAGGGTTCTATAAGGGTTTAGGACATCCACCATCTTAAGAATTTTTCATAATGTATGAACATCCAAACCAAAACCAATTACCATGATCCTATAGTGCATTGACCTCTTCATCTTCCATGAATATCTTGGGTTCCCACATAGAGTGTGTGAGGAGAGGAACATTGAAAGGTGATATCTGGGTCCTTTGCTAGCCAATTTTGATAGATTATTTTCTTAAGGATAATTCATAAAGGTTATCCCCCCAATGCCTATCATTATTTCATGTATTTTTAGTCCATAGGGGGACTTAAAATTCCTTAATATCCTTAGGCTTTACTCCCTCAGTGGTGAAGTGTGTGAACACTTAAAGTTGCATCTCGAGCTAACTATTTTTGGGTTTCATGGCTCAAACAAGGTTTTGAAACTATTTAGGCCTTTTCCTCATTTTCCTCACCTTGAAATCATCTCATCAGGGCTTGATACACCCTTTTATACCTTTCATGGCCATCAAAATTCTTAGGACTTAGGGGATCTCCAAGATAGCATTAGGTTTTAAGGTTAGGATTAAGACCTATCTACATTGGCCTATGCTCAAGGGAATCTAATGGAATCCTATATGTTTTTTAATTTGGATGGTGTATGAAGACTTATACCATCATGTCACATTGTTTTAAAACAATCTATGGACTTTAGCATGTTTACAAGCCCTTCAAGATATGAATTCATTCCTTAGCCCCATAATTTGACTATCATAGACTAGGCTAGGTATGAGATAAAATAGTGGATATAGCCACTATTTTTAAGATCAAAATGAGAGAATGGGTGCCTTGAATCACTAAAAATTACCATTCTTACTATGATTTAAGGCCTGACCATTTCTATAGAGACCTCAAACAATCATTTTTACTAGACTAGTTTTAGAATAGGCTACTTATAATAATAGAAAGAGAAGTATATTCATTGGTTTCATTTAGGTGTGAAAGGTTGTATTTATAATCTTATGCTTCCAACCAACACCTTATTTAGGCATAACAACCTAGATATCCTATCCTATCTCAATCTCCACAAAATATGTAGAGAGATATTTATTCTAAAAATGAAATCTATTACAACATAATTTTGATCTCCACCAAATATGGGGAGAACTATTTATTAGAATGAAATTACATAAGTTTATATTTGAATACAATCCATAATGGAAAGTTTGTATTTATAAATCTATACATATATAGGCTTTTAATGGAAATAATTATTTGTGATAGACGGAATAGACCTACCAATCATTAGAATACATTTAGAAAGACTCTCTAAACAAGTCTGTAGCAATTTTGTTGAATTTTGTAGTAATTTTTTTGTAATCCATAACAAACCTATTGAACTTTGTAGCAAACTTGATAAAATCCATATCTAGTTTAATGTAATTTATTATTTTTGTGTGAGTCTGTAGTAATCCTGTAGGAGTCTATGATGTGTTAAGCATGAAATATACTAAGAGGGGGGGTGAATCAATATATTATATATCTTTTACTTAATCTAATTTATTTTATTTAACCACTCAATCATACATTCAAGATATGTAATAAAATTGAAATAATAATTTGCACCACACAAGAGAGAGAGAGACACCATATTTTTTTGTGGAAACCCAAAGTGGGAAAAACCATAGAGAATAATCTCAAGTATATGAATGAGCACCAACTCAAAATACACAGTTTGCAAACACTACATTGTAGGGGCACCGACCCCTTTGCGGAGTACCAACACAATGACTATTTTTGAGCACCAACCCACAAGAGCACCAACCCCTTAAAAATATTCATGAGCACCATTCCACAGGAGCACCAACCCATCTTGTGTATAAAACATAACTATCTCTCAATGTTGCTTACTTAACAAATGATAGAACTCTACAATATCTCTTACTTTTCTCTCTTTAAAAACAAATACAAACCATGCACTCTCTTGCATTTTTCAAATGGCTTCTTAAGCCTTTATTTATAGCTTTCCAAATGACCTTTGGAATTTAGCCTTTGTGACCCTTCAATCCTCATGGAAAATGGCACCAAACTTGCATGACCCATCAAATCTTTGTATTTGAAAATTCATATGGTGACCCTTCATAAGCGAAAGCATCCTTTCCTCTTTTGTATTTATCTTGGTGACTTTTCGTATTCCTAAAAGTGTCCCTTCATGGAAAAATGTGCCATACCTATATTGTCTTCACATGGTGACTCTTGGAATTCCTCAAGATGACTCTTCATGAGAAAATGCATCCCATTCCTCTTTTGTATTTTACCTCATGAATATTTGACTTTTCCATGGGCCCTCTTTTGACTTATATGCAACCAAACATATATTCATTAATATTAAATAAATATTAACACACATTAGCCAAGATATGAATATCAAAAACACCATTAAATGTAATGGGGCCTTTATCACCAATAATGCTAGACATTTGACATAAATGAAAATATTTCTAACAATCTCCCCCTTTGTCATTGATGGCAACCTAAAACTGAAACTACCACATCCTAAAAACCTACACATACTATCATCTAAAAAACATATAGTAACTCTCCTTTATTTTAGTAACTTGTACCTATTCCTTGTACCTATTTTTGCACCTGTACCTATACCTATTATTCTCCCCCTTTGACATCAATGGCAAAGGGCCTACCTGGAGCTAACACTTAGCTCCCCCTCAACTGATGCTGAACCTAAATGGTAAGAAGTAAAATAAATTACTCCCAACTTCTCTTGTAGATATTCAAATGTGTCTTTTGGTAGTACCTTTGTGAAAATATTTTCAATTTGCTCTGTAGTACTGATATACTCCATCTTAACCTATTGATATGCAACCTGCTCTCTGAAGAAGTGATATCTAATGGGAATATGTTTTTTCCTTCAATGAATCATTGGGTTATTTGAAATAATTATAGCACTTATGTTATCACAAAAAATATAAATAAGTTCATCATACTTTACCTTGATATCTTCCAAAGTTTGCTTCATCTAAAGCACTTGAGTATAACACAATACTGTTGTAATATATTCTACTTCAGCTATAAAAAGTGATATTGAATTTTACTTTTTGCTTAGCCATAATACTAAGCTATTACCAAGGAAGAAATATCCTCCACTTGTACTCTTTCTATCATCTAAACACCCTACCTAATCTAAATCTGTATAAAAAACCAAAGTGAAATCTCTACCTGTGGGTTACCATAATCCATAATCCAATGTCCCCTTGATATATCTAAATATTCTCTTCACCAACTAAACATGAATATCTTGTGGGGATGACTGATATCTTGTAACCATACCTACTACATGCATGATGTCTAGCCTCAATGCTGTCAAATATAAAAGACTACCAATCATAGATCTATACAAAGATTGATCTGTAACAGGTGGATCTTCATCCTTGCTCACCTTATTTCTTGTACACATTGGTGTGCCAACTGGTGAAAAATCCTTAAGACCAAATTTCTTCAATATTTCCTTGGCATATTTACTTTGAGATATGAAAATTCCTTTATCTGACTGAAATATTTACAATCCTAATAAAAATGACAATTCTCCAAGCATAGACATCTCAAATTCTTTTTGCATATTATCAGATTTTTTTTGTCATATTTTCAATATTTCCTCCATAAATGACATCATCAACATATACCACAATAATCAATTGATGCTCACCTTCTATTTTGATATAGAGATTACTATCAACAAATCCTCTCTTGAAACCTTGATCCTGTAGGTACTTATCAAGTCTTGCATACCAAGTTCTAGGAGCTTGTTTCAATCCATAAAATGCTTTCTTCAATTTGCATACATGGCTACTTATATTTTAGAGAATAAATCCCTTAGGCTGCTCAATATAGACCTCTTCTTCTATATTCCCATTTAGGAAGGCATATTTGACATCCATCTGAAACACTTTCAAAATTTTAAACACTACATTTGTAAGAAACATTATAAGAGCCTCTAACCTTGCTAGTGGTGGAAAAGTTTCTTCAAAATCTATTTCTTCAATATGAGCATATCTTTTACATACTAATCTTGCTTTATTTCTGGTCACTTCTCCATTTTCATTCAACTTATTTCTATAAACCCATTTTATTCTTATCACATTGTGATATTTTAGTCTAGGAACTAATTCCCAAGTATTATTATTTTCTATCTAATTTAATTCTTCATCCATAGCCTTAACCTAATGCTTATCATGTCTAGCTTCTCAAAATGTTTTAGGCTAAATTCTGGATAACAAAGAAAAATTAACTTGCTCAGATTCACTTACCATCATTCTTTTGGTACGAATTCTTTCATTTATGTCCTTGATGATGTCACTTTCATTATGATTTATCTAAACATATTTAGATGGATTTTTGGTGCCCTTTTTCTCCTTTTCATCTTCATCTGATTCTTCAAAACCTTCCTCTTCAATGATTTTAGGAATGTCTATTAGATCATTGATTCTTTGTGTTCCATCTTCTTCTACCCTGACACTTGCACTTTCAATAATTTTCTTGGTTCTTTTTTTATAACATTTATAAGCTTTAATTTTACAAGAATAACCAAGAAATATACCTTTATCTTCTCTGGATTCAAACTTACCAATTTTTTTTATCTATTCTCTTTATGAAGCATCTACTACCAAAAATTCTAAAATAATCAACTATTGTTGGTTTGTCTTTTCATAGTTCATAAGGAGTCTTTTCACTATTGACTCTTAATAATGATTTATTTTGAATATGCACTACTATAAAAACTACATCTCTCCAATGTTTATCTACTATCTAGGATTCATTTAGCATTGTCCTCACCATCTCCCGAACTATTCTATTTTTCCGTTCAACTACTCAATTTTGCTGTGGAGTTCTGGCTACTAAATAATGTCTCTTTATTCCATGGTCTTCAAAAAACTCAATAAATTAATCTGATATGAATTATTCTCCTTGATCTAATCTTAGAAACTTAATATTCAAATTGGTTTCATTCTCAACTAATGCTTTGAATGCTTTGAAATGTCTGAAAGCTTCTAATTTTTTATTTAAGAACATTACCCAAGTCATATGTGAAAAATAATCAATAAACAACTTGAAATACTTATCACCTTGAGTAATTTGATTTTTTATAGGTCCACATAGATCAGTGTGAACAAGCTCTATCATCTGAGTAGTCGAGTACTATTTTGTTTTGAACCGCCTTCTAGCCTGCTTCCCATGCTGACAAGGTTCATAAAGCGTGTCAGATGGCTTTGTAATTTTTAGAATATTTTTGATTGCTTGCTTCTTGCTTATGTTGAAAAGATTGTCAAAATTTATGTGCCCCATTCTCTTGTACCATAACCAACTTTCTTCAATCTGACTCAAAAAATAT
This sequence comes from Torreya grandis, assembly GCA_037957365.1. Taxonomy (NCBI): domain Eukaryota; kingdom Viridiplantae; phylum Streptophyta; class Pinopsida; order Cupressales; family Taxaceae; genus Torreya; species Torreya grandis. Next base: position 2,278,995 of record JARHVA010001301.1, on the reverse strand, counting down.
CTTTGACATTTTATGTCTGATAGCATATATAAATTATTGCCTATTCTCTAAGCATCTACAATCGACATATCTAAATATTTTCTTCTAATTTTACAACCTTATACAAAAAATTTAGTGTGTGACCTTGATCACACATTTGACTTACACTCAAAATATTATACTTAAGACCTTCTACATATAGAACATTTTCAATTTTAGTTCTACCATTATCCAAACTTAGTGTATCTTTTCCTACAATTCTAGCAGTAGTATTGTCTCTAGCTTTTACTCTACCACCATTGATATTCTTCAAGTTTATGAACTTGCTCTTGTATCCTATTATGTGCCTCAAACATCCACTATTAATTAACCATGGTTTTTCTTCTTTTTTGGCATGCAAATCTGTTTGCACCAACATAGATTTTATAGGTTGTTTCTTTTGCCATGAGCTTGTCTGATCTTTATTCTTGATGAATGGAGCCTTAAAACTGTGGTTCTTCTTGACTGAATCAAAAACACATCTATAGTACCAAGATATGTGTCCTAAGTTGTTTCACTTGTAACATATTATGGGCTCTTATTAAACTCTGATAGAGGAGCAAAAGAGTTATGGCTTCCACTTGAATCTACATGACTTTCCTTCTCCTTATTTCTAAAATTGTTAGCTCTTTTTCAACATTCTAATTTCTTATGATCATATCTATTACAATAAAAATAGTAACCATAAAAATAGGACCAATTTGTGTATCTTTAACCTAATTTCCTTTTATATAGCTTTGTTCCCTCCAACTTTCTTTGTTTGAGATGTCCTCTGTATTCTTAACTTCTTCCCTTTTTATTTCTTCTTTTGTAAGAGCTTCAACATAGCTCTTTCTTTTTTCCTTGTCTATAAAAGTAATGACCTCCTATTTCTCTTTTAAAAATCCAATACCTGTCTTATCTGACATTGATCTTTGATTTTCTAATATCTTATTCAACATATTAGTGCTATTCTCAAGTTTTGAATCATTGGCTACTTTATCATTGATTGCTTTATTTGTTTTCTCAAGATCTACTTTTAAAGAAGCAATTTCAATAACATACTTTTCACATTATTTACTTACTATTTTCAATTATGCCATTAGATATTCTTCATTCTTCTTGGCTTCTTCAAAGTGTGCTTGTAGATCTTCAATTATTATTTTTGACTAATTTTCATTTTTCTCAATCTAGAGCTTTAATCTTTGATTCTTCTTTTCAATAGCTTTTAAATCTTCTAAGGCACAAATGAGTTATCCTTCTAGATTCACTTCAGCTTCATCATATTCTTCTTCTTTATCATCTATTTTTTTTGCTTGTAGAGGCATATTCATGTTTGGCCATGAAAGAATCTCTTCTTCTTCTAAGTCACTGAATCCACTATCTTTGGCTGAGCTAGGATCTTTAGAATATAAACTCTTCTCAAATCCCTTCTTGAATTTGCCTTTGAAATTATTTTTTTATGTAGACTTTCCTTCTTCATTGTCATCATTACCCTTATTTGGGAATTTAGGTATGAAATATCCACTCTTTCTATAATTAAAACATTTAAAAGGTAAATTTCCTTGATATTTACCTGTGCCCTTTTTCATCTTATGAATGAATAGAGCTCCATTGTCATCTTCATCATCACTAGAATTATCACTTGATTCTTGAATTTTAGCCTTCTCTTTCTTTGATGTCTTGAAATCTACTTCTCTCTTTGAGGGTTTATCTTGCTCAATCCACATCTTATATGTCATAAAAATACCATGAAGCTCATCCATCTTTACCTTGGCTAAATTCTTCATCTTTTCAATTGCTAAAACTTTTACATCATATCTCAATGGTAGAGATCACAACACCTTTTAAGCCATAGTCGATTATTTTAAATTTTCTCGAAGACCTTGAATCTGATTAACTATTTGATCAACTTGTAAGAGATAACTTGCTATATTTTCTTCTTCTTCCATTTTTAAACTCTTAAACTATCTTCTAAAAGTCTAAAGCTTAGCTTGCTAAAACTTTGCATCACCTTTGTAAATAATCTCAAGTTTTACCCAATTTTAATGAGTAGATTTACATTTCATAACTTTAACAAAGTTAGATTCATATAAACCACATAAAATAACATTTAAAGCTTTAGGATTATTTTCACTTGCCTTCTTTTCTACCAGAGTAGTTACAAGTGTTTGTGGCTCTTCATATTCCTCCACCACTACTTTCCATATGTCAAATCCAAGGACCATCAAATAAGTCTTCATACTTATGTTCCAAAAAGCGTAATTCATCTAATCAAACAAAGGTGCCTTATTTGTAAAAAATACTTCATGTGATCTAGCCATCATGCTTTCCTGATCTTCCTTCAAGCTGTAAAACTTTTTCAAAAGGAACCTACTCTAATACCAATTGTTAAGCATGAAATATAATGAGAGGGGGGTGAATCAATATATTGTATATATTTTATTTAATATGAATTCTTTTCTTTAATCACTCAATCATACATTCAAGATATGCAATAAAACTGAAATAATAATCTGCACCACAGAAGTGAGAGAGAGACACACCAGATTTTTATGTGGAAACCCAAAATGGGAAAAACCACAGAGAACAATCTCAAGTATATGAATGAGCACCAACTCAAAATACAAAGTTTCCAAGCACTAACTTATAAGAGCACCAACCCCTTTGCCAAGAACCAACATATAAACTATTTGTGAGCACAAATCCATAGGAGTACCAACCCCTTACAAAGATTTGTGAGCACCAACCCATAGGAGCACCAACTCCTCTTATGTATAAAACATAACTATCTCTCAATGTTGCTTACTCAACAAATGATAGAACTCTACAATATCTCTTGCTTTTCTCTCTTTGAAAATAAATACAAACCATGCACTCTGTTACATATTTCAAATGACTTCTCAAGCCTTTATTTATAGCTTTCCAAATGACCTTTGACATTCACCCTTTGTGACCCTTCAATCCTTATGGATAATGGTACCAAACTTTCATGATCCTTCATATCCTTGTATTTGAAAATTCATATGGTGACCCTTCATAAGCAAAAACATCCTTTCCTCTTTTGTCTTTATCTTGGTGACTTTTCATATTCCTCAAAGTGTCCCTTCATAGAAAAATTCACCATACCTATTTTGTCTTCAAATGGTGACTTTTGGAATTCCTCAAGATGACTTTTCATGATAAAATGCATCCCATTCCTCTTTTGTCTTTTACCCCGTGACTCTTTAACTTCTCCATGGGCCCTCCTTTGACTTATATGCAACCAAAAATATTTCATCAATATTAAATAAATATTAACACACATTAGCCAAGATATGAATATTAAAAATACCATTAAATGTAATGGGGCCTTTATCACTAATAATGTTAGACATTTGACATTAATGACAATATTTCCAACATGATGTAATCCATAGCTACCGTGGGAGTCTGTAGCAAGCCTATAGGAGTCTCTAATGTGATCCATAGCTATTGAAGAATTCTATAGGAGTCTATGATGTAATCCATAGCTACTGTAACTTGACCAAAATTCTATATCTATTGTATAAGATTCTGACACTACTTCAACATTATTTTTGAATGGTTACTCTTCATACTTTGAATCATTATTAGCTTAGTATGAACTGCGTATACACTCATTGACATATTTTTTCAAATAATCATTAAAAATAGATAACTAATAGATACCAATGGATTTTAAAGATATAACCATGATATATAATTTCTATTTTATTATAAACAAACCATAAGTTCAAAGACTACATTTAGATCCACTTTTTATATAAGAAAAAAAATGCTATTTTATATATATAATGAGCCATATTATGGTCTCATTAGAGTGATCATTGATGTTTTCCCTCCTCCTTAGTATGAGCCTTACCCTTCATAATATGAGTATTTCCTCTCACCACAAGCATGATGTGGTTCTCCATATGCATTATTCATGTTGTAGGCATTCACTCACATAATTTACTATGTACAAGGGTCTATGAGATGAGTTTCTGAGTGAGTAGGGTGTTTAGAAGCATTTGAAACCTTGTAATGAACTTTGATTACATTATCCTCTATCTCTCTAGGTATCCATTCTTTTGATCACACCATTTCTTATGCCCATGAGTGGATCACACATAATGTTCTTAGAGACTCTTATACTGTAGGCTCAAAATGGCTAGATGTAGGTGGCCATTGGCTTCTCCAGTAGGGTATATGATCTAACCTTCCATGATCTCATGGATCTTTATGATTATAAGGGGTGTCTAGGTTGATTCACATGGTATAAACGTATAATTAAGGGTGGATGGGTGGAATAAGATGACTATGGAGTGACATGAGGTTCGAACATGAACAATAGGGTTAAAATACAGTGTAAATTGTAGTCAAAACAACATGAAGTGGAAAGGGTATGAAAATGACATGAAATGAAGCATGGAAACCATTCCAAGACAACCCAAAAGCACTTACAAGACCATAGAATACATACCAATGAAAACACAACACTTTGGAGGTAGAAAAAGAGCACACACAGTCAAAGAGTGAAACTTAGAAATTTCCAAGAAACCTTAATATTTGCTAATAATCCTTAACATTTGTAAAACTAATTGAGTGAGATTTGGAAGTATGAAGGGTGGTTTATAAACTTGATGAGGCTACCATGGAGTTTAAGATACTTATTCACAATAATATGATGATGACCTATTATCACCTAAACACTCCATTTCACAGTTTTGACTATGTTTGAAGGCTTTGAGAGAAACATTAAACAACATATAGTGTTACTACACATTGAAACTCAGATGTATATGTATATCCCTTTATTAAAGACACCTTGAGATAAATAAGAGATCGATGGACCTCAAAATACATCATTAGTAGGTGTGATGGAGAGAAATTAGTAGTCATGTGATGATTTAAAGTCCATGGTATGAATTAGTGAAGCTAAAAAGTCATAAATTGGCATGTGTGGGGCCCATTAGGGAGGATTTAAGAACTGACCATGGTATAAATGGGCTAAATGGGGTGTTAAACACTTTAGTAATGTCTTGACGAATCTCATGATTTTTATTGAAGGTATGGAAGGTGTCTTAGTGGCCCATCAAGGTCAAATTAGGCCTCATTATGATAAAAAGCATTGATTTTGGTACACACACATGACCTTAAAGGGGCATATCAAATGAATATTATGATAATATATATGAAGAGACCATTATGACCTAAAAAATATCCTAATTGGATCTCAATACACTTCATGATGTTCTCATGAACTTGAAAATGGATCATAACTTATATGATTTGCCAAATCAAAGATGTCTTATGATCCTTCACTAGGCTATCTTGTCAACTTATGTCCACTATGGAATAATTTGAATATTAAAGTTACATAAAATTGACTATTAACCTCTATACATATTCAAACATCATGAAAACACTTGAATCAATTTGAAATAGAGGTAAAGAGGATCACCAAACAATGTTATATCATGACAAGACAATGAACTATTTGAATAATCCAATCTAACAAGATGAATGCCAACCATGAGACTAATAACTTTGGATCAAGACACAAGGACTTGAGGTTGACCCCTTTCTAGGTATAAGACTGGAAAGTGGTCAACACTAGGCTTATCCAAGCTAAGTTAGGGTTGTCTTAAACTATGTACCAAGTTAATCTAAGCTAAACTAGGTTCATCTTTAACTAAATTATAAATATAATTCCAAATTGGTCATCTCTTAAAAATTCAACCATTTTAAGTCAAAATCCTCAATTCAAATTAAATCAACATTCAAAATCAGGTCAACTTTGACCAAAGTTAACTCCAAAGCCACATATTGGAATAATGCCAAATCAGGTCTATTTCAACCAAATATGATTATTCTAAATCAATCACGTTCCAATCATATCTTATCTTTCCATTGAATCTCCCACACCTATCAGTTGGGAACAACAAAGTCATTTCATCCATCCTTTCTTTAATTTGAATCATATCAAGTCATTCTTCCCTCTTTTAGGACAAACCAATCTAAGCCAATTATATTGAGCCAATCCACCCTATTTTGGGCCTTATTTCAATCAGAGACCAACACCACCCTATTTTGGGACCATTTCAATCAAAGACCAAAACCACCCTATTTTGGGCCCCATTTTAATTAAAAACAAAAAATACCCATTTTGGGGCTCATTTTAATCAAAGATCAAGATCATCCTCTTTGGGCCCCATTGTAATCAAATACCAAGTTCAACCTCTTTGCGAACAATTTATCCCAATCCTGTCCCCTTGCATGTATCCTTACTTAGGGGTATTAATTCAAGGTCAATCTAAGTCATGGAATCTCATGATCCTAAACCTATTCTAGAATTGCCATTATTTAGTCAAGACATGATAGATTAAATCTTACAGCTTAGCCAAAACCTATCTCATTTTATATCTACTATTGACATTTTATCCATTAGTCTAAAAACCAATATGATCTTCCAGCCACAAAAATCCAATAATTTAGACCTATTATGTTATTAGCCCTCTAAGGGCCATTATCTATTAAAAACTCAAGTGTGTCCAAGTCTAATTAATACTCAATCATTATATGTCCTGATACCCTTCCTAATCATGATCATATGTGTCCACTTCCAAATCAAGGTCAAGACAATCAACCCATATTCAAATTTTTTTATCAAATCACCCATATTTGATAAGTCACCCCATAACTAACCTCTCGTATTTGATATTCCTCTCTTTGATGAGACTATATTTGATGAATGTCTATTTGAAAAACCTCTCCTTGATAATCCCATCTTCTAATAACCCATTATTGACCAACAATTTATCTTCCATCCATTTCCCAAAGTCCCCCATTTTAAAAAATTCCTTCATCCCAAAGCCTTTATTTCCAATAAAAATGTGAACAAAGTATTTTTGGAGGACATAATTATGTAAGACCTCTTTGTGGCTACATCACTATTAGAATCAAGTTCCATTATAGAGCCAATAATAGATTTAGCATCAAAATTAGAATCGATGTCAGTATAAACATTGAATTCATATCCCCTTGATTCAAAATCAGCTTCAAAAGAGAAATATATTAGTGGATATTATGACATGGGCTATACACTTTTTCCAGATCCACTTGAGTCAAAATAATCCACATAATTAACATACCTTAGTAGATGTTATGACATCCGTTACACATTTAGTAGATCTGATTGAAAATATTTATGATCCTTCCATAGTTTTTGAGGAAGTTTCCTTCAACATCATCACAAGTTTTCCTATTGGCCTTTAAGAGGATTGCACAACTTTTTATCCTCTCATTGATATTACCCATTATTTTCTAACTAAATTCCCTAGTCATTATATTGACATCCAACTGCCCACGAATGTCTATTGGGATTGATAAAATCACACATTGTTGAAATTATCCCATGGTGATATCTCAGTGGCATAATTTATGGGGATCTAAGACAATATTAAAGTAGAATAGTAATCTCCTAGTGAAACCTCATTTGAGGAACTAGGGGAAAATCAAATTATAAACTTAACATCTTTTAATGTAAACTTATTTGAGGCACTAGATGATAATCAAAATAAAAAAATTAGAGCCTTTATTGAATCCTTACTTAAGGTGCTAAGAGAAAATCAAAATGAATTATCAATATCCCTTAGTGAAACCTTAGTTAAGGTATTACTAGAAAATCCAAATCATAACAATCAAGAATACTTTATTGGTGAAAACCTCTTCACGACACCAATATTTGAGCCAATTAGTTCCTCATTGCTTGATGAAGACATTATTAAATTCAATATTAACTTAATCAATAATCCAAAACATATTCAAATTTTAACTTTTATCAGGCATAAATAGTAGGAAAATATTATTTCCTTATTGAGAATTTTTTTATAGGTCTTTATCCTTGCCACAACTAAAATTATATCGAATCCAGAATAAAAAACAATGTGTGTGACTAAAAATCCCTATACTCATTTATCCCCCAAAAATTATACATTAAATTGTGATCTTATTATTCATTAAATACCTATATTCCATTATCCAATCATATCCTTATTATAATGACTATCCTTCTTTACCCTTCTTGAAGGCACTCTTTTTTCTAGAGGTTTGGAGGAAGCAAAATCAACAAGAGGAATCAAAATCAACAACCAACAATGATCACGATAGTAAAAATGTAGTTCATATACACAAAAACATCCAAATAGAGTAGCTATTATGAGTAGGTATTGATTAGAAAATAAAGGGTCTAAATTGTGCATATCATAATCCTCCATTTAGTTGATATTACAAAAAAAAATCAATTAAAAATATAAAACAATCAAAAGTTAAATAGAAATATTCATCCAATGGTAAAAACCATGTTTGTGGCTCCTTGGGCAAGTACCATGATAAAACCTAAGTTTTTGGTGTCATGCATAAATAATTTATTATATGCAAGTACCTTGAAACTTATGGGCAACTTCAATTTCATTTAAAACCATTCCATTCCATTCCATTCTATTCCATGTTGTTGCATCCATTTTAGCTATTCAATCCTATTTAACCCAGCCCATGTTGTCATGACCATTAGTCTTTCCCATCTTGACCTTGTTATAAAGGTAGAAGGTATATTGAAACATGTTTGTGAAACATTTTGGCATATTATCCATATAACACTTTGATGACTAGACACATTTGGTTATCACATGACATGGTCCTTAGGGACTCCTAGTCCTTTCCCTCATTGTAATCCATTATTATCCATCATTATCCATTCATTTTTCATTTATTATTTCCAAATTTTGGTGAACTACAGTGGTTTAACGTCCATTCAGACTATGTAGGCAATGCTTAGTTTTTGAGGTTAGCTTGGCCACCATAAATACATGATCTCACTATTTTTTGAGAAATCTAAGCCATTCTCTCCCCATTTTATGAGTGATCTAAGCCACACTCTCACCATTTTAAAAACACTATAATCCATATTTTCACCATTTTACAAGAATTTTATGGCATGATCTCACCATTTTATATTAATTTAAGCCTATACTCTCATCATTTCGTAAGCTAAAACATTCTGAATCTCTTTATACTCCATTAAGTTGAGATTCCAAAATACCAAAAACATTTTAAAATATTCCAAAATCCTAAAAATTAGAAAAGGCTAAAAATATCCATGAAAGATATAAATCCACAAAATATTAAACATTTAATAAGGCTTATAATCTCTAGGAGAGATATAAAGACACAACATTCAAAAACATTCATCTTATCCTAAATCTAGTAAAAAATAATTAATCCAATCATTTCAGTCCTAAAACATTGTTGGGATGTGTCCTTCCTAAATCCATACTATTTGAGGCAAATTACATCAATTCAATTTGAGCTAAAAAATTTCACTTTGTTCAGGGAAATTCAAGCATACAACTTATTATCAGGATGTTTTAATCTCATTTTGTCCCATATTGCATGCATCCTCTCTTGGTGTACCATCCAATTATCAATATCATTGAGCCTATCAAGTGAATTATTTGACTTCGTTAAATGACATGATCTTTATTATTGTTTATCTTTTTAGTTTATGTTGTTTGCTTGTTTATTTCCTTTTATGTTATCACATTAAAATAGTCCATTTTTCTAATGAGGTTATCATCATGGTGTTTATTTTCATGCACTTGTACTTGAGTCCATCCATCAGCATACACCAACATTATCATCATGGTTTTTCATATCATTGGTGTGTTTTTGTCATTTGTCTATTAGAATGGGGGTTGTTCCTTACACTATGGCTAGGTTATCATAGTATTTCATATCATGATGCATAACATTTTTTCTATATTAAAAATCAAGTACTTGGAGCTTATATGGTAATTTTATAGTGCCAATTTATCTCCTTGTAGAATAATCTATTATCTAATTCCATCATCTTGGTCATGTTTGACTGCATCACATCATCACATTTTTCTTGATTAGAAAAAACAAATGAGCATTATGGCTACATATATGCTAAATCAGCATGTACATTTCAAATAGAGTCATATAAATTTGTCAACATTAGATTATCATCTAGTCTATTCTTCATCATATTCTCTCTTAATTTCTTGAGATAACTACATTAACCTCAGTTCCCTATGGAGTATGTAAGTAGCTCTCAGTTATGTTCAGTTTTTGATGTTATCTCAACCACCCTCATTTTATTCTTATTAACATATATATTATTCCAATCTAATCAAAACATTATTATTAACCATTATGTCATTATTATTCAATCATTATTGTGTTATTCCAATCAATTCTTTAGTTACCTTTTAACATTCTCATGTGCCTGGTTTTTTGTGGATTTTTCATTATTTAAATAGTCAATATACCATTGAACCTATGTTTGCATCATTCATATCATTTTTAATCTATGTAACAGGTTAAATCATTGAGATATGATTTCCAATCAATCAATTAATCAATTATACCAATCAACAATCAAATCTGACCTATTGGGGTAAACAATTGAGACCAATCAATGATCAAATTTGCCTTGCTGGGGAAAACCATTTAATCAATGATAAAATATGTCATGCTAAGTAAAACCATTAGTCAATCAAATCTCCCCTCTTTGGGGAATTCAATCAATTCATCTTCATTCTAGTTCTAAGATCACATATTTTCCCTTATTTGGGGCTAATCAAAATGTGAAACTTGTTTTGGGATAGATAATTCCCTAAGCACACAACTTTCACTTTGTTTTGGGCAATACTCTACCCTACTCCCCTATCCCACTCATCTAGTCTATGCCACCATATATCAAAGCGCGCCTCTTATTTTGGAATGCATACTTCACAATTACACATTCTATGGGGCTAATAATTTTTCTAATCTATCATCATTGGATATCAAATTGTGCAAGCATTAGCTCAAGTGGGCTAATTTTATCCATGGGTTAATTTCTCTCATTCTTTATTCTTACTCTCTTTTTCAAGAGCTTATATGCATCCTTCATCACTATATGAATTATCAAGAGGGAATCATGGATCACTAATATTTATTCATCTAAAATTTCAACTTCTTCTTAATGAAATTTTCACTCTTTGAAAAGACATTACTTCATCTATCTCACAATGCCTTCTCAAACATGGGAAAAATATATACACTTCATTTTCATCACTTTTGTGTTAAAATTACAAGTAGAATGAATCTACACAATAACACACAAATCTAGTTAGACATCATCAATTAAGCCAATTATTCACACAATTACTAATTTAATATAAAATCTCAATGACACATCCTTGATTGGGGAATTGCATTGTATCACAACATTTAATTCAACATTAGCATCCCAAATCAAATCAGTCCTTTACAAGTGTTATTACAAGATAATTAACTAAATATTTGATTATCAAAAGAATATTGTAAAAGGCCAATATTATTTCAATTACGTATGAAGCCTAATTAATTAGCTTAATATTATTCTAATGGAAAATTACATGGGTTTTGAATTATCTATTTTATAAATGCATAAATCAAATTATTACCTAACCCAAGGTGACATCATCATACTAAGTGTGCAAGAGATATTACAAGTTATTACATACCCTTCCTCTTGGACCCCTCTTACACACTCAAACAGGGGTCATGATTTGAATCTCTTACATTTATATGAAATAATACATGACTTTTATTCTACACTCAATCTCTCTCATTTATGATAACTGAGGACTAATTTTGGCTCTTGATCTTCATCTCAAGATGGATGGTTCATAATAAATTTCTATCTCTATAAATGTAAGGGTATTCACAGTCTTTCAACATGAACAACGAGTTAAACAAAGTTATGCCAAATATTAAGACCATCACTCACTAATTATTTAACATTTCTAATCAAAATACTAAGTGTAGTCAAATTGGATATGAATCCCAATGTGGAGTCAACATTTCCAAAGACCTTTATCATTACAAGCCGAGTAGATACTTATTCAAACCAAGAATTAAAGGAAGTTTTTAAAGAAAGGTATAAATATATATTTTTTCCTTTATTTGATTATTATCTCTCAAACCTAATGGATAGCCTTAGGATGCTATTCTATTTCAATTGTTTTTATTTTCATTCTCTAACAATTATCTATCCTTTTTTGGATTCCTATTCTACACCAAGTTCCCTACCAATTGAGGCCTTGATTTATATATATAAATCCAATTATGAAATTTCTCATGCTACACTATCCAAAACATATGGGTTAACCCATAATAATGTCTTATATTTTAAAATTGACAATAAAAAGGTGGCCCCTTGGTATTCATGGTCTGATATCAATGTTAGAAAAAATCATGGCATAACCACAAAGTCTTTAAAACAAATCAATCTAAACACAACTATATAATAAGAGTCTAAAAAAAATACAAAAACACATCAACAAGTATGAACTTTAAACATAGGAAGTAACACGAAATGGAGGTGGTGGCATATCATCCTTGGGATCCAAAGAAAACTAATAAGAGGGATCTCTCAATAGTGGATCTAAAGCCACCCAACCACCATGTGAATTATCTGCCACAACTAAAGGCAATAGCATATCCCACCTAGGTGGTAGAGGAACAATAATAAGATGATAACCAGCTAGAGAATAAATAATATAACCCATCAAAATATTTTCCATGTACTTAAGGATTCCATCCCCTCTACTAAGGAGGAGGGGATGAGAAACAAAAATGTGATTTGCTCAATCAATGTTTGGGAACTAGATGTAGAGAGCCTTGAAGTGACACATATGGAGGGACCCTAGTCATAGTGCATGGAGTACTCCCCCAATTATTTAGGAGCTCATGTGAATGTTGAAACACTAAGGCTACCTTCTTGTCCTATAATTAAATATATAAACACACATAGGTGAGCAAAAAAAAATATTGTTAATAGAAAAATATTGATAAGGGGCATCATTATTGAATATAGAAGCATTTATAAATTTCAAAAGCTGAAAAATAACTAAATATTTGAAAAAATACAAGTAAATGTTATATATGTTGGTCATTAAAATGGATATTCAAACAAATCCATCTTCTAATTTATGAGATTTTGGTGGAAAGGATGAAAAAAATTGTGCATCTATTTCCAAGTGTTACAAGTTTGAGGGTACATCCAAAATAAGTGTTTGAAGGTCTTAGGTCTAAAACACATTTATAAAATAGGATGAGGCACACTAATATGATCTATCCTTTCTCCTAACAATAAACTCTAGTAGGCCAAAATAACATAGAAAATGGATGAGATTTGGATCAATTTTAGAATTCCATATTCAGTTAAGATGGGAAACCCACATCTATAGAGAAGAGTTTAGACTTTAATAACTATTTGACATAATGAGAGCCAAGGTAACTGGACTCATAATATGGTATAATCTTAAATTGAAGAATAATTCTTAAAATAAGTATCACAGTTTCATCACCAATATTTCCACTATACCACTGGTAATTAGAGGAAATATTATATAATATAACATATAGAATGAGATTCTTAATGTGTAAGATAGAAGGCATAGTAGTATCTTCTAACATGTATTTTATTTTTATAATGGGCCAAGGAGTCCAATAGCTATAAGAAACAATATCTCTCATAGTTAAAATGAAGGGCTTTTATACTTGAATTTTCAACAAGTGAGAGGCTACTATTAGTCATATTGGGGGACCACTATATATTTTAGTCATTAAAAGAAAGACTAGATATAAACCGATCCCCAACCCATTTGAGAAATGAATTAACTATTTCAAAATCTTTCCAGATACTTTTTTTCACAAAAGACTACTCTATTTTAAAAGGTGTAGAGGTAATGAACAAATTATGAAACCCAATATTTTTCCAATTAGTCTTTCCATAAGGAGATCTTGTAACTATGTAATGTTGAAGCAATAATTTTCAAGTTGTAAGATCTTCAATATGGTGAATAAATTGGGACATATAAAAACACACTATATTAAAAATTATATGATACTCATTCCTCCTTTATCATTTATGAGCAAAAAAACATCCAATGCCACTATATGGAAACCTTTGGTTTTATTATAATTTGCCCAAATAAAATATTTGAGTAGTTTAACAAGTTTATCATAAGATGACTTTGAAAGAACCCCACACAAAGAGTGATGCAGGAGCATCTGAGTTCATTGTAATATTTCATCAATGAAAAATTATGTTAGATTTTAAAATTAGGTAAGTGTAGTTTTGCACAAGTTTTTGATTTTGTATAAGGATTTATTTGTAAGTTTTATGCAAGAATGCTGATGCACACAATTTTTGTCTTAGTTTGAATAAAATTATGAAGCTTTACACTAGATCATTTCTAGGTCTTTTGATCATGTGTAGTAGTTTATGAAGCATTTCTACAGGTTTATGGTATCTTACAAAGCATTAAATCTTTCACTAGTGTCACTTTGTTATTTTCCATATAAGATTTGGTATGTTGAAAAGCCCTTAGATGATTTATATATTCACTATAAAATTAGTATGATAATTTGAAGCGAGTTTGGAGCATATGATTGACATTGGGAGATAGTTGAAAATTAGTACACTTAATTTAGAACTTTTAAATATGGTACAACATTATTGTGAATTATAAATCCAGTTGGAAACCTTATGCTAAGGGTAAATATTCATGAAAAATACAAGGTTTTAAGTAAATATGTTGATATGAGATTATTATACCTATTAGTTGAACCTTATTTCTTATGAAGCCATTATATGGTCGTAATGGTCTAATGAATGGAAAATGGGTATAATTCTCACTTGTCTAACCATTTCTTGTGGGTAGGTAACATTGTGAATATCTAACAATAACACATTACTTATGATGTGTTATAGTACATCAAGTTGATTACTATGTAATATTATCTATTGTGATGCATTATCATCAGGGCTATGTTAAGCATTTAATGTTGTTAGTGGGTGTAGACACATAAATTTGGTCATAGGTACTTGACAATGGTAATTATTGAGACATTCCAAATCACATGACTTGTACACAATTACATGAATATTATTTTACATTCCTCTAATTCATTTATCTATATGCAGGATCCAAACTTTATTTTTCATTATCATTACATCAAAAATTTAGTAGAAAATGCTCAAGCTACTTAAAATCCCCTTTAGATTATCACCCAAAAAGTGCAAACTTATTTGATCCTTCTAGACAAGACTGAAGTAAATTGAATTGGGTGTAGTGTGACATTGTCAAATTAGGATGGTTGCATCTCACATCAAATTAATGACTAGTTTTTGAAATTATATATATTTTTTATCTTCCTACATGTTTCTATAATAACCTAAAAGTGGTAATTGGATGATAATAGAGTCACTTGAGTTACTCTATTCCTAGATTATCCCTAGAGACATCCTAGATCATTAGACATAATTTTACAATCATTCAGTAGACCACATTCACCTACCATTGGTAAACACATAGTCCAAATAATATATTTTCAAATCCTAATCCAACTTACTCAGTAGCCTTCCAAGTGGACCATAGTGCCACATTCAGGATACTAAAACCACATGGCACTAGTGTCCCCAATTGGGTGCTACTTCCCTTAGCCATTACTCTTCCCAATGGATACCTTTTCAAATGTGTGCCCATTCTAAGGTTAGCCTAAGCATATTTTATTATCCAAAGAAGCAAAAAAACTCTATAAATATAGGTCTAATTGACCTTTATTCACTAAATGGAAAATAAATGCAAAAGCACATTCAAACCAAAGACAAGTTGAGAAAAATTAAGGTATTTAATCCATATTCTACCATAATTATATATACTACCATCTACAATATCCCTAAGCCCAATTTTCAAACATTTCAAAGCTCAAGCACATTCAAGGCATCCAAGCTCACTCTCATTCTAGCATTCACTTGCACTTGAATCAAGCACTAGGTGGGAGAACTACATTGGGCTTGATCCCTCTTTAGAGTATTGGTATGTAGGAAATTATCTTCACAAAGGGGTGTTGAGGATGTCCAGCTTATCTTATTAACAAACAAAAAATTATTTCTCATGCCATACTTCAAGGATGATTAAGCTTTACACACTAAATTAGGTTTTCCAAGAATTACATAGATCTCTAGGTTTCATGCACACAAGAACAAGACCTAAAAATAGAGGCATAGGTTCTCCTAGAAAATAGGAACACTCTTACAAAGTGGACGCTACCTCCACCTAGAGAAAATTGCACAAAAATTATGCTAAAAATGGGTTATGATAAAAATGTATAATCCATTATGTAGAAGGTTCTTACTCTATAATCTAAGGTGTTACATCATGAGAAAGGAGCATCTAAGCCATCACATGCCTTGGATTCCATCATTTTATTGCATACATTTTTGGCACATCACATAGCCATAAATCCTTTTCCATCTAGTTTCGTAGCACCCAAGATCACATTATATGATGGAAAAGGTGATCCAGAGCATCACCTCATAGCCTTTTACACAACAAGCTTGGAATATGTTTCCAATGATTAGCTTTTTATGAAGTTATTTCTATGCATTCTCAAGGATTATGCCCTATAGTGGTTCTATGATTTTCCAAATCAATATATCACAACATTCAATGTTTTAGATGACATGTTCCTAGCACACTCTCTATCAAAATCTATGATAATGTATCATATGCACAAGTGGCATAGCTAAAGCAAAAGTCAAATGAGCCCATAGTCAATTATGTCTTATGATACAAGATAATATTAACCAAATTAACTATCCCCATGTAAAATAAAGAGATTTAGGATATATTTAAATAAATTCTACTATAGTGGTGCACAAATCTATCTTATTCAAGAAGTTTCCCACATTTATCGATATGTGCTACATAATCAAGTAAAGAAAGGTTAAGGTCTTAGAAATGGGAAAACTAAAGTACACAAATGGATTAGAATAAACTATTAAGAGTTCAAGCAAACCTCCATACAAGGTCAAGTCCATAATAAACAAAAGTGATCAAAAGGCCATAGTTAATGCAACTTGCAAGCCTTTTCTTAGATTGCTTAATTCTGCTCCTAAGTATAGAGTCTTCACTAATCTTCTAGAGTCATCATCATGAATTATACAACAAATATTAGAATGAAATATTATATCTCTCCTTCCCATTAAAGAGGTTGATACAACATAAAATCTTCCAAATATTTATGATTCAAATGCATTTAATGAGTATCATAGGGCACTAGGACACATAACAAACAAATGCATTAGCCTGAAGCAAAAGATACAAAATATCATTGAGGGTAAAATTATTGATGTGGTAACCACTGAGGCACCAAAAAAATAATAGACAATCTAATGCACTTAAAATATTTTTAGATCCTTTCTTGAAGCATATATCTAATGAGGTAGGTGGCACTTCAGGTGTTCACTATATATACCAGGCACATCCACCACTAGATTCCTATCGTATAGTTTTAGATTAATTATATTAGGTTCTAGGGGTTTTCAGCACAAGGCACCTACATCACCTACCACTTAGACATATACCAAATGGGTCCTTAAGTCCCTGATATTTCATACGGCATCACAATCATTGCTATAACATCATAACATTACTACTCAGGTAGCTTCAGATTCAAATTATACAACACAATAGATCACGGGCTCATAGTTTCCCTTTCACACTGCATGCATGATAATAATTCCCCTCTTTAACCCAAGTCATGGTGACAATTAATATCCCATGAGACTCAATAGTTAGTATGGTTCCTACCCTTGTACATACTTCTCTCTCTCTCATTCCTTGTACATAGTTTATTTTCATTTTATTGTACCTAGCTTTTACTCAAAAAAAACAAAAAAATAATATAACATGTCAAAAAAAAAAACATTCAAATATTTCAAAAACACAAACTTTTAGAGATTGTATACATTGCTATGTTTACATTTTTAATACTTGATAGCTATTGCATATTGATAGTTATCCTAGTATAGTTAGTTTTATCATACACATACTTCACTTGTTCTTATAGAGTGTTTGTAGATTCCAAACAAGACTCTAGTTTAATACACTATTCTAGACCAACTATCATCTACCCATTTGGGGAATTTAAATAGATCTAGGTTTATATAATTGATACATCCATTCAATCAGGGGCATTTGTTACATAGTTATTATAACCAGGTTTTATCTTTACATACTATACATTCTAGTTACATATTGATTTATCTAGATATTGATCATTGTTCCTTATTTCTTAGATTTTTATTGACTATCACTATTTACACTTAATATATCTACATTTTATCATCTACATAGATTTTTACTATATGCACCTAAATCTGCTTTCCCTAACCATTTTACTAATCCTAATATTTATCCTAATTAATATTGTAACCATAGTCCTAATTAAATAATTAAATCATATCCCCATTCATTCTTATTCATCCATTAACCTTATCCCTCCCTCACAAATAAATTAATTTACCTAATCCTCATTATCTACTAACTAATTCTACTTTTTCATTATTTTGGAATTGAAAATTCTCATGACCCACCTACCCACCTACTCCTAGGCTTTCCTACAAGCTTATCCCATAATCCTCACCTAATCCCCTTCTAATCCTCATTTAGTCCTAACATGCACCTAGAGGCTTCTACTCTCTAGAATTTTCTCTTATCCTCCACATTTTATAGAAATCTCCATTTCTAGAGAACTCTAAGGAATTTTAAATTCCTTAGAATTCCCCCATTTTTTCTAGTCTTCTTCTCTAGAAACTTCCAATGAATTTTAATCTCCTACTCTTGTATATTTGAACACCTTCATTCCTCCATTAAGATAACTATAAAATCCATGTCCAATCTATGCTAAAATCTTACATCAACGTAGTATTTTGATCAATTCATCAAGTTAACATCATGTAATGCTAAAATCTAAATCTATCTGTAACAATCCAACAATAAAGTTAAGAATAATTGGAATTGGTTTGAAGATCTTGGAGATAAGCTACAAGGAAGAAGGTGATGATAAGTTTTAACTCTTAAATTACTAATTTTTCCTTCATTTCCCTCGTTGTGATGTTATTGTGCTTTTGGCTTTAAATTACTATTTATAGTAGTTTTGATTAATATCTCAAAAATACAATCATAAATATACTACCCAGTTATACATGCTTTCATTTAAAGTTTTCATAGATTAGACTTGATTGTGTTCCTATGATTTTTCCATCTTTGAGGGCATTTGAATATGCCATTATTATTTGGTTCTACACCACTTCTCTATTTATATGCCTTGGACATGTTCCCATGTCCCATATGTGTACTTTCTTGATTTTATATGTGGACATTTGAACATGTCCTTCTATGTATCTCTACGCAAAATTACTTGTTATTTATGTATGTGGACTTTTGAACATGTCCATGTATGTATTCATTCTAAGATTTAGTGACATTTACCCATGTCTATTGTATTATGGCCCCTTGGCCTATATTTTGTGTGCCTCATGTGCTTATATGTATGATTCCTTGTATGCTTCTACACCATGACATTTGTATTTACTTGTTACACACACACACACACACACACACACACTAGTTTTTGATGCCATAAGGGATGTCATACATCCACCCTTCCTAGTTGGGTGTTGTGATGGACATCATGCCCCATGCCCCTAGGTAGTTACATAGATAAGTTGTTAGACATTGATTACATATATCTTGATACCCTTTTGAAATGGTAGATTACAACATAAAAAATACATTACGTACTCATGCTCAGATACATTTACATTTTTGATGTTATGTTTATACATTATATTGGAATATCATGCACATGTTATGCTAACACATTTTATAGAGCTAGTTATTTAGAGGGTAGTTCTTACATAGATTTCACAACTCCACTTAAAATAAGGAGAATTCATAGGGTTTTGTCATAGAGAGCATCCTCTTACATTGATTTTCGTAGATACATTTCAAAACATAGGCTCAATTTCAAACATTAGACTTAGGGTAGACATAAAACATAACAAAGACTCATAATTTAGTTTAATTCACTCAAAAATTAGACCAAGTAGACATTAGCACCCAGATTGGGATGCTAGTGCTATAGGGCACTACTATCCACTCAGGGTGCTATTTTCCAGTAGCCCTAGCTTTAAGATAGTACAAATAATTTAGGATAATACATTATGTATAATACATATTTTCATAGATATAATCACATGTTGGATAATTATGTTAAAAGTTTGCTCAGTTACATTCATTTTAGCTTAGATTCATACAAGTTGCTCAGCTTTGGGGGCATCATGCATGAAATGATCACTCCAACATTTAGTTTAATTACATAGATTCAACTAATACATACTCATTTTATATTCAATATACTTAAATACCATATTAGGGGCATATGTAAATCATATAGTTTCTATATACTCAGTTACACATAGGTTGATTAGATGGAATGAAAAATTCCATGTCATTCTCTACATTATATCCATTTAATATCAAATTTCAAGTTATCACCAAATTCATGCCTTATTCCATCTATAGTGGTTAGCTTTACTAAGTGTCCCAGAGTAGCCTAATATACTTAAGTGGCTATAGAGCTAAATACATAGTTAGATACTTTCATCACTTTGCACAGTATAGTTATAGATGCATCTACTTCACTTAGGTGGTAAATGATGGAGTCATGGCTTAATTGAGTTTTTGAGCCACCTACATGAGAGGGTTATACACACTTACAGTCTTATCCAAGCTATATATAGAGATTAAGATCCACCAAATAGGGGTGGGCAATGATAGAGTCAAGACTAGATTGAGTTTTTGAGCCATCCATATAAGGATTGAATAAGCCATTAGATTGATACAAGCTATTCAATGATATGATCATTATATACACTCACACACGTAGGTTATCACTAAGTTCATGCATTGGTTTGTATACCAAATGAGGTGTATTCATTCCTTTCCTCTTTTTTTACTTAACTTTACTTAGTTACGTTATTTTCACATAGTTTTTTACTTTTGTTCATTTCTTGAGTAAAGACTAATTTTTGCATGTTTCATTACAAATCATTGCTTTGGATCATATGTAATCATTGATTTGGATCATGTTACACATATGTAGACCTAGATTCACATACTCAAACTCAACTACATAGGCTTCATTTCCAAACTAAGTCTAGGTACACTTCATTTTCCTTTATAGTAGTCATTTCACTTTGTTAAATTACTAGCATAAATGGGAGGAGGCAAATGTAATCACCTAAAAGTGGTAATTGGATACTAAGAGTGTCACTTGAGTTACCTTATTCTTAGATTATCCTTAGATCTATCCTAGAACATTAGACACAATTTTATAATCATTTAGTAGATGAAATTCACCTGTAGTTAGTCAAACTATAGTCCCAGGACTATCCTCTCAGATCCCAATCCAACTTGCTCAATAGTCTACCAAGTGGACAATAGTGTCACATTTGGGACACTACAACCACATTGTGCTAGTGTCCCCAAATGGGTACTACTATCATTATCCCTAACTCTTCCCAATAGATAATTTTTCAAAAAATTTACCATCCTAAGGTCATCTTAAGAATATTTTATTATCCACACAAGTAATATAACTCTATAAATATAAATCTAATTGACCTCTATTCACTAGATAGAAAATAGATGCAAAAACACATTCAAACTAAAAACAAGTTGAGTAAAATTAAGGTATTTGATCCCTATTCTTCCCTAATTCTACATACTACCATATATAATAGTCATAATACCAATTTAAAAACATTTCAAATCTCAAGCACATTAAAATAATCTAAGCCTACTCTCATTCTAGCATTCACTTGCACTTGCATCAAACATTAGGTGGGAGAACTACATCAGGATTGATCCATCTTTTAAGTATTGGTATGTAGGAAAATATATTTAAAACAAGATGCTGAGGATGTTTATGCTATCCTAATAATGAAAAAAAATATTGATCATGGCATACTTTCAAGGAAGATTAGGGTTCACATACTAAATTAGTTTTTTCAAGCATAACATAGATCTCTAGGTTTTGTGTGCATAGGAACATGACCTAAAAACAAAAGCACAAGTGCTCCCATAAAATAGGAATAGTCCTACAAAAGGGACACTCCACCAACTAGAGGACACTACACAAATATGGTACTACTATCCATACTGCACACTACTATCCATACTGGACACTACTGTCTAGTGAGTAGATGAACACTAGAATCCTATTGATGACACTCAGAACTACGTAGATCTTAAATTATAGAAACCAAATCATCCAAGATAGTTTTAAAATAATTATTTATTTATATTTTGATAAATCTAAAAGAAGTCAATTATTATAACAAATCAGTAGTTAATTATTGCATATTTATTTAACTAATTTATACATCTCAATCCTTTAATCTAAACATAGGTTTTACATAGTTAAAGCCTAAAATGTTAAATAAATTTCACATGGTTGTCTAAATGAAATTGTTAAAATATTCACCTATTAGTACACATCAAGGGTCACTCATTTTCCCCTCTTATTATTTGGTTGGTTCAAGCTTTTAAACTTCTACGCATTGAGAAAAATTTCCGTATTCTTTCATAATTCATGATATCTCACAAGGAGCAATCATAAGCCAAGTCAAGATCCTTTGAAACTAAGTAAAGACATATTATTGTGAAGTATCAAATCCATCTTATAATTGCATAAATATAGTAAAAAATTAAAATTGAACATTTACTCTAGGTGGGAGATTACTTGGGCTTGATTTACCTCCTTGGAGTATTACATAGCTAAGTAACACAATCATCAAGGGGGTGATTGAGGTCAACTTAGCCCATTTTTCTCCATTATTTTTCTTTCAAGTTTTCAATCTATCAAAATTACCCAAGGGATTCAAATACATGATTAGACAAACCAATTTTTTTGTATGGTAAAACCCTAAGTGCAATATCATATATTTCTTAAAACTCACAAGCACAATAGATGTTATGATTAGTTTATAAGAAAAGTCAACTAGGACATGTCTACAGTCAATATATTGAAATTTATTGTGCAAATATCCACTTATTACACTCATGTCTAGAAATATATTCTACTTATGTCTCTAATCTATCATCTACAGAGTTATTATTTCTCTATCTTTTCCTATCTATCATATATCATAGTCAACTAGGACAAGTTAATGGTCAATGAACTGGAATTCACTACACTATTGTCCAATTAGATCAAATGTAATGAAATTATTTGGATGTTTCATAATAAGTAAATAATTATCATATATTTAAGAGTAGAATAATCAAATACACAACAATGATTAAAAAAATACCAAAATACTTGATAAATATTACTAAGATGCTTTGAGGGGGAAAACTTGATAACAATGTTATAAGAGAAAAATTCATATTATGATGATAAAAGACTAACCAATACCTCCTATATATACTCTAATTAGCTTTGGTTACTCCCTAGGCTAACCAAACTAAGAATACCAAGAAATGTAATAAGATAATAGGAAAGGTAGTAAGAAATAATTTGGCCACACATATCCCTAAACACACTATAGGTTAAGGGTGTAGCATGATCCTCACCTTAAAAATTATTGTCCTCAACATTTAATCAACTCTAGATTATCCTATAGGAAAGCTTCATCCTCCTATTTTTCATCTTCTTGATTCATACTCTTCCACTTGATCAAATACTCCTTATTTTTTCTTATTCATAGCATTTTTGTGTGTGTGAAGGATCTCCTCATGTAAAATAATGAATTTGAATTATTCATCTAGTTAATGTAACTTATTATGCATAAAAATCTCTATCTAATCATGTTATTCAGTTAAGATACATGAAATATAAGATGATATGATTGGATTAAGGTAGATACATCTTGTATGCCACGTTACCAATTTTCTATAGGATTTGATAAGGACCATACTACTTAGGAGAGAGTTTATTATAATATTTATGTTTACTCAAATAAATAAGATTAGATGGTTGAAATTAAAAAAATACCCAAGCACCAATATAAAATCAATTTCCTTACAGTGCTAATCAACTTATTACTTCATTATATTTAATGCCATTGCTAAATTCTCCCTTAAACTAGCTAGCACCTCATATTGATGTTGAGTGTGTTAATCAATATCTCAAACCTTAGGTTGCACCTTCAAAGATTAAGTGATGGATGGGGGATTATAACCATAAATTTCCATAAAGGGATGTATTTTAGAATAGTTATGTAAAGAAGTGTTGTACCACCATTTTACTAATGACAACCAATGTACCCAACATTCATATTTATTTGATGCAAAATAATGAAATACCCTTATAGAAATTTATTGACAACACATATTTGATCATTAAATTGAGGATGATAATATGAGTTATGATTCAACTGAGTACCAAAACATTCAAATAGATTAGTCCAAAATTTACTGGTGAAGATAGGATCATGATCACTTACAATGATTTTGGGAGTGCCATGCAACTTATGAATTATATTGATAACACCAAAATTTGGATACAAATGGCTATGATAAGGAAAAAATGAGCATAATTTTTGATCTTATCCACCAATAACATGATGACATTTTTAAATTTATACCTTGGCAACCCTGTAATGATATCCATGGAAACCTCCTCCCACTGCTAGCTAAGGATGGATAATGGTTTTATATAACCTGATGTCTTAATTATTTATATTTTAATCTATTGAAAAACCATGAATTCTACCATGAATTTTTTTATATCCTCCTTGACTCCTTCCTAAAATAAATATTTCTTGATTCAATTATATGTATTTAAAAATCCTAAGTGCCCCTATTGGAGATGCATGAAGCTCTAATGATCTAGTGTTTGAATAAAAAATATTTACATATGTACAATATATATTTATATGATAATGTGTTCCATTTATACTTAAATTTATTAAAAACACCCAAACCATGCTAAATATTCTAAATTAGGACCTATGTATCCTTATCTTACTCCCATTCTGAACTTGCTTCTTCTAATCAATCTTCTTACCAAATGGTCATTATGCATAACAAGGCCTAAATTAATTCTTCCCTCCTAGAAATTACATCTGTTACCACATTTTATTTTAATTTATTATAAAATATTTTAGAGTCATATCCAAAAATTTTAGTCACCCATTTTTGTTGTTCTTCTGATGATAATCATTTTTCAAAAAAGTATTTTAGACTATCATGATTAGTCTTTACATGGAAGTCTCTACCCATGTTATGAGGTCTTCATTACTTGATCACATTAATAATAGCCATAATATATTTCTCATAGATTGGATTTATCTTATTTTTAACCTTGAGTGGATGAATATCAAATGCAATGGGACTTATTTCTTGCATTAGTACTACCCCCATGCCATATATTGATGCATCACATTCAACAAAAAACATGTTGGAAAAATTAGGGTTGCCAAAACTAGAGTGGTGCACATAGCCTCTTTCAGCTTATAAAAATTCCTTGGTAATTGTTTCAATCCAATGGAAGAAATATTTATCCAATAATGTTCTGAGTGGAGCTACTACGTTACTAGTTTTTTTACAAATTTGTGATAGTATCCAATTAGATATAAAAATTGATGAAGGTTCTTAAAGGTATTTGACACATGCCACCCCATTATATATTTGATATTTTTAGGTTAAAATTTTAATCCTTCATGTAAAAAAATATGACCTAATTACTCCACCTCATGGACTCCAAAAGAACATTTCAAAGGTTTTGCATAAATTTTATGTTGTTCAAGAACTAATAATACATGTTTCATATCCTTCAATGTTCTTCCCAAGTTTTTTTTATAGATTAGGATGCCATCAAAAATAACCAACACAAAATTTATTAAAAAGTCCTAAAATAGTATTCATCAAACTCTGAAATGTAGATAGTGCATTTGTGAGACCAAAGGCATGACTGCAAAATTGTAATGGCCTTCATGAGTTTTAAAATCTATTTTTAAGATATCCTTATCTCTGATATGAATTTGATGATACCTATAATGAATATATAGTTTGGTAAAATAAATAACCCTATGTATATCACCTACCAAATAATCAATTATTTAAATAGGGAATTTATCTTTGATGGCATACTTATTGAGTTCTATATAGTTGGGGCATATCCTCCAAGTGCCATACTTCTGCACCATGACCACTAGGGATGAATATTCACTTTAGCTACTTCAGATAATACTTTCCTCCAAAATCTCATGTGCCATATTTTAAATTTAAATTTTATGGGAATATGGATACCTGCATGGTATGATGTTTTGTGGTGTACTACCTAGAATGAGTATTATGGCATGATCATGTTCTCTGCTTTGTGGTAGGCCTTTTGGAATTGTGTTGAAAACTATTAGGTGGTCATCAAGAATAATTTATAAATTAGGATGTGTAGACACATATGTTATATGAAATTTGATGAAAAATAATATAAATACAAATACTTAAACCCCTTTTTTAATAATCTTCATAATATGATATGAACTAACAAATTGGGTAAAATTTTCTTGTAATCCTTGTAGTTTAAATGTCCAACCTTCAGAATGAAAGAACATGAATAGTTTTGAGAAATTAATCTCTATTATGCTCAAAGTTGTGATCCACTTTACTCCCAAATATATGTCAACCCCACCCATGGGAATAACAAACATAAGATAATTAAGTAGGTTTTCTGCCATGAAAATGGTAATTCTATGGCATTTTATGGAACTGTTAAATGTGCCACAATTTGTAGTCACAACTTTAAATTATGAAGAAGGATAAATAAATAGTTCAAATGAGAAGGAAACTTATTTTTGATGAAATTATGTGTATTTAATAAGTCAATAAAGATTGTCACCTACTTATTCTTGAGGAAGTCCACCACCTTAATATTTTGAGGGGTAATTATACCTGAAAGGGAATGACAAGAGATAGTAGAGTGAGAATTTTCAAATTCCTCCTTTGGATATTTCATACCTACACATGAAGCCTCATCATCATATTCATATTCATTGGCTACTTCAATGTAAAAAAAATTATTTTCATCACATTTATGTTCTTTGCTCCACTTGCTTCCATAGCCAAAACATAACCCTTTGGCATGTTTCTATTCAATTTGTTAAGGGGTTAATCTTGTAGGTTATGAAAATTATGGTGCTATGAAATTACATTCATGACTATGAGTGAAAGCCCATATTTTTACCACATATTTTTACCTTTAATAAAAAATGAATGGTATGGATTTATAAACATATGTTGGATTAAACATACGAACATCAATTCAGATGTTATCCTTGAGCCCCTCTAAGAACACGTCAATCATGTTTTTCTAATTAGTGTCATCCACACATAATGATAGATTTTATAATTATTGAATATAATCCTTAAAAATACCTATTTATCATAATTTTACTAAATAAAGTAGTTTTTATATAATTTATTATGATCGTTTATCTATATCTCCTTAGTAAAGACAACCTAGGTAACAAAAGTTCCCTTCTTTTTATTTTGAGCAAACAACCACATATACCAAATAAAATCCTCAGGTTATAGATATAGAATGTCTTGATCACATTTTTCACAAGGTTTGATGTAGATAAACTAAATTTTATATTTGATTTACCCAAATGAGTGGATATTTACCATCAAACTTGTGCACTTCAACTTTTGGAAGCATGTGCTCTGAACAAATATTGTTGTTTTGATTGTTTGGAGTGGGAGAAATTGATTGGAGTGGTGGAGGATTATTTTATGGAAGTTAAGACAAAATATAGGTTAAATGAGCACTAATAATTGACAACTGATGCTTCATAGAGTCTATTTCCATTTTTACTACATCAATATCATCGTTCTTCACCATGTTTTATATATTTAATTGAATTTTTTGAATTGATTTATAAATTAATAGATGTGAATTTATCAACTCCATGTCATCCTTGTGAAGATATTTTGGAGTGTATTAGACTTTCCCACATTCATGAGTGTTAGGACCATCCATGCACAAACCTTAGGATGGAAGGTTTTGAGCTTGAAATAAGTGTATGAACATATTATACCATTTTGTTGTCTCACTAAGATGAATTGAATGACTAATAATTTGCATAAGGGTGCAAAATATTTTTTCCATACTTCATTTTTTTCAAAAAAATACTTCAAATAATATTGTAGTGGTATAAAATTTAAATTCTTCCTATATTGCAAGTTATGTTTTTTTTTATTCTTCAACTCTATAGATTTTTGTAACACTAAATCTAAAAATAACACCAGAAAAAATGAACCAAATAAGGAAATAGTATATCATATAATTAAGATTAGTTTAATCAGATCCACAACTTTGATTAAAAAAAGATTATAATATTTGATAATTATGATTGAGTCACTTTGAGGTGGCAACTTCCACAATAATGCAATTAGAGTAAAATTCTCAATATGGTGATAAAATACTAACCAATAGCTCATAAATATACTCTAATTAGAAATTTTTGTTCCATAGGAAAACCAAGCTAAGAACATAGAGAAATGTAATAAGATAATATGGAATGTTTGTAAGCCACAAGTCAACCACACATATCCCTAAATACAATATAGGTTAAGGGTGTAGCATTATCCTTCCATTAAAAAAATTCCCTCAACATTGAATCAACACTAGGTGTTGGTGTAGGAAATATTCATCCTCCCATATTACATCTTCATGATTTAGACTCTTTTACTCGATCAAAAAATTCTTAATCTCTCATGTTTATAGCCTTTTTGTGCATGTGTGAAGGATCTCCCTAGGTTCCAAAATGAATCTACCTTCTTCATCCACTTTATGTAAATTAGTTTGGGTATAAAATATCTATCAAATTACTTATTAAATTAAGATACATGAAATATAATATGTATGTGAGTGGATTAGGGTAGCTCCAACTTGTATACCACATTGCTAATTTTTTGTAGGATGTGATAAAGGCCATAATACTTAGGAGATTTTTTTTAAAATTTTTTATGTTGATTAAAATACATTTTATTATATGATTTAAAACACACAAATAAACAATTTCCAATATCAAAATTCCTCTCCCAATGGTGTTGATCAACTTTCTAATTCATTCTATTATGTGCCATTACTAAATTTTCCCTTCAACTAGCTAGTACCTCTTATTGATGTTGAATGTGTTAATCAAAAAATCAAACCTTGGGTTTCATCTTTGAAGATGAAGTGATGGATGGGGAAGATATCCATAAAGTGACATAAAGGGATAAATTTTATAATAATTATGGAAGGAAGTGTCGTACCACCATTCTACTAGCAATAAGTAATGGGACTAACATTCCTAGTTATCTACTTCAAAACAATGAAAATATCGTTCTAAGAATTTATTAAAACCTTTATTTTCTCATCATAATGAGGATGATAATATGATTTATGATCCAATAAACATGAAAATAAATTATTCTAAAATTTATTGGTGAATATAAGATCATGATCACTTATAATGATTTTGGGAGTACCATGTAACTTATGAATTATATTGAAAAAATTAATGGATACTATGTTGGATATAAATGGCTATGATAAGGAAAAAATGAGAATATTTTGTGAGCCTATCAATCACTATCATGATGAAATTTTTACCTTCAAATCTTGAAAACCCTATGATGAAATCCATGGAAACATCCTTCCACCACTAGTAGGGATGGATACTGACTATAAAGACCTGTTGTCTTAATTGTTTCTCATTTTTTTGTATTTACATACATGAATTATTCAAAAAAATTATGTATATCCCTCTTGAGTCCTTACCAAAATAAATATTACTTTATTTAATGATAAGTCTTTAAAAATCCTAAGTGCCCCCTCTTAGAGATGCATGAAGCTCTTGAATGATATTGTGTTTGAGGACATAATATTTACATAGGTATAATATATATTTATACCATAATGTGTTACATTTATATTTAAATTTATCAAAAACACCCAAACCATGCTAAAGATTCTAAAACAAGAACTTTGTATCCATGTTATTCTCCCACTTTGATCTTACTTCTTCTAACCAATCTACTTACCAAATGAACATTACACATAATGTGACCTCATATGATCCATCCCTCCTAGAAAGTGAATTTGATACCACATTATATTCTAATTTATTATATAATATTTAAAATTCATATCCCTACATTTTAGTCACCCATTTTTTGCTCTTCTAATGACAATCATTGCTTCAAAAGGTATTTTAGACTATCATGATCAGTATTTACCTAAAAGTGTCTACCCATAAGGTAAGGTCTCCATTACTTGTTTTTACATTAATTTGATGACTCTTAAATGTAATGGGTCTTCCTTCTTACATGATTACTATTACCCATGCCATATCTTAATGCATCACATTACACAACAAACATTTTGTTAAAATCAAGGGTCGTCAAAACTAGAATAGTGCACATAACATATTTTAGATTTTAAAATTCCTTGGTAGTTGGTTCAATCTATTGAAGGAAAATTTATTCAGCAAGGCTATGAGTGGATCTAATATGTTACCATGATTTTAAAAAAAATTGTGATAATACCTTATTAACCAATGAAGGTTCTTAGGGTCTTTATAACTTGCCACTCCATCATAGATTTAATATTCTTAGGGTTGAATTTGAATGCTTTATGTGAAAAAATATGACCTAAGTAATCCACCCATGGAATCCAAAAGTAGATTTGGAAGGTTTCACATAAAGCTAATCGTATTCTATAACTTATAGTAACTATTTCACATGCTTCAATTTTATTCCCATGTTTTCTATAGATTAGAATGTCATGAAATAACCAACACAAAATTCCTTTAAAAAGGCCTAAGAATGGTATTCATCAAACTTTGAAATGTATATGGTGTATTTATAAGACAAAAGACATGACCATAAATTCATAATGGCCTTCATGAGTTTTGAAAGCTATTTTATGGATATCCCCATCTCCAATCAATGAAGATATGGTTTGGTAAAATAAACAACACCACTTAATTCATATAACAAATCTTCAATTACTAGAATAGGGAACTTAATTTTCATGGTGTACTTATTTAGTTCTATATATTTGGGGCACATACTCCAAGAATCATCCTTCTTCCACACCATGACCACTAGGGATGAATATTCACTTTGGCTATGTCAGATAATATCTACCTCCAACATCTCATGTACCATATTTTTAATTTAACATTTTTTGGCATATGGACTATATATTATGATGTACTATGGTGTACTACATATAATTAGTCTTATGGAATGATCATGTTCTTTACTTAGTGGTAAGTCTTTTGGCACTATGAAAAAAATTGTTGGGTTATCATCAAGAATCATTTATAAATTGGTATGTATAAACATATTTTTTGGTTGAAATTCTATGGAAAATAATCATGCTAAAAATAATTTATCCCCTTTTTAAGTAATATTCATCATCTTATGTGAAATAATCAATTGGGGATAATTTACCCATAATCCTCATAGTTCAAATGTCCTACCTTAAAAATGAAAGTGCATGAGCAATACCTATAAATTCATCTCTATTGTTCCCAAAGTCGTAATCCATTGTAATCTCAAAATAATGTCATCCCCACCCATAAGAATAATAAGCATAGGATATTAAATAGGTAGCCCCCCATGAAAATATTAATACTATGGCATTTTTAAGAATAGTAGATTATGCCACCATATGCAATCATCACTTGAAAAACTAATTTAAATGAGTAGCCAACTTATTGTTGATAAAATTATGTGTAATTCCTAAGTCAATCAACATTGTCACCTTCTATTTATTAAATAAACCCACCACCTCAATTTTTTTAAGGGGTATTTATACCTAAAAGGCATGATAATAGATAAAAGGGTGAGAATATTAAGATTATTCCTTTGGATATTCCATACCTATGGTTAAGGCCTCATCATTATCTTCATGTTCATTATCTCCTTCAATGTAGAAAAAATTCTTTTCAGCACATTTATGTCCTTTGCTCCACTTTCTATCATAGACAAAACGTAATATTTTGACAAAATTCTCTTAAATTTATTGAGGGGTCAATATTTTAGGTTGTGGAAATGATGGTGATATGAAATTGCATTCATGATCATCAGTGAAATCCATTCTCTTGACCAAATATTCTTCCTCAGTCTAGTGCATGAATGGTGTGTATTCATAAATAGATGTTGGATTAAACATATGAACCTCAATTTATATGTTATCCTTGAGTTCCCCAAAGAATAGGTCAATCATGTTGTTATAATTAATGTAAACAATATGTAAGGATATAATATATAATTATTGAATATAATATTTATTAGTACCTTTTTGTAAAAAAATGCTAACTAACTAAATTAGTTTTATGAGACATTGTTAAGATAGTGCATCTATATATCCTTAGTAAACATTGACCAGGTAATATAAGTACCCTTATTTTTTTTAATTTTGAGCACATAACCACCTACACAAAATAAATTACGTAAGTAATAGATAGAGAGATGTCATGATCACATTTTATGTACATGGGGTTTGATGTAGATCAAATAAATTTTCTATTTGATTGATCCAAGTGAGGGGATCCATGCCATCAAACTTGCACACTTCCACTTTAGGTAGTATGTGATTTGAATTAGTATTAGACTTTTGATTATTTGGAGTGGGAAAACATGATTGGAGTGGTGCCTAATTATTTTTTGGAAGCTAATCCACAATAAAGTTCAACTGAGCACTCATAATTGATAGTTGACCCTTGATAAAATCCAGTTCCCCTTTTATGACATCAAGTTCATCCTTCCTCACCATGATTTATATATTTAGATAAATTTGTTGAATCAATTCCAAAAATTATGGATCTAAAGTTATAGAGTTCATGTCATTATTGTGAAGATATTTTGGAGTGTCTTGACCTCTCATCCATCCTCAAGTGTTAGGACCATCCATGTACAAACCCTACTGTTGTTTAGTATTTTGATTTTCCAACTTAGGTAAGGGTTGTTAGGCCCTACCTCTCCTAAAAGGATATTTGTGTGAGTAATTATTCCCAAGGTCTTGGTTACTAGGTCTTGGTATATAGGGTAAACCAATTATCTCATTATGACCATACCATATCAATGGTCTTTGATGTTTATTTTAGACAAATTCATATACATTAAATGAGAATAAATCATGGCTAGTGAACCAACATAATGATCTAAATATGAATGAACATCCAATTCAAAGAGACATAATTATTGAATTGAGTCAATAGTGCATAAACAATAATATATGAAAGAGCATGCAATCAAGGTAAGCTTTAGATACATATTTAAACTTATAAACTAAATTAATATAATCTAATAGACTGACAAAAAATAAAAAGAGAGAAGGGTAAGGAGAAAGAGAAGAAGAGCCTGATTTCTAATATCATCTAGCCTAGTTATATTGATCAGATGAATCTTTGAGCAACCAATCATTAGTTGAGCCAGATATAACACAACTATAACTAAGGATGGTGAAAGAGTCTATGGAATGAGTAGTAGAGCCAAATAAGAATATAGAGTCACCATATACATGGATAGAACAAGTCTATCAAATGGAAAAAAAAAGATAAATATGTTTCTATTAAGGATATTTTGGGATTCATAAAATGCTTAGTGGTGTATGACTCAAATTCCAAATAGGATTGAATCAAAAAACTATTCAAAAAAATAGGTAAAAGTATTAAATAAAATTACTGGTTGACTACTCTAAGTTCTCATCTAAAACAATCCATCCAAGCATAGTCTCCTCTATCCCTAAAGGGAATAACCTAAGCATAATCCTCTTACTCATAAATAATACAAACCCTTATTTATTTAAAGAGTCAATATTATATAGGCACACAACCTTGGAGTTTAAAATATGAACTAAAATTCAAATTCAAATTCACCCACTAATGGGGTAGTTGTAGAAATCATAAACATGGAAGGCCCAATTGAGGTCCATTGGGGGAGAATCCCACTCAATTATATCATTAAAGTATCAGGGACCATGATGGACCATATAAATAATTAATACTAATGAGGGAATGCAGTTGAGATTGCATTGGGATAGTCAATCACCCATGCCTTATGTAGTTAGAGCCTTTCCTCTTTAAGGCATATAACTTGTCCTTTATGCTTCATGTTGAATATTGATGTATATTATAGAATAAATAACTCCCATCTTATTCATTATTTATTTGTAATTTTATTCATTTTTGTAAATCAAATTGGATGTGTAGTCCATTCTTGACCTCTTAATAATTTTGATGGCCAGACAGGACATCACATTCAAGCTAGTGATTTTCTAGATATGTATCCAACATGTCCTTTAGTTTGATGAGATGATACCATACAAATTCTCCTCCCTATTATTTTTTTAGGTTACTAGTTTGATTCTATAGGTCTCACTTTGACACTTGGAAGCCCATCTGCATCAGTGGAATATATATTTTCTATTTGATTTCATCATTTCCATGACTATGTGGCCTTTTCTTGCTCTCTTGATCCTTTTAATAGTTTTGATGACCAAATAGGGCATAAAATTTAGGGTCATGCCTTGTTGGTTGTGTAACCAATATGTTGTTTACCTAGATTGGTCATTTCTAGACAACTTCTCTATAAAATGTGGCTTATCCTCACTCTTTAATTGCTTAGTTATCTTTTTAAGTGCCTACTGATTGTTCATTCCTTGATAAAGCCATATTTTTGCATGTGGCATCATCTAAATTTTTTGAGAGCTTGGTTGGGATTCATAATTGCACATATCACCCTAGGATAACAAAGCAGTAAGATTTTACTATATGGCATCATCTTGCTCACCCACTTTCTTGGGGTTTTTTACTTTGTATAAACATCTCTAAGATAGTATAAGATTAACATGATGCCACATGTCATAATATCACTGACCCATTATCTTAGAAGCATTGCATTGGTACATACATCTTTAGGATAGTAGAGTAGTGGGATTATGCCATATGGCATCATCCCAATGACTCAATAGCTTAGAGCATTGCTAATGTCATTACCCAATTGGGTAACATTGAAGAAAATTGACTAAGTCTTAAAAGACTTTTGAACATTCCCAAGACTGCTAAGAGATCAACACATGGCACTGAGCCACCTTTGAAGAGAAATGCCTAAGTTTCACTGAGCCAAAAAGTGAAACATGGCTTAGGGTAAAGTTAAATAATCTACTAAGTGTTAAAATGCTTTTTCAAATGGGTTGGAGCAATTGGGAGTTCAACACATGGTGTCAAACAACTTTTGTGAAATGGGCTAAGTATTTTGAAGAATTAGAAAGGCACCATATGGCTATAGACAATTTTTTAAAAATTGACCAAGTGTTGAAAGTATTTTTTGGATGGGTTAGAGTTCTTGGGATCTATGAGAAGTAACCATGTGGTGCCAAGACAAACTTAGGCACCTATAAGTGCAATATAAAATATAAAGTCAACAACTTCAAATTAAAATATAATAGTTAAGTTTTCAAAAGAAAATAATTAAGGAAAAATTCCAAAAAAATGACTAAGTATAAAGTAGAATTATGCAATAACTTATCCATGTTAATCAATCTATAAGCCAATTTAGTCCATTTTAAATGGAAAATGACTAAATAATAGAATAAAACTATATGGATGCTTAGTAATTTAGATCAAAATGAGAATCAAAATGGATTAAATTGCTTATGAAAATGAGAAATAAAACTCTGAAATAGTTAGATACTTTCCACAAACCTAAGGTGAAATAGTCTAAAAGAAAGATATAAAATGTGTTTCAAAAAAAAAAACAAGGCTAAGACTTAGTAGATTCATGCAAATTTATACATTAAAAATGAAGCAATATATATGTGAATTAGACTAAGCACTTATGATGAACATTTGATTTATTTAGACTTAGTTAAGTAATGAAACACATTTAGATTTCAAATCTTCACACCCAAAAAGGTAGATTTAAACTAACAATCATGTTGAACTCCAAAAAGGTATAAGTTCAAATTCCAAAGCAAAAAGAGAGTCCCCATTTTTAGACTAAAAATGGGGTGTGTTATGCAGGAAACAATAAATGGTGACTCCTGCTGAAAAATAATCTTGAGTATTTTGAGAATTTATAATCTCTAATTTCATGAGAAGAAAAAACATTAGTTGCAAGTTATAATTTATAACAAAACATAATCCAAAGGCACTAATGTCTATGGGAATAAGTGACATACTAAGACATAATCTTACTAAAACCATCTATGTGTGATTAAGTGATTTATTTATTTGACTTACATTCACACACAATAATTCATATTTTCATAAGGCTATAACTACTGAAGGAAACATATTTTAAAATTTAACTTTGGGGAAAGTGGTGTGGGTATTGTTCTACTCTATTTGAAAGGCCTTGTTCCACTACCAACTAGGCTAGAAACCCTATGGTGGAGGCTACCGAGATTACCTTTTCAAGGATAATTTTAGATTTTTCATTTTAGCATAATTATTTTGAAATGAGGTTTTGCATTTCATTCATAGAGGGTTGGGGACCAAACCATGGTTAAAATAAAATCAACATGCCCATGAAAAATCAATACAACCTAGAATTTAAGCAATGATACATTTTTCATTAGATATTTATTTAAGTGCATTAGATCACTTCAAATAAAAAAAATAGTTGTTTTAAATCCATAGGTTGTATTATGAATCATTGACCTTTAGAACTTAGGAAATGAAACATGTGATCATAGTAATTTCACATAAGTTATTTGAGAAAAATTTATATTAATTTCTTTGAGTGGCATCTATGTTACCTTTACAATAGAACCCTATTTCATTTATTTTATTAAAAATAGATCCACATGGAAAAATAACTGGGTTAAAACCAATAATGAATAAAAACAAAAATCAAACAAAAGCAAGCCTAAGCTAACAAACAAGGGATAGGGAAGAAAAATAGAAAACAAAAGAGAAGGAAAAATAAAAAACTTTCACAGGAAATGTTCAAGAAAGTGCAAGTTTGAAACAATTAAACACTTGATTCTTTAGGATTTTGAGAAGGAAAATGGAAACATATACTTGTGTCTATGTTATCCTTTATGTTATAAAACACTATCCCAAAAATATTTATCTATGTGTAGTTCATGCAATTTAAATAAACTAAAACTGTATAATTATGCATCATGTTTGCATCTAAATGTTAAAAAGAATACAGGATAGGGTTTAGAAAATACCACAACCCATTTATTATATTGTACTAAAGGATAAGGCTTGGTATATATACATACTAGATTTATTGGAAGATGCAACCTGATAGTGGCATGTTTTTGGTGGTAAACAATAGATGGATCAATTACTAGATTCTTTTTTTATATAAATGGATGCTTACATCATATCCTCTTGGTTGGATTTATCATTTAGAAGGCAAATGAATGATTCAAATTCTTTTTTTATTAGAGACCTTATAAATTTATCATCAATGACTAAAGTATGTGGAGAGCTAGGCTGAATTAGGTCATTCTCAGCTTGAACCTCCATTGACATGACTCTTTCATTTAGTCCACTGTGTTCATGACTTATTATTTTGATTTCTTTGGCTATTGAGGGGAACATTTTAGTGTAATGAATTTATTTGAAAGTAGGATTAAAATGAGGAGATATAACATCAATTTTTAACTCTTCTATCTCATTTTCCTTAAAGGGACAACCCCTTTCTTCTTGGTGTAAGCAACTTAACTCAATATTGCTTTCTTCTTATATTTCATCCTATTCAAATGAAAAGGGGAAGACAAAATACTACCACCATGAAGTTGAAAATCTTGGATCATCTCTTCAAATGGAGGTATGGAAAGATAAGATAAGAATGTTTCAGGTGCATAGGATACATCTTCCTTATCCAATGGCTCTAACTCCTCTAATTGGTCTTTTAACTGATTATAAGAGATGTCATATTGTTCATTTTTGGTGAGTAGCTCTTTATCAATTTTACTTTCAGACACTAGGATTCCTTTTAAAAAAATTTATTCCTCATATTTTAAGTCATGATAACCACTACTATAACCTTCAAATATTGGGCCATGCTTTCAAGATGGACATTCTCAACATGCACGATCAACTTTAGAATAGTAGTGCAGTCAGGTTCATAGACTTTAGATGGTCAAATAGATATGCAAATTCATAGCTTGGATAACACATTGCCTCCTATTTATCTCCTATAATAAATGAAATTTGATTATTACTACCATCTAAATATATTGAATCACTATCATAATAAGATGTAGCCTGCTAATTATACAAAAAATTAATCAAACTCTATGCACTGAAAGAGTAAGCATAAACCTCATTTATCATAGGGAGATATAATTGGGTGAAGGATTTTGGAAATGATTAATTTTGAGGAATATATCGATCCATGGGATGACTTGTAGACATGCAACTCAAATGATTTTAGACATAAATGCCCTGAGTCATTAACTATTACTCTACATTGATAACCTCTTAATAGATCAATGATAATGAAGCAAGAGAAATAGGTTTAATCTTGATGAAAATGTAGTTAAAGGATCTAAAGCATAAAGATATAGTCCTATGGATACATCCTCTATTTTCAAGAAAGGATACTTCAACCTAGTGTATAACTAATCAAATCTATGGTTGAATACACTAGTTGGCTCATTAGCCTCTTTAAGGGTTGTGTCAAATTGGTAGAATGAGATAGAAGGATAAATGGGCACACTAAAATGGTTAAATAATAGGTTCACAAATATGTCCCATTTGGTGATGCATACTTTTGGTAGACCAAGGTACCAAAAATAAGCAGTTTGATCCAATGAATGATGGAATAGGTGACAAGACATATCCTCATGGTGAATATACTTTATGATAATGGATTGTTTAAAATATTGATCATGTTATTCAACATTTAAATTCCCACCATGGATATGCTTTGAAAAAAATCTATGGGGGTTGTTGGGAAAGTCATGGGAAGGTCCTGAAATGTTCATAGGTTAACTATTATTCCTATCCAAACTTAGGCCATCAAGAGACTCAGGTAATTAATTTTCTAGTTTAAGAACTTGGAAAATAGCTAGGAAAAGTTATTATAAACAAAAAAAGAGTCCAAAATACCCCATTCAGGTCCTCCTTCCCATGCCAAAATATTATGAGGTATTTTGACATGCCAACTTAGGTAGGTGTTTTTAGGCCCTATCTCTCTTGAAAGGAGATTATGTGAGCAAATTCCCCCAAGGTCTTGGTACATAAGGTAACCCAATCAACTCATTATGACCATATCATATCAATGGTATTTAGTGTGTATTTTAAGTAATTTAATATACATTAAATGAGAAGAGCTCATGCCTAAGGAACCAATATAATGATATACCTATGAATGAACATCTGATTCAATGAGACACATCTATTGCATGGATTCAACATTATATAAACAATAATAGATGAAATAACATGCAATCAAGTAAAGCATTATATTAAGATTGTAACTTATGAATTAAACCAATCTAATTTAATAGACTAATAAAAAGGAAAAAGAGATAAGGGTAGGGAGAAAGAGAAGAAGAGCCCATTTTTACAATATCAACCAACCTAATTCTATTGAGCAGTCAAATATTTGAGTAACTAGTCCGTAGTTGAGATAAACCTAGCACAAAGCCAACATGGATGGTGTAAGAGTATGTGGAATGAAGTATTAAAGCCAAAGATGAAAATATAGGCACCTTTTATATGCACAGAACAAGTCTATCAAATGGCAAAGATTTTAGATAAAGGTGTTTCCATTAATGATCATGTTGTGCCCTAAAACACACACATCCCATTTTTAAATTTTAAAAAGGTACCCATTATTATAAACCTTAATTTGAAGATATATGAGCCTAAAAAACTATGATTCCATTGTCATGCATTGGTTATATAGGTTTATTTCCATAGAATCTAGCATTGTGCAAGTTCAAATTGTGAAAATCTAAGCTTAAAATAGTATGTTAAGTCATTTAGAACCTTGGGTTTTCATGAATTTTATTTTAATGTCTATGTTATGATTTATGAGACAATGGTACTAATCTTTCGATGTTCTATTTGGTATATTTTGGATTGTAGGCTTAAAGGTTGAGGATTATTAATCTTCTCCAATTAGGGCCATACTATTGGATTCCACATAGTTATGACATGATTCTCTTTCATGTCACTTAGAGATTTGAACTTTTACATTATTTTTAAGTCTTCAAAAGATTCTATGTTATTAAAATTTTAAGTCTTTTAGTCTCTTGGGCTCCCTAAACTCTTCATGTGGCATATTCTCATTAACATAAAAACATGGGGACTTAATCTATTTACTAGCAAATCTAAAGGTTATACATTCCCATGTTCTAATGGTTCTAAGATTATATGTTATATAGGGTTTTTAATGATTAAAACTTGGCACATTATCACTAAAATGGACCTATAGAAGGGTTAAGTGATTCTTTGGTCTGCATTCTAATGGTTTTGATCTTCCATGTTCTCTAGGGTTCTGAACAATTGATACTTGGAAAATTCTCTTTAAATTGGACTTACAAATGGGTTAAGATATTATCTGGTTTGTTTTATAATGGTTTTAAGATTTTGAGACTCTAGGGTCGTGAATGATTGATACTTGGCACATTCTCATTAAGGTGGACCTATGAAATAGTTATGTGATTTTTTGGTTTACATTCCAATGACTCTGAGCTTTTATGTTTTTTGGGTGCCCAAGATCATTCCATGTGTCTTGATCATGGTAACCTATATCCCCAAAAAATTTTATAGTCAAAAGGTATATATATCCAATGGACCAAGCTCCCATGCTCTAAGATTAGGCCATGTGGTTTGATCATGTTAACTTGCCACTATGGGACTTGTCCAATACAGTGAAGAGATTCAAAAGTCTAGGTTAGTGAGGACTTGAAAAGTGGTATTAACTGAGGAAGGCATGGAAAAAACATAAAAGGGGAAAGATTGACAACATGGTAAAGAATAAAATCAATGAATAACTGACAACTATCTCAAAAGTGATGACTAAAATCAAAGAATTAATGAATGATTTCCATTTGGCAAGTAAGTGCACCTACCAAATTTGACCAACACATTCGAATTGAAATGGGTATTAAAACTAAAAGTTAATTATTTAAAATTAAGATGCATGAATGTAATTAATACTTCAGCCCAATAATGATATATATAAATATATGCTAAGGAAAATTCACTTTGTCATTACTATTTCAATCAAACAAGTGCATTTTAGATCTTCCCCAATGCCAAACAAGCCCTAATTTTTTTCGACTGGAAAGCATAGAATAAACCAATTGAGACATTAAAATAATTATAGTTGCTAAAGGAAAACAATGTCCTATTTTTAAAAATAGGTTGAGCTATCAGTTCCTTCCCCATATTTATTTTTAGGATTGATAGAGTATAGAGATACATCATTTGAGAAGAGGTACCTAAATTTCAATTTTTCACATTACTCTACACTCTAGGAAGAGGTGGAATCTATAAAATCATAATATGATGATGATGAACTCTCTCTATAATCCTTAAAATACATTGATTATTTGATACCAATCAAAGAGAAAGGACTCTACCAAGTGGCATCTAAACCTAAGACAATGACATGCATTGTCTTTCTAAAAGATTTGTTTATTAATGGGACCATTGCTAGGGATATTATACATGTTAGGAAAGTCAATAATTACTTTTATTATATTTTAGGTAGGGCATTAAAGAGATACATTAAGCTTCCCTATCTTAATACTGCCTATAATCAAGTCTCAACCAATGTTTGGATTGAACACAACATAGTGGATGGATAAATAAACAAATAGCTCATAAAAGGTGAGAGAATGAATCCAAAAGGGGATATATCCTCCAATTTCATTATCAAATTCATACTAAGAATTATTATATCCATGGACCTTTTGCATAGATTATATGGTTTCCTAAGTATTGCATATGTTTAGGTTGAATGGGTTCCATTCTTAGATATACTCCTAACATCTAACTACTTGGTGGCACTTGGGGAGATTATAAGTGCCCATTTAAAATCATAGGTACTCCAACCTGATCAATAGACTATAGATGAAAATTTATATATTATGTCCTACCTACTATATGTAGTGATGGCAATAGTTTATAAGTCCTATGGTTAGGAGTGACAGCTCTCGATGAATATTTGGCAAATATGGTTGGAGAAGATTTTTATTTCATGTTCATTCATAGATATAGGAATGAAATAAGAAGGATATGAAATGAGGTATATCCTCATATATGCAAAGAAATGTAGGGAACCCCAATGCCCAAATTATTAAAAAACATGATAAGGAGACTAAGTATAATGGGATTCTATTAGTTATACCCAAATTTAATCATCATCTGAGTAAAAGGCACTAGGATTGATCCTTTACTATTGCCACATCATGTTTTAGACACTATAGCAGAACATGAAATAACATATTAGGTATTTAATTAATTTTATGAGGAATTAGG
The DNA here is from genome assembly GCA_037957365.1 of Torreya grandis. NCBI lineage: Eukaryota > Viridiplantae > Streptophyta > Pinopsida > Cupressales > Taxaceae > Torreya > Torreya grandis. The sequence continues at coordinate 2,236,562 of JARHVA010001301.1, read as the reverse complement.
TCAAATACATTTGGATAACTATTTAAGGACTCATCTAAGCATTGGGTAGCATCAATATGTGATTAGGTCACATTTTATTCAAGATGGTAAAATTATAACTTAGTATAACTTACATCTTGCATCTTTTAGGGAATGGGACCCTAGGAGGAAATTAAGGAGGTATCTCAAATCAATTTAGGATAGAATAAAGTGTATGTATCGTATGATAACTAAGCATATGATTATTATCATATCTTATTGAATGCTTAATATGATTCAAAGGTTTGGAAAAAGATGAAATATAAATCAATGTCTATGATACATTCCCAAGCCTTTTAATACAACCCTGAGCTAAATGAAGAAGAGGCAAAAAGTGCATAGAGTCAATAATGGTCCCCATCACTGCCACATGATTCTTATCCATATGATCAACCTCCTTCCCCTTCAATAAATCCTATAGAGGGACAACCAAATGAATCTAGTAGTCAAAGAGTATCCAATCCTTAGATTAGGATGAAAATTTTGATAGGTATTCTAGGTCCTCAAGTCCTTTCCACAAAAATATCTACCCACATTCTTGTCCTTAGAATATCATGATTAATATTGATGCTTCTAGGTGTTTGAACTATATGACTAGTCATCAAACCCTTTCCACAATAATAACTAACTACATTTAGGTCCTTAGAATATCATGTAATCACCCTTATGACTCATGCTTTGGAGTGAGTTTGTTCACTGATCTTAAAATGTTAGATGCAACCTCCTAGGAATTTTTGGGGTGTTTATTAACATAAGTTTTAAATTATCAATAGGAGGGCCTACACATCTACCTCTAATCTAAGAATTAATGTCACTTGAGTTACATTGGATGCACCTAGATGACTAACAAGGTCAACCTTAGACAATAACCTATTACATCCACCTTTGAATATCCATAGAAAGGTTAGGTATGATAGAGGTGTTTATATAATACCTAGGGATCAATCATCATCACTATAAATCCATCCTTATCTTCTAAAAGTTCTGATGACCCATCTCTAGAATTCACCTCTTAATCCTCCACCTCTAGCCAATCCCCCACCTTAAGTCCAACTTGGTTGATTGGCTTAGATATAAATGTCATAGGAGTGGTGTATGATTTTCTTAGAAATCTAAGGAAGTATATTTCTTTCTTATTCCCCTTGAGAGGAAGGACTATGGAAGAACATATAAAGGATTTCAAATCTACCTTGGGGTTCTTAATTGTAATTCAAGAAGACATGGATTGTAGACTGGTTTATAAATATTTTAGATAGAATATTTAGAAGTGGCCTATGACTAGTTTCTAAATATTCCATAAGGGTCAATTATAACCTAGACAAAATATCAAGGTACCTTCTTGGCATGATTTGGCCAAGTTACTAGTGTGAATGTTATCTATCAACACTTTTCTAGTATGAGATGAGGGCCTAATGAGCCAATCCAAAAATTCAACACTCAGATTCAAAATATGTATAGAATATTTAAATCTTAATATTATACCATTGAGACATTATCCCTAAAAATGTATAAAAATTACCTAGATTCTATGAGTATTATATTTTTACATAGGATTGTTGGAATTGATAATTTACCCTTAACTTATATAAAATTAATCAATGTACATAAATAAATGTACCCTTAGTTGAAATCATTACCTCCACTTAGTATTAGAATTATGTACCTAACTTTTAGGCTAAAAACCAATGTAACCCATAATTTTATGAAACAAAACCAAACCCTAATGTATATTCAATTATCATTAACTCACGTTACCCAGAATCAACATCCCAATTTTTTAAATAATTATATTTCTAACCATCAGAGCCAAAGTCATATTTATATACTAGTTATTGTCACTTCCACATAGGATGATTCTCTCATCTCAAATAAATAGATATGGAATCCATCTATAGGATAAAACAAAAATTGAGCAATGAGTTCTTGAACATGTATAAATGTATGGGCAATACATGTGGATAGAAATCTAATTAGAATAATAAGGGTTATGGGTTCTAGAGTATAATAGACCATTTAATAAGCTTATAAATAATAAAGAGCATCATATTACATTTAACATGCTTCCAAATATCAACATCATGGATACAACTCTTCCAAACTAGTGTCAAGTTCATAAAATATGCAACACAGGGAACTAGATTGTATCAAGTTCTACACTGATTTTATAATATTCCAAAAGGAAGTGGAGAGGAAATAAAATTTTGACAGTCAACAAGAACCATCTTCATCTAATTCTTTAAATAACCCTATAATTACTATGATATTTGATACTTATGATTTCCCCTTTCTAGGGGAATATGACAATAAGACTGAGTATAACATTGATGAGGTACATGATTTCAAGTAGTATCAGTAGATCAGGAAAAACTACAACTTGAGAATTAAGAAACCTATGACTTATTTATCACTCCCAATAATAATACTCCTCCTCCTGATATGAATGTTAATAACAATCTACCCCCACTAAGGAGATAAAATCCACCTCCACCTAGGAGGGATATAATACCACCTCATTAAAGAAAAAGATCAGTCACAGATCTTTAACAATAAAGGTAGGGGATGGCATAATATTATTGAAGACATGACAAATATTAAATCCAACATCATTCTTCCTGACCTAGCTCAAATCACTGAGCAAAAGGAGCTACTACTCAAGGATTTTATAGAGAGGACTTTTGACAAATCCAAGACTGCTCCTACAAATGTGATGATGTAAAAAGATAAACCTAAGGTACCACTATTCTTATTAACTATTTGAATGTTTGGAAAAAATGTGAACAACTACTTTGTTAATTTTGAAGCATCAAATAATGTGATGCCTATGGCTATTTTCCAAAAGTTAGGTTTGAATCTTGATAAGTCAAAAAGAGTGGTACTATAATTGGATAAATCTTCAGTCCCATGTGTCATAGAATTGAAAAATGTGCATATATAGATAATATTAGAGTAATTTATTTAGTAAAATATTGACATCCTAGTCATTGATATATCAAATGCATATGGATCGCCAGTAATCTAAGATTTGTCAAATTTTTTGAATGGGTACGTAGCCATGGATTTCTCCCACATGTGACTACCTTATAAATGGGTATCAAATCAAATTAAGGTAGATAAGTAGCCCAAAATAAAGTACTTAATTACTAAGTACAATTATAATAATGAGTAAGTTTACTTCATATTGACACATGTAGGCATGCATACTCTCACCACCAAACAACAATTTCATTAATAAGAATTTAAAGGTCCTTCTCAAATATAGACTTTACACTTAAATGGGGCTTGTTTGAAATAAGGTTTTGGCATGGGCATGGCCTTGATAGACCTAGAAGGTAAACAATACCTAGTTACTTATAGGTTGTAGTTCCCCTGCACTAACAATAATTCCAAGTATGATTCCTTGATCTTAAGCCTAAAATTCTCATTAAAATGCAATGCTAAATGATTACTTGTGTTTGATGACTCTACATTATTTTTAAACCACATTAGAAATAATTACCAATGAAAGCTTACATACATAAATAAGTTTAAACATCGAGATTGGGACTTGATTTAATCTTTTTTAGTATTCAACATTATAGCCATCCTAAGATAAAATAATCACATAATTCATTGGTAGTCTTCGCTACCAATCTAACACTACTCTATGAATTAAAAATGCAATTTTTTTAGAAAAAATGGTCCCATGCCCTTCTATCCCATATAATGTGGATAAATTATAGGTGTTTTATAATGATGAATAAATCACATCATTCCTAAATAATTTAGGAGCTTTTGAGGCCCATATAATAGATGAAAGAAATATCTAGTTTATGAAAATTGAAGATATGGGGGAAGAGGGTGTTTTACAACTAAAATAAAACTAAATCCCTTCAGGCATGGTTTAATTGGAATGATATTTTAACATTGAAACTTAGGATTATAATAACAAAATATGAAATAAACTGAGTCTAGTTCACCAAAGAAAACTTGGGGACTGACTAGGCTCCCTAATTGGTGAATATAGGTATAAGCTATATTGAATATGAGAAGCACATGATGAAGGGATTAATTATAGATTAAAAGGATGTCATTTATTAGACACATTATAACTTAAAAATATTTTATCCAAGGTTCATTACCCACACCATCTATTTAAGGTTAGAGCACAATCCGTTTAGGAAGAGACAAAAACTAGTGAACTCAATCTTGAAACGTCTCATATATACTGAAGTACAAAAGCTCCTAGATGCTAAAATTATTTTGCAAATTAGGAACTAAAATTAGGTAGTGATGTCACCAAATATTTTACCCTATATTTCATTGTTCAATCATAATCTAATATTTGGGTAAAATTAGATTACCTCTATGTCCATGGGTTGCCTATAATAGAGGTAAACCTCTAGGTTTAAGGGCTAGCTCCTTAGATTGATCTTTACTTACTTATCACCTACACTACTTGCTTGATTAGGTGGAAAAATATTTAAAGATACATTAAATTAAACTAATATAATGAGGTGATACACCATAATTATATCCACTCGACTACCGTACAAGTGCACTAAGAGGCATGGCTCAAAACACTAGTCTCAAATTCTTGAATTGCTCTAACATTAGTATTTCAAACATGGAGGTGATATGCATGGAAATAATAAATATGAGTGAAATAAAGGTAATTTTCAGAAACTAAGGATATTATTTACACTTTAATATATATCAATGCACTTGATAACACTTCATGTGACCTTTTAGAGTGAGAACAACTTGCTTAAAACATGAAAGAACAAATAGAAAACAAGGATAAATACTAATCAATTGACCTTTCACTACACACCACTTCACACGCTTATAAAGGAAGTTTATGAGATGAAAATTCAAATTAAAAATATTATTTCAAATTCAAAATATAGTATCAAACCAATAGGTCTTCACCATACCAGGTGTGGATTTCTTACAAAAGCCAAAATGGCTTACATTTATAGAACATGTGTGAAGAGAGAGAAGGAGTGGAGTTCAAGGGTCACAATAATAAGGGTAAAAGCATGAAAAATATTTAAATTATAGGATAATGGAGAAAATAATATAACATTAAGGTCTCCTTGTACAAGTGTCTCTCTAAATCATGAAAAACTCATCAAATTGGTGTAGGGTTCTCGAATGGTCTTCTTAAAAATTACCTTCATGATGAGGGATATCTTGAATATTCAAAACCAAAATATGGAGAGATGAAACATGTGAAATATATTATAGGGGTTATAAAAATTCCATGAAATTCATTATATGCATCCCTAATTAATATCCATCTCCATAACACTTGTACTCACCATATACAGTCATTTGTTGGTCTTCTAGGCCTCATTCTTCAAATTTGTCATCTAATAAGCCTTAATTTTATAAAAATAATAAATGAAATATGTGTGAGGACCCATATTAAAATTAATTATGCCTTCTAATCCATTAATTATCCCTTAAAAATATCCCCAATTGGACTTCTCATCTTCTCACTAGGTAGTCACTTTGTCTTTTCACTACTTGTTGAAGACTGCCTGAGATGAATGAGTTAGCATAAGTGTTTATATGCCTATATGTTATAATAAATGTACATATAGAGTTATAAAAATTCCCACTTGGCCTCCCCAAATTATTCTCATTCTTCAAATCTTTTTCATACCTATAGAACAAGTCAAATTCTTGTAAAACACCTTGTGTTAGGATTATCTATACAAGTAGGGTATAGACTAATCTGATTTGATAGATCTTGAGAAAATATTACAAAAATTCAAAACCATTTTTATGATAAACTACCCATATTTAGTTCATATCCATTTATATTTTATCCATCGAGTCTTAGACAAGGGTTTAGGAATGTTTTAGCATATTTGGAATGTTTAGGATTGCTCATAAAATCCTGACGTCCAATCTTCAAAAACAATCCACAAATATTGAGTATGAGAACCTCCAAAAATACCCATATCTCCATGGGTCACCATGCTTGGTGTTCATATAGATATGAGCTCTTAAATATGGCCTATTGAGCTTTAGAATGCATTATGGGTACCCTTATCATGAGTTTGAGCTAAAAAAGAAACATCTATGTAGTTTCTTGTAAACTAATGCCTCTAAATAGTCTTATGATTTACCCTTAAGGTATTCAACACATGTTTTCTATAGGTTTATTAAGTCCTTGTGTGGGCCTAAGCAGGCTCATCGAGCCTGATATATGAAAATATATTCTTACATTAGAGAGTTTGGTTTCAAAAGGTGTAATTCAAAACCAACTCTATATATAAAGGTTTTTGGTGATGATATAATGGTTTTCATAATATATATGTATGATATATCCATCACTTTGAGTAGTGATATCCTTATTCAGCATATGGTAAAATTCTTTTTGATTGTTGTTATTATTGCTCAATTTGGATGGTAGGTACACCAAATAGATGTCAATAGTACCTTATTGAATGGTGATATATAAGAGGAGGTATACATGTCATAAACATAGGGGTTGTAGGTACTTGGTAAGGAAAATATTATCTACATGTTTATTAAGTCCTTTTATGGGCTTAATCAAGCTCTTTGAGCCTCGTATATGAAAATTAATTCTTACATTAGGGAGTCTGGTTTCAAAAGGTGTAATTATAAACCAAATCTCTATATAAAGGTGTGTGGTGATGATGTATTGATTATAATTATATATGTTGATGATATATCCATCACTGGGAGTAGTTCTAGTCTCAATCAATATATTAAAGTTGATATTTGTTGTTCTTTTAACATGATAGACTTAAGACTACTAAAATATTGTTTAGGTGTAGATTTTTGGCAAGGTAATTGTGCCATATTCATGTCATAAACTAAGTATGCAAAATCATTTATTTAAAGGTTTATAATTATGGATTTTAATCCAACCAACACACTTACATAAGTTATATTTAAAATTTCATTAGACATTGCTTCACCACCAGTCAATGAAATAGTGTATTGGTAGCTAGTGGGTAGTCTCATATATCTCACTACTACTAGACTAGATATTTGTTTTGTAGTAAGTTTTCTATCTTGAGTCATGTCTAAACCATAATAAATAAATTAGTTAAATATAAAATGGGAATTAACTTATGTCAAGGTTACTCTTGACTTTGGAATACTATATAAGAAGTCTGCATATTTTTATCTTTTAGGATATTTTAACTTTGATTAGGTAGGATCAGTATATTCAAGAAAATATACAACATGCATGTATTCACTCTAGTTCAATATTTTTCTCATGGTAGATTAAAATTAAAAATATAGTGGCATTATCTTTGACACAAGCAGAGTATAAAGTTGTGGTTAGTGCAGGTTATGAAATTAAGTGGATAAGGAAAATCTTAGAGGATCTTCAATTTGAGTCGTCAAAGTATAGTCCAATTTTTTATGACAACTAGAGTGTTCTAAAGATGGTAAATAATCCAATATTGCATGCCAAGACCAAAAACATTGAGGTTCACCATCATTATATCTAATAGTTGGTTACAAATGAAGACATCTATCTGCTCTAATGCCCCACTACAGAGCAACTGGTTGATATAATAACCAAACCACTTGGTTTAGACAAGTTCTTAAAATTCAAGGATAAACTTGGGTCTTATTTTTGGTCTAGTCATTGAGGGTGTTGTATTATTTTAAATGCCTTAGTTTTATGACAAAAGTATATTACCTATGCATTGGTTATAGTGGTTTTAACCACTTGGGTAAATAGGTTAGTTTGTTTGATGGGCCTAACTATTGTACACAACTTGATGATTGTTGTTTCACCCACCTCCTATATTCTTGGGTGGTTATTTTGTGCCTATTTAATAGTATCCTCATGTATATTTTGGTATGTTGGTTAATTTATTTTTTCATCACTTTGGCTAAATATAATATGTATCAGGTAGTGAGAAATGGAAAAAAGTGCCTTTTTGGTCTAATAGACCTCCTCAAGCTCTCCCATCATAGTCTACCAACTCAGGTTGAAAATTTAGATGATTATATATTACATGAATAAGTTCATGGGTCCTAGTGATCTTAGGGGAAATTGGGGACCCTTATACACTTTCCATTCATGGTAGATAGAGTTAGTTTTATAAGGACATCTTTATGAATGAACTTTAAGACTGTAGGTATGGCTAGACTGCCTAGAAGAAGCTTAAGAAGTATCAACATTTGATCATATCTCATCAGATAAGATTCATGGGAAAATGAAATAATATGTAAATTTTAGGGGGTATATGCACTCAAGATTCATGGGCTTAAGTCTCTAATCTAGGGCATATGCTTTATGAACCATCATTAAGATAGTAGGGCACTCCAAACCCTCCAAAACCCTCATAAACAACTCAATGGAAAAAAACTACTCCTAATGACTCCAATGGTCCTAAAAAACATTGAGAACATCAATAATACACCTAAAAATCCTATGTTACCCTAGTGAACTAGGAATTTGGCATGTGTGGGTAAAAATATGTAGGGAAAAAGCTTATAATGTCTAATTTTGGGTCTATTTTCATGATTATTGAGCATGTTTGAGATATTAAATGAGTTTTAAGGTCTCTTGGATATATGAATAGGTGAAAATTTCTCCAAAAAATCATTCTTGAATACCTACAGTGGCACAAGAAAGCATAATGAGCAAACTTGCAGTCAGGTAGAGAGGTAACCCTGATTTGCATTAAGGAGGTGTTGTAGGTGTACTCACATGGTGAGAAATATACATAAGGTAGAAACACCCCTTTATCAACCTATAAAATCTAATTTAAATCTCAAAATACACTTTAAAATGTATACTTCTCAAGTATCTTTCCCACTAAGTGATAAATACATTGTATGAGTTGTGAATGATATGAAAGGTGGTAGCTAAGAGAGTAATGACCATGTTTAAACATGTAACTACCTTCCAAAAATAGGTGAATTTTCTTTATTACATATCAAGGAGTAATGAACTAGTTTCAAGGATCATTATTTCTTCATGGAGTCAACTATTACCATAAACAGATCATCCACAACACCTCTACACCCAAAAGGCTCATTAAATACCTCAATCATGCCATTAAATCAATGCATGGGGAGAATTATGAGACTATTTCCTTACTCTAATTTATGTTTTTAACTATTTTTAGATGGGTTATGGTCATTATGTCCTCCCCACTCCATTTATATTCCATATTCTCTCCCTCTCTCTCCCTCTCCCTTTCTCTCTCATGTTTCATAAATTGGGCTTAGAAAGCCATTATACAGATCCCTCTACTGGGTATAGAAGAAATATTGCAATTTGTATATTTAAGCCTTAAGATAATACAAGGATTTATTTAACCTTATTCATACTATTTTATAGTGTGTTCATATTATTGCTTGGTTTGCATTAGTGGTTGAACTTTTTATCCCTTTATAGGTCCTTGTCACTCACCTAGGTGCTAGTGGCTATATCTTATGAAAGTCACATGGTGTGTGAAGTTGTTAAAACTTATTATTGTAGTGGAAACTAATTTATAGTGTCTTATATCAAATATTTCACTCATCACCCTTAGGTTATATGCATTTTACATGGCCTCCATCTGATGTGTAAGAGTCCTTTTAGAGAGTGTGTTTTAGTAATTAGTATTTATTTTATACATAAGTGTTGTTGAAATATCAAGTAGAGGAGACTTAATATATTGGTGAATTACCTCCTATAGTTCAAATTTTGTTTTAAAGAAATTTCTATTTTGGTAAGAAAAGTAGGCTTAGTGATTTGAGCATAGATGATGCATCAGGGGAGCTAGCCACAAACCTAAAGACTCGCCTCATTCACTAGGCTACCCACACATAAAGGTGATTCCATTATATTAATTGGATGAGGAAGGTTTTAAAATACCTAACTCAAGGGTGCAATCTAGAATGATAACATTTTATATTATGCCTAATGGGACTAGAATTCAAGGAGGTTGGAGCACTTACTCTCAACATTTGATGACCTCAAGGAATTTCAAACATTTTTGTGGTAGATTAACATTCAAGCTTCATGACAAAGGTCATCACAAGGTCTTCATTCAAGTGTATATAAGCTAAATTTTTTGAGTTAACTTTAGATTTTTATATAAGAAGAGATAACCTAGGTTTAATCCTTATCCTACAACCCCTAATTCTCATTGTCCTATTCAACACAGCCTAACTACAACCCCTACATCTCCAATGGCTAGACCTAAAAACTAGGTCATTATAACCTTAAATGGTTTTAGTGATCTAAACCTAAATCAATTTTATGATATCACTATTTCAAACCTCAAAATTTTCCCATAATTCACAAGAGAAAATTCTACCACTCTTATTGAACATATTAGAGACATTAAAAAACTTTGTTATATGCATTATGTAACACAAGAGAATGTAGTAATGAGTTTGATAACTACCTTCTTGAAAGTAAAAAAAATTTAGTGGTGTAGACTTATATCACATTCCTCCATCAATATTTGGGATGATTTTGGGGAGAACCTATGCAATCATTTTCAAGATAAAAGTGACCACTTGTCCTTAGTAGAATAATTGACCACAATCAATAGAGCCCATCAAGAGTTTGAGGTGGATTTTAACTATAGGTTTTATAATAATTGGGATAATATCCCAATATTATTTAAAACCACCCTAAATTATGCCCTCTTATACTATTTGAGAACCCTCAACTTTGATGTGGTAGTCATGATCCAGTCAATGGGTGAGAGCACATTACCTAATGCCTATAAAGTGGCCATAAGAGCAACAAACTATCTTATTCAATTAGAAAAGCTTACACCAAGGTTTTTTGTTCCATTATTTTTGGAGATGCATCCTCTTGTGCCTACCATCACCCCCATACCTACACCAACTAAAAATGAGTAGTTATATACTAGTGAGGTAGATAGATTGGTCAAGCTTGAAAGGTTTCTCAAAGCACAAAATAAGAAGATAGTGTCCTTAGAAAGGAAACAAATTCCACCCTATAGACCCTACCAAGATTTTTACCAAGCTCCTTATCAACCTTATCAATTTAATATACCATCATACTAAGATAATCCTCAACGGCAAGGGCATATCACTCATGTAAGGCCATACAATAGTTTTAACCCCAACTCTACCAACACTTCTAGAGCATTAGTTCCCACTCAAAATAACTATGCTCAATAAGGCCAATGGTCTGCACCTTGGGGGCCACTTCATGAAAAAAGTGTTAGATTAATTGAAGGTGCCAATAAAGCTCCTTGTATATAACACAATTAAGCTCCTTTTATGCTATACAAATAAGTTCCTCTTTTATAAGATGGAGAAGTCCTTATTATGACTCAATTTAAATTTCCAAATCAATGAGTGGGTGGAGAGAAGAATTAGTTAGAAGATACATTTTTCAACTTTAAAGAAGGATATAATCATTTAGGATATTGTGTAGTCAATCATCTTGGAGGTGAAAATAAAGTAGGATATCCTATTTCAGCCAATACAAGGGATACAATAAGGGTAGTGAAGGATGACTTAGAGACAGGGATAGAAACTCCTTCACCTTATCAATCACCTCAAAGAATAATAATAAATATGCAGCCCCTAAAGATCCACCACTCCAAAAGGGTCAAAATGAGAAGGGTCCACTCATACCTCATTTCACTCAATCTATAAGTAATGCCATTGTTCTTAAATTAGAGTCAAATGTTGGTGGCCCTCACATCATCATTATAGACTAGTTGAAGAAGGCTCATGTCACCATACTAATGTGGGACACATTGATTATTCCAAGGTAGAAAGACCTTATTTAAGAATATTTTTCAAATCTCAATATCTTGAGCAAGCAAGAAGAGGAGGGTGCATTACTAAGAAATACCAATCAACCTAATGAACCTCAACCAACTAAGGTAGAGTATCCCCCTCTTTTATATCTTTATGTCATAATAGGGGATTTATTAGTACGTAACTATATGATAGATAGTGGGGAAGGCACATTTATTATTCCAAGTCAATAATAGACAAATTAGGATTAAAATATGAGCCTAATTCTAAGGGAGTATTGAAACTAGATGGATATCCAACCAAGATAGTTAGTGTAATGAAGGACCTAAAACTTATCCTAGCTTCTTGCCCCAATTTTACCATATCCCATGATATTATGGTTGATCTTCCCCCTTATTTTACCTTGTCTCTCTAGATACTTCATCACCAAGATAAGAGGCCACCTATCATTTAAATTGTCTTATATGGTATTTAGAACTATATATGGGACCAATGTCACCACTAGGTCTGATCCAATCTCTACATTTAATTTAGATCCCTGCAAGCCTATCTTATCAAATGCCAGCTACACTATCATTGATGAGTATAAGCACCCTAATGATCAAGAGCCAATTATGCCACTTAAGGGCATATCAAACCTACTCATTGATGAGTGGCAGATAGATAACCATGGTTATGATCCTTATAATATCATTGATGAATTAGGCCTAATTATATATTATATGCATGAGGATGAGGTAGTTATACCAACCCTTACCAATCCAAATCAACATAATGTTAGAGTATGGAGACTATTTTTTGATAGCTCTAGGTGAAAGAATGGAAGTGTATAAGGTATAATATTTGATTCTCCATCTAAAAAAAAGTACTTTTCTACCATAAGGTTTTAGTTTATCTACTCATGTAATATGACAAAGTATGAGGCCTTCATTCATGGGCTACAATAGGTAAGGAGAAGAGGTGTGAAGCTGCTACAAGATAATTGAGATAATGAATTAGTAGTCCACTAGGTTAAAGGGAAAAATTTAGTCAAGAATCCACCATTAAAGTCATATAAGCATAGGTTTTGGGAACTCGTAAGGAGTTTAAGGCATTTTACATTTGTTCAATCCCAAGAAAAGAGAACCAACAATCAGACAAGCTGGTAGTTATTGGGGCACAATATGACATCCCAAGTGAAGTCAAGAACTCAAGAAATGAGTCATAAATCAAGGTGGTATATATACCATCAGTACCTAATATTGAATTTATTTGGTAGGTATTTAATAGTGATAGGTAGATAACATGATTCTTACTAGAAGAGGTAAAATTTTCCTCATTAAACCCATGCATACTCCAACAATAATATGGTGACTAGATTGTTCATTTAAGAACAAAAAAATTCCAAAGGGATTAGTGACCCTTGATAATTTTTTTAATGATGATGATCAATTAAGAAGAGATAAGGTCAATGTGTTAAACAAGGAAAAACATTATGAAAATGTCACCATTTTTAAGGATAAGCTACTCAAACTAGGCAAGGTGAACACTAAAGAAGAGAAGATTGCCTTCATAGAGATATTTAAGGAGTTTATAGATATCTTTGCTTGGGAATATATTGAATTGAAAGTGTTTGATCCTATTTTAGCTCAACATACCATAGAGTTAGAGGCAAGTGCCAAAACTATGAGGGAAAATCAAAGACCTTTCAACCCCAAGATTGAGTTCCTTATGAAGAATGAATTGAATAAATTGATTGAGTCCAACATCTATCCCCCATCAAGCACTCTCCATGGGTTGTTAACCTTGTGCCTATAAGGAAAAAAATGGGGATATAAGGTTATGCATAGAATTTAGAGATCTTAACAAGGTGTCATTGAGATACCACTACCCATTACCATCCATGGACCATATCCTTTAAAAAGATGTGGGTTAAAAACATTTCTCATTGCTTTATGGGTACTCAGGGTATAACCAAGTGTTGGTGAAGGAAGAGGACCAATATAAGATTGCCTTCACAACTAAGTGGGATACCTATGCCTATAAAAATATGACCTTTGGGCTATCCAATGCAAGAGCCACTTTTTAAAGGGTAATGGATGTAGCCTTCTAGGGACTAATCATTGAGATGGTGTGCATATACCTTAATTATATTATAGTCTTCTCAAGGGATTCTAAGGACCACTTGACATAAGTAAGGCTAATACGTTAAATGTGTAGATAGTATGGGGTCTATTTGAACCCCAAAAAGTTCATTTTTTAGTCTATAAGGTCATAATTTTAGGCCACATTATGTATAAGGAATGCCTCTCCATATACCCTAAGAGAGCAAGTGCAATTATATCCCTATCATTTTCCAAATATAAGAAAGTATTGCATAGTTTTGTAAGTAAGATCAATTTCATTAGAAGGTTCATTTTTAGATTTACTGAGTTGGTTAGACCCATGATTTATATGCTCAAGAAACATCAAAACTTCACTTGGACTAAGGAAAGAAACATAATTTTGAAGCAATCAAATAGGCTATTACTCAAGCACCCACTCTCTTTAACCTTAATTTCTCAATAGGCTTTTTATTGTATTCCTTTTTAACTAATGACACCATATCTTACATGTTGATACAACAAAATAGTGAAGGCCTTGATAAGCCCATAGCCTTATTTATCCAAGTATTGGAGCTATATGAGGAGAGGTACACTTATGTTGAAAATAATTTACTTGCAGTCATGCAGAGCCTTATAAAATTTAGTCGCATGGTGTCCAACAACAAGATCTATGGCATGGTGGTACACCCCATCATCAAATACTTCCTTCTTAACTTAGATTTGAGAGAGAAAATAGAAGGTTGGGTGACTAGATGTATGGAGTATGACATAAAGGTGAATTCTACCAAGCTAGGGAGGTATAGAGGAATATGTGAGCAGTTGGAAGAAGATGTTAAGGAGAACAAAGAAGTATTTGAGGCAATCCATAATTACCCCCAAGCAACTACACCTTCAACTTATTCCAATTTTACTCAAGACATAGTAAGGTTCCTCTAAATAGGAGAATGTCTTATAGCTTTAGATAGGACAAGAATAAGGTATTATAAGTTTTAATAAATCCCCTATGTCTTGTTATATGGGGTCATATTTAATAAATATCTTGATGAAATTATTTTAAGATGTGTGAAAACTAACTAAATTGACAAGCTATTGGATCAGTTTCATGATGGGCCTATAGGAGGCCACTTTGTAGCTAGGACTATAGTAGTAAAGACAATGAGAGTAGGTCACTTTTGGCCAAGCCATTTAAAAGACTCTTATTCTTAGGTTAGGATATGTCATAATTGTTCTATGTTTACTATAAAATAGAAGCTATCTACCTTGCCCCTCAAGCCCATCCAAGTATAAAAAGCATTCATGTAGTGGGTTCTAGATTTTATAGGCATGATACATCCTCTATCTAGTGTAGGCCATAAATGGGTCTTGACTTCCATAGATTACTTCACTAGGTGGGTAAAAATAGTGTCCCTTAAAGAGGCAAATGAAAACTCAGTCTTGGAGTTCCATGATATCCTAGTGACCAGGTTTGGGGTCTCCTCCATAATCATATTAGATAATGAATTAGATTTTAGTAGTTCATGGATAAGTTAATGGGCTCTAAATTTTGACATCTACCTTAGTAATTCCTCAAAATACTATCCTCAGAGTAATGGGCTTATAGAGTGCATAAATAAAAACTTAATCAAAGGGAGTGGCATTGAAAACTGAGGATAGCCTTATGGGTATATAGGATCACCCCAAAGAGAGCTAATGGTAACTATACCTACCTTATCTATGGTAACAAGGCAAGGTTACCCATATCACTTGAGTTTATAGCTTTGGAACTCACACATTAGCTTGAGATAAGTGAGAGTGATGCCATATAAGTAAGGATGAATGAGTTGAGATAGATAAAAGAGACAAGAGATGATGTTATGCATTCCATATGGTCTGAAAAAAATAAAGTTAAAAGGTCATTTGATAAGAGGGATATCTCAAGGAATTTCCAAGAATGTGATATTTTGCTTAAGTGGGATGAATACTTGCCTAAACTAGGTAATTCCACAAAATTTTATAGCCTATGGAGTGGAACCTATGCTATCACTAGTTGTAAGGAGCATAATGCATTCTAATTGTCAATATTGAATGGTGAGAAATTCCCTATCCTACTCAATGGGGTGTTTCTCAAGTACTACTATTGAATATTATCTACTATCATTGTACATAGTAGTATAGGTGTTTCTTTTCTCCAAGTGTTGTTGCACAACTACTTTGTTAGTTAGTTTCCTAATTATCTTGTTGATTTCCTAGGTGTTTAGGTGTTAGTGTTTTTTTTATGTCCTTGTTTTGAGTGGTGAGGTTTTTTACAATACTTGAAAGCTTATAGGGTGATAAGTCTAATTGTTAGTCCAAATAAAGAGGTCATCTTAGTTGACTCATGATTTTCATATGTGAGTCCTTTGCCCAAAGGATGAGACAACTAGTTCTCTTGAACAACAGGTAGGTTAACCACTAGGAGTCACTAGTGATGTTGATATTTTTATACCCTTGGACACTAAAAAGATTAAATCTTGATAAAATAATTTGAATAATATTCTTATCATTTTCATGAGTCGTTATGATGCCATGGTAGTCTAGGATAGGGTTAGTTATCATTAGGTTCATAGGCATCATGTTCATATAGTGTGATAATGTCAAAAAGTGTTATGGTAGTCACCATCTCATCTTGTTTGGACTTTTTTCAAAGATTTATCCTATGTTTATTATGTCTAAGAGTATACATGAAGTCTTGTGTGGGCTTCATGATCTAAAATCACACATAATAAGATGACCTATGATGCTACAACCCATGACCAGTCATGTGTTCATTAAAGCATGCCAAGATCCTATAAAATGTGGTAAAATTAGAAGGATTATAGATAATATGAGGGAATAATGGTAACCTTATATGGAGCCTTTAGCATATTTTAAGTTTTTTTTTATATCAAATATTAAGGTAAATAATTGAATTTTTTTTGCATTTCACATCATGTGTATATTGTCTTCCAAGGATGTTCAAACCATGTGAATAGTGTTGATAGATCCCTAAGACATAATTCAACCACCAATGTCATCATCAAGGGTAAAATGTTCCCAAAAGGTCTCATAATCATTAGAAAGTCATCATAAGGTGGCCTTATATGTAAAAAAAAGTATTTTTAGGGGTCAAACATCCTTCATTCACCATAAATGGTCCCCACATGCTTGAAAAGTGACTTTTTATCTTCCCTCTATCCATACCCTCTAATTTAAAACTGCATTTGACCTCTCATTTCCCTCCTTTTGTTATCTAATGGTTTATCAAGATCTAAAACATGGAAAAAATGTAAAGAAAAGAGGTTTTATAGGTGTTCTCAAGACATGTATGGATATGTATGGTCAAGTCAGGGTTAGAGAAGTTTAGACATCTCATGGGGGATCCACTTTAGGCATCACATAGGAGAATCCATGTTCACTAAGCCAAATGAAAGGAAATAGATGCAAAAAAATCTCCATAAAGCTCTTGGAAATTTCACAAGGGATAGTTTTAGGTGAATGGTATGGTCCACACAAGGAGAGTCAGAGCCCAAGATCTTATTCAAATGTAGAGTTCCTAATGGGCTTGTAATTAGTGGCATTAGTTTGCATGTAAAAGCCTAGGTCTTTATGAACAATCATTAAGACCTTGAGGTGGTTTTCAACCCTATTTAAACCCTATAATGAACTAAATTGGAGAAAAAGTGAGAGAAATGGATCCAAATGCATTAAACTTCTAGTTAAAAACTTGGGTCATGTCATACACTCCATGAAGGATCTTTTCACAGTCTAAGGTTTTTACAGAGGTTTCAAGCATAAAATTAGGGTTTTAAGTATATGAATGGTTCAATATCATGGGGAAAGGAATTTTTTATTATTTCACAATCTCTCAGGTCCATAAATCCTCTGACTCTCCCCTAAAGGTGCTTCTATAGACTTAGAATGCAAGACAATCATAAGGTGTTGGGAGAAAAAGGTCAATGTGGTCATTAAATAATGATTAAACAATCTTATTCATTATTAAATCATGGTATAAAATGGATAGAATATAATACAACATGCTCATTAACCTATTTTTACAATTCTAAGGAGGTTTCATGGCCATTTTAATGGCTAGTAGCAATAAGAATGAGATTAACTACCTTGCAAGACTAGTTGGCTAATGTGAGAGTATCATAGGGAGTTTTGAATTATAAAATATATATCAAAAGGCTTGTTTGAAACAAATGAATACACCTAATCTATCTGAGAGTCATAAATATTATGATGACTATATCATATCTCCTAAGGACACCTTCATCCCTACCAACACATAGGTCTAATATGAACTCGCAAAGTTTTCAAGATTGTCTCAAACATATAGAAGGCTTAAAACAATTCACTTAATGTCTTTAACAATTTTAATTTTATTTTAATTCACTTAACACTATTTAAGGTTGTTTATAATATGTTATTATTATTTGGCATTGTTTAAACCTTAATATATTAGGGCAACTTTACAAAGTTTTAATATGTAGGATTCTCAAAGGGTTTGAGTTAGGAAAGATGTCTTAATAGGTCTGTGGATAGTTGATATTTGTATAAGAAGTGTTACATGATATAATGAAACTAAAAATTAGTTATGAGATGATTCATAAACCCTAACATTATCAAAGTCAAGTTCCATGTCAAAGGAAGAACTATGAAGTAAGAGTAGGTCTACAAAGAAAGGACAGATTCCAATGGGTTTAACTTGCATCTATATTATTATAAATTCATATTATTTATTTAGACATGTTTTAAAGGGTTATAAAAGGTCATGAAATGATCTAAGTCCCCTAAATAAGGTTCCATGACAAAATTTGTAGGACTCCCAATCTTATTGAGAGGCATGCTAATTATGAATTGTGGTAGAAAGATTGTCAAAATACTTAGTGCTTAAAGTTGTAGGATTGAAGGTAGGATAGTATTAGGATGTTTAATTAATAAGTTACAAAAATTGTCTTATTTAGTAAGGAAGACCAAATTTTAAAAACCTAACAATCAAAAGGCTTTTAGTCATCACCTTCAACCATACTTTGAGAAGGTATCAAATGCATGTATATTATGAAGATATGAAGTATTGTGAGTCATTAGAGGATAAATAATACCAAAATATCCATAATTTAACAAAAATACTTGAATTCTCATAGTTTTTTATATAAACTCTAAATTTTGTACACAGTCAAGTCTCAAAAGTGACCACCTACAGGTTGGTTTAAATTAATTATTGTTGGTTTACAAATTTGGGAATTAGATGCAATGAATGATATTAGACTTAAAGTGTAGATGGATAGTCAAGTGTTAATTACATTTGAGATGAATGAGGGAGTATAAAATAATAATCAAAGAGACTTGTTAAGATAGACCTATTTGACCCTACATATACATAGCCCTACAAGCTTGTTTACCTACATGATAGGTGCTTATGTAATCTAAAGAAAATAGGTCATTTAGAGGAAGTGAATAATATTTGAATAATGTTATAATTTTATTAAAATCTATATGAAGTCCCCAAATTAAGTTATAAATGGTATCAAATTGATAATCTTGTCTAGGCCTACTAAACCTAAGAGCCAACACATAAGCCTGCATGTTTATAGTTATTAAAGTATTTTTGTTATGGTTAGGATGGACACCTAAGTGTCAATAATGCATTAAAATATCTTGATAGATATTCCATGAATTTTTCAACTCCACTAGTAGTGAGAAAAGTGTCAAACATAGGTTATCAAGGTCATTTGCATCAATTAATTTGAGAACCCTAGCATAAATTAAATATGGTCATAGCAAGTAGAAAGAGGAAGAATGTCAAAAATAGAGATCTAGGCCATTGTGAGAATATATATGGTTGTATTTGAATATGATATATTATAATAGTTATTTAAGACCACCATAATCACTTAGAAGTGATCTTATACCTTAAAGATCAGTTTAGGCCTATAAGGCCTAAAACCTTGCATAGGCCTCAACTCTCTAACTCTGATCTTGTGACAAGATGAGTTACTTAAGAATATATGTAGCTATAATAGGTTTCATAGTGATAGTGTAGGTATTAAAATGGGTGTCTTAAGTAGTGATAAATTAAAAAAAGTGCATTTTTGACCTAATAGAGCTCTTCGATCTCTCCCATCATAGTCTAATAACTCGAGTTAAAAATTTAAATGCTCAGATATTACATGAAGAAGTGAATGGGGGCCTATTATATTAGGGGAATTTTAGGACCCAAATTAACTTACCATCCATGGTAGAGAGATTTGAATTCATAGTGATAGTTTTATGAATGATCCTTAAGACTTTAGGTATGCCTAGACTACCTAGAAGAATCCTGAGAGGTATCAATCTTTGCTTAGATCTTATCAAAAAATATGTATAGCAATAAGAGATATTATATAAAATTAATGGGGTATATTCACTCAAGATTCATGACCTTAAGTCTTTAATCTAGGGCATGTACTTTATGAACCATCGTTAAGATGGTTGGCCACTCCAAACCCTCCAAAACCCTCTAGAGAACCCGATGGACTGACTCCAATGGTCCTAAAACACCTTTATAACATCAATAAGACACTATAGGTAATATTTTACCCTTTTTAACTAGGAATTTGGCATGTGTGGGGAAAAATATGTAGGGAAAGGCTTGTAATGCTTGATTTTGGGTCTATTTTCATGATTCTTGAGCATGTTTGATCTCTTAAGTGAGTTGTAAGGTCTCTTATACATGTGAAAAGGTGAAATGGTCCCCAAAAAATCATTCTTGAATCCATACAATAGAACAAGCAAGCCTAACGAGTAAACTTGTAGTCAGGTGTAGAGGTAACCCTTATTTGCATTAAGAAGGAAGTGTTAAGGTATACTAACATGACAAGAAGGGTGCATAAGGTAGAAAAAACCCTATATCAACTTATCCAAGCCAATTTCAAGCTCGACACACACATGAAAATGTATAAATCTCAGGTATCTTTCCTACTAAGTGATAAATTCATTATATGGGTTGTGAATGACATAAAGGGTGACATTTAGGTGAGTAATGACCATATTCAAATATGTAACTACCTTCCCAAAATAGGTGCATGATCTCTATTTCATATCAAGGAGTAAAAAAATGGTTTTAAGGAATAATTAACCAATTTCAAGGAGCATGGTGCCTTTATATAGTCAGCTATGACCATAAATAGATCATCCATAACACCTCTATGCCTAAAAGGCTCATTAAATATCTCAATCATGACACTAAACCAACACATGGGGAGAATTATGAGACTATTTCATTAATTTAATTCATTTTTTTTAACTATTTTTGGATGGGTGATGGTCATTATGGCCTCCCCACTCCATATCTACACTATATTTTCCCTATTTCTCTCTTATGTTATATAAATTGGGCTTGGAAAGACATTATACAAATCCCTCTACTAGGTAAAAAATAACTATTCCCATCTTATCTTGAATCACTAAGATAATAAAAGGATTGATTCTACCTTCTTCATACTAATTTATAGTGTGTTTATATGCTTGTTGGATTTTCATTAGTGGTTGAACTTTTTCTCCCTTTGTAGGTCTTTTTATTTCACCTAGATGCTAGTGGATTGGTCTTATGTAGGTCACATGGTGTGTGAAGGTGTTAAAACTTATGATTATAGTGTAAATTTATTGATAGTGTCTTCTATGAGACCTTTCACTCATCACCCTTAGTTTATAGGCAATTGGCTTGGCCTCGATGTGAAGTAATGATGTGTAAGAGTATTTTTGGAGAGACTATATTAGAAATTAGTCTTTGTTTTATTTATAAGTCTTATTGAAGGATCAATTATAGGAGACATAATACATTGGTTCATCACCTCATATAGTTTATATTTTATTTTCAAGTCTTTTCTATCCATTTTCCTTGGCAAGACAAGTAGGCTTAGTGATTTGAGCATAGATGATGCATTAAGGGATGTAGCCCCAAATTTAGAGACTCACCTCATTCATTAGGTTAACCACATATAGATGTAATTACATTGTATAATTTATATGAGGCAGGTTTTCAACTCCCTACCTTAAGGGTGCAATCTAGACTAATAATAATAGCACTAGGTAAGTCTCTAGGATAACATGCCTGTATGATGGCATACATACTTTAGCTCTATAAATCAATAATTAGCACAACAAAATTATAAGTGTGAGGAAGATTATTATTTAAAACATAAAAAGGAGATGTGGATGGAAGTATATTACAATGGAGTGATTTTAATGGTGACCGCTTGCATGCTATATAAATTATGAAACACTCAGAAGATTAAAGAGAAATAGGGCTTGAAGGCTTCACATAATTTGAGACCAAGGTTAACTTGATTGGAGTTATGGTAAACCTTGAGATAATAATTTTTAGATCCCCTTTAACCTATCCAAAAAGGGGTTGGGGTTGTGTTTATCACATCATAATTTACACATACAAATATTCATTACATAAACAATGATATAATTTCTTCTTTACAAACATCATGTGATATGAATGTTTCTATATGTAATGTTTCTAAGTTATACAATGATTTGATCTTAAAATGCCATAATCCTAGTGATGATTATCTAATTCCAATGTTTCAATTAGATGGTAAAATACAACCCTTAAGTTTACCTTTCCCAAAAAAAAAAAAATTCCTACCATCCATATTGTATTGATGATGAATGTTATAGGATACCTTAAAAATCAAGTATCATCTTAATTTACAATTATTATCATATCACCTAATAGTAAAGACTATATAATTCAATAATAACCTCTTACATGAAATATGTTTGAGTGTCCTTATCCAATAGATTTTTCCATGCATATTCTTCCTTTATTTGATGGTTATGGAGACCCTACCATCCATTTAATATAATATGTGTGTTGTTTTGTTCATTGGGCCAAAGATGGACACATGTCGTTAAAATATTTTCATAGAACTTTAACACAAGATGTTTTTTATTTATTTATAGTCTTTATAATGGTTATAAACCCACTTTAAAGAAGTTATAAGGAACATTTTAATTATATTATCATAATCATGAAATGCATAAATTGACATTAGCACATTTACAAGGCTTAAATCAAGGCGATGATGAGTCCATTAGATATTACACTATTCAAATCAAGAAAGCTTTACACTGTTTGACATATAAACCCTCATATTTGTAAATATAATTCATATTCAATAAATGAATTATAACTCCACTAAAATAAAAATGTTTACACAATAATTACACCTATTTTTATAGTTTATATATGTATGTGCATATATGCACATGTAATATAGAAAGAAATTATGCAGAATTCAATGTAACTTCTATAAAACTAAAAATATTTTTTGAAGATGATTACAAAATAAAATAATTTATAGAGGTTCATAATCCATCTCTAATACCTTCTTATAAACCAAAAATTCATACAAATGAATAAATAGTAAATGTCTTGCATAAAGGAAAAAATCAGCTTACAAAATAACTCATACAATAAAAGCATCTACTTCTACTAAGAGTTGACCACTTTAGTTTGACCACCTTAGAGATAAACCACATGATATTTTAAATACATTATTATATAAGTATTTAATTATTATTCATCCATATAACCATCATTCACTTCACATAATTTAGAAGATAAAAGGTCAACCATTTTTCACTTATCATGGTATTAATGGGCATCCCAATAATGATTGTTATGCTTTATGATAAATTCTTACACAACTAGCTAATAGAGGAGTTATAAATTTTGATAACAAGACAAAAAGGTACTATTCTCCCACTTATTCTAGTAGTTATTCTAAGAATCCTAAGACATCCCATGACATTAATAATAATGAACTAATAGTCTATCAACATTTAAAAAAATAAATCACTTGAACTCTTTCTAGTTCACATTATACCATGACTGAGTTATTATAAGTTATTACTATTCAATAACCTTTGGTCATTTGATCTCTCAATAGAGGTGACACTAAGATAAGTCTCTTCATCTATTCTCCATAACTATATGTTACAAGCACAATTATATCTTCTCTAAAACTAATATGGAAATGAAAAATGCATCTAGTATATATGGAACAAGGGAAACTACAAGTCAACAAGGTATTACAAAAATCAAAAGTGGAACCATTTCAAAATTTTAAACAACAAATTCAACAACTAGATTATTGGGAATTTGTCATTCCAAATAGTTTTTTAAACTATTTTTATAAATAATATCACATATGTGATACTAAAAAGTACTTAATTTTAACATATAATGATTACTATAAACATATTATCCGTCACAAATTCATAATGTTATAATATTTTATTAGTAATAATTAGATTATAAAAATTTTAATTTGAAATATTCAAATAATATAACATATACATGTAAATAACACTAATACACACATGTGCATGCATACACATATCCATGTATATAAAAAATAATACAAATGTCAATTAATGATGGGGGCATCCCCATCATCTAAGATATCACTACTATCTCACAACCTATGAATTAGAGGCCCCATCTCATCTGGTCACTCCATATGATTAAGACTATGACCTATATCATCTAATCTAGTTTTAAATTATCTTTCTTATGAACCATGATGCGTATACTCAAAATTTAAATTAAAAAATCACTCAAGAAAATCCCTAGACAAATTAGAATGACGAATAGGTGAAAGCCATCTATCAAGATGCACCTATAAGTCATCCTACTTGCTATAAAATATAATACATTCTATAGATGTGATTTCACATAGATAAAACAAATATGTGTGTTCACTCATAATATAATCAAATCTATCTACCAAGTTTATACCCATTACATAATAGGGAACATTATATGCCAAAGTATAAATGACCACACCTACCATCATTGACCAATACACATCACCTATTTTACCCCATTATCATAATACATTAGTAATAAAATCTAAATGAATATCAACTCATGTATATAAACATAATAAAAAAAAGACTGACACTTCAATATATCAATCACAACATATATAATAAAATGAGCATCTCTATCACTTAGTTATACTACAGGCTGAGTTACTAGTTGTGGTGAAGATGGTGCTCCTCCTCCATATACTCCATGTTCATCCCCTTCACCCTTTATTGAGAGATAATTTAATATATCATATACTACAACTAGAAGTAATGTATCCCACCATATATTAAACCACCATTATGTATAGTCTGATGTACATCCTACATCATCACCCTTTACTAACAAAATTATATAATCTTTCTCTATCACCAAATAAAAATCCAAGTATGTATATTTAGGCCCTAGAATTGAAATTAATATCATAGAAACTATGGTACTATGTTTCCATGGATGGGCCGCTAGAGGCACATCTTAAATCAATAAAATCTATTGATTCAGTCACTCATACTATAATCTCTCATAAACACCAAGGAATCGATCATGTATCCACATAATAACTCATATGTGTCATAACTCTCACACATGATCAGTTCATGCCACATATCCTATATATTGTCACCATCAAATAATAAAATGTGTCAACCTATCCAAAAACACCATATACTCCATGATGCTCAACCCCCTCTATCATGGTATCACCCATCAAGCTACATAGATATTAGGATTAGCTTAATCTTAATGTGGGATCCCAAATGGACACACTAAATTTATGTGCTCATATTCTTATATATTTAACAAAATATTATTGCCAAGACCACCTACATATACCTCAAAGGTAGATATGATAACTTATAATATGAATATGCTAACATGTTATTCCCCTAGGAATATATCATGACTCTCCTCAATATCCAAAACTATATAGTACATATGATAGGAGATAACTATAGCTCTACCATTTACTATTACAACTTATTATAGTATATGACATATAAATTTATGAAATTTAATAACATCATATCATAAATTCTATTGTAATAAAAAATATCACTCTAATCAACACCCTCTAGTCTACCTATCATGAATATATGTACCCACTACATACATCCTAAGCCCTCCAAATTCATTACCATGGGCCTCTCCCCAATAATAATTTGTAATATGTGCCACAAATTCTCTAGTGTGATAGTCATCCCACTTGTTGGCAACCAAAAATTACATATATCAATACTCTATCACTTTATCAATGTAGTCATCAAATACATATTATATGGAATTTGGCCCAATTATCAAAAATGAACTAAACTAGTCTTCTCCAAAATATACCAATTTGTTTCATCTACCAAATATATCAAGGTACTCATGTACCAACCATATTTAAACTCATGGGGAGTACAAATCACATTGTAAAAATAGAACATAAAAAGTATATTATATTTTAATTCAATTAAATTTGTTATACAAGAATAAATTTATAAGAAAAATTAGTCAAAATTACAAATATAGAACCATATAAAATAGGATAGAAACATGGACAAGAATTTCCCATTTGGGATAGTATCATCTAGTTTGGAATAATAATGTCTAAAGTTGGACAATCCTAACTTGGAAGGAAAAACATCAGATTCGAAATTTCAGCCTCTCCAAGTGCCAAAATAGTTAAATTTTAAAAAAAAATCAATAAAAATTATCCTATATCATACAATACTAAAAAAATGAAAAATATAAATACATACCATGTCATTTGTAGTCTATGTTTTTATTTCAATCTATAAATGCAAGAATTGTAGTGGCAACATAGCTTGTCGACTAGGCATCTCAAAAAAATTAGTGCTCAATTCTCATAAAGAAAAAACTAAAATGAAATTAAAAAAACTTTTCACCAAATTTTTAGTTGACTTTTTACAATATGATTTTATTATGTCTATTATACAATTAACTTAATTCACTGATTTAAACTTCTACAAGTGATATCTCGAGTTATATTCATCAAAAATACATTCTGTAAATTGCATCAAGCCACATATGACCTTATTACACATTATAATGTTATTCAATTCTAAATACCAAATTTATAAACAAGTCAAAAAAATCACTTATATGACACAAGTGTCATTGCTTTTGGTAAATATACTTTTTAATTGAATATGACTATCTGCTATTATATCATTTATACTCTACCATGACTAATATAAGAATAATGTTTAGATATAATACATAATATTCTAAATTGATATATGTTTTGATCCAATTAATTTCCTACTTTGACCCCTCATCTTAAAAGGGGGTTAAACATGGGGTAAAAACTACAATTTTTTTACAAAACCAATGTAATTCAGATTTTCAGTCAGGCATTATGTAATAGTGAGACCTCATAGGTTAAAATACTAGTAAAATGTTTGGGGAAATATTCCATACACATATAGTCAGATTAAAAATCATATATTAAAGAATCCAAAATATTACACATTATAGTTTGAAAGAATGCAAAATTTTCAAAAAAAATTAACCATCAGTATAGATTATGGGTGCATATGTCATGCATATAAAATCACACTATAAGAACAAAGTTCAAATTCATATATTTTTAGGTGGATGATCTAGATTCATAAACAAGTTTTAAATATAATTCATAAATCTACATCTACAAATAGTTATAGATACACACTTATTGATGGGGCCATGATACATATTCATACACACTATGCTATTTTTCCAAATTTGAGGGGCATAACACAAACTCCTATGATATTTTAAATAATATATACTAATTTTTATCTGTGGACATGGTGTGACATGAATAACATCCATTATATTTTGACCATGCATTTAGGAACAAATTGGTAATTTAATATAAAACCATTTGTAGTATTTGATTTGATTAAAGTGCATAGTGCATGACTTGGATATTTTGTGTCCTCCAACACTATAGATTGTGAAGTACTTGTTTCACATATTGGGCTTATAAAGACCATATAAGTTAAATAGAGGTCTCTTCATCCATAAAATAGTGTTATTTATTTTATACATATAAAACTCAAATTGGTGCATGATCACCCCAAATTCTCTAGTTTCTAATAGAAGATCAAAATTTCTCCAAATAAAAGAACTACTAAAGTCAACACATTGGGGTTTATACATCCTTTACTGGTTATATCCATCACATTGATCACATTAAATATTTTAAATTTCCCTATACAAGAAATGAATAGATGTTAAAAGTCCCTTAATATTATCCATAGTAATCAGGTCAAGTCTTTACCCTCCACATAACACATATAGGTGTAGTTGTTCCTTGAAAAATATTTGTAGTATTTTAATTATGATTATATATTTTGCTTTATATGAATAGTAATAATGTCTAATTACATACATATCATTTTACAAGAACACTTTTTGATCATCATAGCACATGAATAATATACAAAACAATCATCTACATGAGGTTTGTATTCTCTTTTTCCCTTTCATCCAAGATTTGTAGATTCACTAAAATATTAGGTTAAAGGGGCCAAATGTACACCCAAATTTGAAACAACACTCTTTTAAAAAAAAATTAACCACTTTACTTATTTGGATCTTATCTAAGAAATAAATACTTAATGGAACATTGTATTTTAAGTCTCCCATTATAATTTTTTAATTTTTATTATTTTTTGACCTTCTTTTCCCATTATATTTTCTTAAAACACATTTAAAAAAATATATATCTAAACCCTTTTATCATTTCAAGGTTATTTTGAGTACGAGTTAGGGTATAATAAAAAAATAATCTATCATATCCTCTTTCTCGACCCCTTCCCAATGATATTGACCCTTCATCTTTTAATTTCTCTTTTGACTTGTTTTCTATTTTTAGTTGTTGCTTTTGAGTCCCCTTTAAGTTCTTTTACATCCATTGTGCATGCCAGTAAGTTTTTAATTCAAGCTCTAGGATATTCATATATATATATATAAATTGTTATAATTAATTTAGTATAGGCACACTAACATTTAAAGAGTTATAAAAATTTATATATTGCTTACATTGAATTACTATAGGTATATATAAAGTATTGTTACATTTGCATGTTGTGCTAAGGGTAAACTAAGAGAAAGAGAATCTACATTTTTGTATCACCATTTCACACACACAAAGAGGTATGAGAACTATATTTAATTTTGAATCATATTTTATTTCTTTTCAATCTAGTGTAGTGTTTTTTATTTCAACAAGGATTGACCAAGATCATTATAATTCAATCCCTTTTGCATGATTCCCCATAATTAATATTGCAAGTGTTTGCACATGAAACTAGTTTTTGATATGTCAAGTGCTTATGCACATGAATACTTGTCTCAAAAGGATGAAAAATAAATTATGTACTCATACACAAAATTAAGTAAAGTTTCATAACTTCAATGTTAAAGGACAAGATCCACAAAAAGGGTCAAAATCATTTACCATTATTATCATGAACCTGTCATTCCTGACCTAGTCTAGAATTTACATAATAGTTTTCAAAAGAAACTTTTACATAAGGTCAATATCAACCCATATAGGTTAGGTTAAATTAGTATTCTTGAATTGAGTCTATTGATACTATTTAGAGCCAAAAACCTCATACCAATTTCTAGAAGTTAGTTTATTGCAAGGACAAGATCGACCCATAGGGGTCAAGATTGATTGTTATTATTGACCCTATTATAACAATATTGACCCAAACCAAAAATACTTACCATATTGATAATGAAAATAATAGAGTAATTGTACACAACCTTCAAAAAGTAAATCGGTATGCACATATCATGAAAATGTGATAAATAAGCTAAGTCTCTCATTATAATTTTCAAACTTGTTTGTCACAAACATAGTTGTTAAAATAATATTTGTGCATGTTTATATTAATTCATAGTTTAAATTATATTATATTAGTTATATATAATTAAATGGTCAGTGTCACATTAATCCAATTTTAGATAAAACATTTCCTACCTCTACCTCATTTACCCTTAACACTTATATCATGTCTCTAACTTATACGACTTATCCAACCTATATGGATTATTTCTATTAATTTTTATATATTATTGATATTTAACAAAATAGAATCATTGGATATGGGCCATTATAAATATATTATACCACTATTGTATCATGCATCTATGAGAAGTCATATAACTCTTTCATTGATTATCCCTTATATTGGTAATAATTTCTTAACATTTATTTTAATTTTGGATTTTAGAAAGCTATCCATGTATTTTTTTATCTCATACTTTTATTATTTCCTATGGTAGCATGAGATGTGATCCTACATCTTATGTTTCCTATAATTGGGTTTTATCCACTTCTACTTTATTTCCTATTAGGTTACACAAATGTGTGTTTTATCCTAACATACTATATCTAGGGATAAATAAGGGTAAAAGGAAGAAATTTATAATACAAAATTGTATATTTTCTTTCTTTATCATGGGCAATGGATCTATGTTTTTCGTTTCTAAGGTTGAAAAAATTGTTATTAGTGGAATGAATATGGATATAGTAGGTAGGAAAATATTTTTTGAGAAGGTAGTTTCATGAGTTCAATGCCTTAATTTTATTCCCCTAATCTAGGTGTCTGAATTTAATCTTGACTTTAGAATAAATGAAGTTTTGTTGAAGGATATGTTGGAAGAAGAGGAGTATTATATGGATCTTGGGATCATTTGTAGATTCCATAAGTTTCTCCCCTTCTCTAGTTGATCTATGTTCCTAGATATCACAACATTTGAAACCTTTTTTTTGAATAAATATTAATTTACCCATGTGCCAAAAGATTTATTATTGTTATATGTGTTTTAGAGGAGGATAAAGAGATGATTTTACATTTGGGTAATTAGTCCTGAAGTTTAGTTAATATTTTCATAAAACCAAGGCTTCTTAATTTTAATCCTTTAAGTGATACTTTTTTATGGATCATGTCTATTATAGAATGCCTAACCTTCTTTTGAAATACTATATGAACACAAAACACCTAGGGAATTTTACCCTTTATTTCTCAAGAGTGTTTGTATTCCCAATATTCATTTTCATAGATATATGTTGAAATGAATCTATCAAGGGGGTTTATATAATATATTTGGATCAATATTTGAGATTTTATTTAGAAAAAAATAATTATACTATGAGCAAGTGGCATTCAAGTGTAGATTATGATTTTTCATGGAACATAGGGTGATTTTTTTCCAACATAATAAAGTCTACCTATTATAAACTATGACTAAGAAGAGGATACATGCCTCCTAGTGTAATTGGGTTGATTCTAATCATTAAAATTAAGGTTTATGTATTTGATCAATCTGTGGTAACTCATTGTGAATATTTAGAATTTGAATGTTTTGTCACAACCAATCCTAGAAGTCTAATCCTCTTAATATTCCTATTAATTATATCATGGTTTTTTCCTCCTCCCATATTATTAGTGTAACTATTGATTATATAATTTTATCTCCCCCCACCTCTACTAGCTAAGAGTGTCGATATCCTAAGGTAAACTCAATTTGTGATATTCTTTTTTTAAGTAGTCACTCAACATATGAGGCATGTATTTTAAGTGGATCATCCATGTTTATTGAATATAATGAATGTAAAATAGTTAAGAACATAATTTTGATTTAAAAAATAAATATATTGATCATATGTTTATTAGATATCATCATAATAATAAGGGTACAAAACCTTACTATATATCTTATTATTAATTTTTTTTTTGGAATCTTGTAGTGGTTGATTTTTTTAGAGTTTGAATTATGTTTTGGAAATTTTGTTATTTTATATATAATGTAGGTCTTGTGGTTTTTTTATTATGGTTAATTTATGATTTAGTTAAAAAATATGTTGA